>VCAZ01000107.1:600000-915000 GCA_005784505.1 Bagarius yarrelli
GTCAGAGGTTATAACAACAGACTGTAAGGCTTGTTGCTCTGCCCCACTTTTCAGACTGTTTCCTTAGAGGAGGAGGATCTGCCTTAGTGAAAGCAGCCCTGATCAGATCAATTCCCTTTACAGACAACAGCCTCCTGCTGTTTCCTGCTACTCTCGGATTGTCAGATCTCTGTGACTGGTCAAGATGAATGTTTACTAGATCTTTTTATCTGATCAATTACTTCAAAACATCTTATTTAGGGTATCTGAAATGCAAACGATTTCACACTGCACTTTTAATAATAACCCATAGCCACAGTTTATACTGCAGTCCATCAGATCTGCTGTGAAAGCTGAGTCAGTTGAGGTCTTAGGATCACATTCCTCATGGTGGATCAGGAACCACAAGTGACCCAGAGGTCATCATCTTCTGTTAACTCCTACACAGTGGGGGTGTGTGTCAGTGTGAAAGAACGAGATTAATAGAGGAACAGTCTTGTATTGACTTTGACCTTTGATTCTTCTCTAATATTCAGTAAATATGTATCATCCTGAGTGTTAGGATTAAAAATAATCGCAACTTTGCAGTTATAGACTAAACCTGTAACTGCTGTCCTTATGATTCCCTGTGTTTTAAAACATCCTCAGGTCACACAGTCTCACCCTATCGTCAATCTTAGTGACACTATGATCAAAAACAGCATGTCAGACTTCCATCAGAACCGAGTGCCTGACAGATGATGAAAACTGGAACACAACTTGGCTGCAGGTCAGACTGTCATACAGACAAATTGAGATCTGGTTTTCTGATTGATCTCTCAGGGAAACACCGAGTGCAGCAGCTCACTGGCTGTGATTTAGTCTATCTCTCTCTCCCTTTCTGCTGGTCAGCCACCGTGCAGGAAAGAGACGGGCAATCAGCCACGTCATAAATCTCCACACTTCCTTCTACTTCAAGGAAACAAGGGAATGCTTCCCCAGAGCATAGCTCATTAAACTTTCCACTGGACACACACACACACACACACACAGCAAAAGTAAAAGAATATGGTCTTTTGATTCTTTTTTAAGCTTGGATAAGACTCAAAAAAAGGTGTTGACATGAAACAGAATAAAGGAGAAAACAGCAGAATGTAATATTATTGACTGGTTTCTAGGATCATATTGGGTCAAAGAAAAGTGATTTGGTCCAAAATGTATTTTTGTTCTGTTGTTGAAAGGTTCTTCACCTCCTGATAGCAGTCATTAAGTTAAGCAGTTGAAATGTATTTATATTTTCTGTGGAAGGTGTAGGACCAAAAAAACTTTGTCCAATCAAAATATTCGGTCTGAACATTATGACAGGATTTCCTACCTGTCATTGTATTTGTGTACCTCTGCTCACCCTGATCGCGCAGACAGAATGGTTGCCAGATAATGGAGTATTCCAGGCATTTGGGCAGTGTTTTTAGCTTGATTGGGCTCAAAAGATTGGGCAGCATAAAGCAGACGTCTGAATAGAATCCATGTTGCAGTGAAAGGCTTTATTAAAGACTTTAAAATTCGGTTCGGTAAACAAAAGCCAATCAGAAACCAGGCAAACAAATCCAACACAATAGGCAGAAAATGTAATCCAAAGACAGAGCAGAGTTCAGTAAACCAAGTGGACATAGACATGGACATAGACATGGACATGAACATAGACATGAACATGCTTGGTATGTTGACTAGCAAACAATCATTTGCAATGTGATCATAGTTTAGCTAGCTCATATGATAGCCACAGCAAGTCCTAGCAGAAGTGGCTAGCACTCAGGCGACGGCACTCTCTGGTGGTGGGAGGCCGGAATCGCTACACGTACATTTTATAATTTAATTATTAAACAAAACCCAAGTGTGTAAGATGACATCAGAAATAGAATGGGACTGATAATTGTATGTTCAAGTTTATAGAATAGACAGTTAAAACTCTGGCAACTTTGTCATCAGCACATTTACCTACTTAAAAAAAACTAGTTAAAAACAGTGAAAACCTGAATTAATCTCGGTCGGTGTTGTGTTTTCACTCAACTACAGGAGTCCATGATGTCATGGTTACAGTATTTCTTCTGGACAGGTTGGAATATGGTGTGATTGGATTTGGGTGTGTTTTAATAGTAAATAGTTTATGCAGTTTGTGTATCTTTATGAATTAGTTCAACTCCAGCAGCAGCTTATAATCGGTTTATTATTTATCTTTGCTATTTTAGTACAATTATTAATTATTTAATAAAAAGTTGTTCTGATGTATTGTACTGTTTTTTCCTGCTCGTCCAGTCTGTGTGAGTTTGATAGGCGCGGCTTTGGATTGTCAGGTGAGAAGAAAGCTTTCAGTGCTATCAGGGCAAGTCAATAATAATAATCTTACACTGCAACAGTCCACATTATATACAGTGAACTGACAATATATACAACAGGGGGTACATTTTTTATATGCCCTATTTTCTCCAATCCTATCAAGTACTACTGAATGTAGGTCAGTGTGTAAGTAGTTACTGACTGAAGCGCATCTGCTGCTTTGCCCCAATTCTCGGTTTCATTATTGCAGAAAGAGCATTTAATATGGCGCTCAGTAGTGACACTGACACTGGGACATGGGACATGGACACTGGGACATGGACGATCAGTCTATCATCATTTTTGGTTGTGGTCTTTCTTGTTTTTCGAATATGCAGTATATATGAGCCATTTTCACACCTCTATACAAAACTTTAATTCAGTATTCAGATTCTTACATTTTAAGATCCTTCATCCAGAAAGATGAAGGTACAAAATCTTCTGGTACAAAAAAAGGTTTACGTACAAAACAGGTTATACTTAAATTACATTATTTTATTCATTTGATCAGTATTAATACACAGAATAAGAAGTGTTTGTAATGTAAAATGTGGGATAGCTGTTCATAGTCTCAGATAGCTGGCACATATACACACACACACATACATACACACACACACATAGACCACCACCACCAGCTTACTCCCATACCTCCACCAGCTCTTCCAGATGGTCAACTCGCTGTGAACTCCCTGGGCTTAATGCACCCTGCACTGCTCGATCAGACGCTGAGATACACACAGAAACCAGCGGTTAGGAGATGAGAGTGATGCACACACACACACACACACACACACACACAAAACCGTGGGGTCTGGCTCTAAGCTCAAACTCATGTTGGCACATCTGCTTTTCATTAATGTTTTTGCCTTTCTCTTTCTCTCTTTTTTTACACACTCTCTCTTTCACTCTGAACAAGAGTCTGCTTTTGCTCAACGAGCTGTCATCAGTCTGCTTCTTCTCTGAATGTCAACGCAATCATTAGATGAAGAAAGAATAAGTGAGAGTCGAAGAGTGTGTGAGAGAAAGGGAGAAGAGAGAGAGAGAGAGAGAGAGAGAGAGAGTGGATCAAACCAGAGGGCACCATATGGAATGAGTGTGTAAAAACCACCTGGTCTACAAAACTGTAGCCAAGTCTGTGGGGTGAAGGAGACATTTTTAAGGAGACAAAAAAAAAATCAACCAATCTGCTTGGTGTTAAAAAAGATATTCACTACACAGTGCTGTGCGATTTTAATTGCACTTAAACTAAAGTTTATTCTTGTATTTGCTTTATTCAGAAATGAATGACAGCTAACACACAGTATGTGTCTTTCTATATGTTGTGTGTGTGTTAGCTTCTTCATCTCCCATTTAAAACTGACTTTGTTTGGTAAATTTAAGGTTTATCTTACAGGATAATGAATAAAGTGAACCTTTATTTAATATTTAAATTATGTTAAATAATAAAGTACACTATTTATACATGTTGCACTAAATGTTTATTGCTGATATGTTAGTATTTATTAGTGTTAGATTTGATTTAAATTGCATTTTCTCAGTAATTTATGTCTCTGAAATAAGTGAAACATCATTGTTGCATATTATACACACTTTTCTTTACAGTTAATCAGAACAAAAAATTAAGTCATGTCTGTTTATTCTAAACCAGCCATCGATAAACCCTATTCACCGGGTTTGTTCATTTTTTCAGTCTGTAAATCTGGACAAATCTCGGCAAACTATGCTAAAATTTATATATATGTAAAACACATGCACTTTCCATTTTTTTATTTACAATTAAAGCAATTTATCAAACCTTACCAGCCATGTGAGTCTGTGAGTGATTAACATGTACAGTATGTTGTACTTCGCAGTCTCCCTTGGCGGACCCCTTTGCCAAGATTCTTCCATTTTGTAACAGTTTCGAGTGCAAGTCCAGTGATCCGAACTTCACCGGCGTGTGGGTCAGAGTCGGGTCATCTTTCAGGATCACTACGGTCATAAAGCTGAGAGCCTCCTGTAGACCCCTGTAGACTCTCTCCTGTTGACTCTCTCCGGTTTACTCCTCACTGTGTTCTCTCAGCAAGTAAACTTTCAATTCAATTCACTTTTATTTGTTTGGTGCTTTTTACAGTGGTGATTGTCACAAAGCAGCTTTACACATTCGAAGAAATTATAAGATAAAAATAAGACAGAAATCAGTTTGTCCCTGATGAGCAAGCCGGGGGCGACGGTGGCAAGGAAAAACTCCCTGAGATGGAAATAGGAAGAAACCTTGAGAGGAACCAGACTCAACAGAGAACCCATCCTCATTTGGGTGAAAACAGGTAGCAGGAATTATGCAGTCACACTGTGTGTGTAAGCAACTGAAGTCCTCAGACAACAGCTGAAGCATGAAAGCCTGATGTGACAATCATCAACCAAAGGCGGGTCACATGGAAGGGTCAGATAGGTCAATAGTGGAGATGGGGTTTGAATCACTGGCAGCTTTGTAAGCGCCATGTACTTTGGGGGCCTCCAGAGATCTGTTTTATTAGTAGTAACAGTGCGTAATGGGTGTGATAGAGGGCCCTAATTTCATATTCTTATATAGGGTCCAAAATTTTTTGTGGCGTTCCTGCCACAGAGTGCAGTTTATATTGTCTCTTTCCACCACTAAGTTCAACGGTACTTATAGATCAACCATTTATTAGTTACAGTTACTAAGAACTTAATTACTAAACCGTAATCATTGTAAGGTAAAACTGTAATGATTAAAACCACTGTAATAAAAGGAGATAAGCGACAGCTCAGCTTGGACAAAAAAAAAACTACTTTCAGAAGACTAAAACACACTAATGATCGCCAAATGAAACAAATTTCTTGATAAAAGGTTATGATTATAAATCAAATCAAATCTTTCCAGCCTGTGAAATGTGTTTTTACACAGATATGAACTAATCAATATGAATTATGAATTATTTCAATGCATCTTCCTCCTTTCTCAGTGGGATTTATAAGGACAAACAACATTAAAGCTCCCTATTGAATTTCAGGTTTTTCTGTCGTATGTGTTTCACCTTAGCTGTCTAAGCATTTTAAAAGCTTTTTCTAAAGCCACAGATATATCAGATATCCTGTAAAAAGAGAGGAAAAAACAGATTCCTTTTAATAGCAATCCAAAAGTGTACAGAAAGACAGAATAATGCAACATGACACGAAAATCTCTAGGCACATCTACTGTATGTGTTGCTTCAGTGTTATGGTAAAGTATGGTGCCTATTTTTCTTTCAAAGTAATGCACTATGGAGGGTACGGAGAGTAACGCACTCGAGAGAGAGAGAGAGAGGACAGATTTCATTCCACGACTTTACTTCCTTTAAAAATGATCAGAGGTACAGACCGTGTGGCTTTAATGCAGATCCCAAGAGAGAAAGACCAAAGTCACCTCTAAACGCAGAAAAATACTGCAGCTGCAAAGTCATCTACAGTTTACATTTTTAGACTGGGGTGATTTTATCTATATCTGTCATAATGCTACAGTGAAGAAAGGCAAAATAAAATGCAAATTAAAAAGCACTACAATGACAGCAAATGTTATATATAAAGCTACAAAAGCAATTAATTCTGTCTACATACGTTAGAAAAGTTGATAATTATTGGTTACGAATACTTTATTGGATTAAACACTGAATCATTTGTCTTTGTTCTAATGATTCCCTCCGGTATAATCAGCTGTTTTGCCTGCCATATGACAAAGCTGCCATTTAATTGCGTGAAAAACTAGATGATCCAGACTGCTGGGATTGTTTTACCTTCACATGGGAATTCTAAGCATTTCTTGTTTTATTGATTAACGTGTGTTCTGTTTGTTAGGTTCATTTTCGAAGGTGGTTTGTATTTGTTTATGTGTTGATTGTACTGGTATAATTTGTGGACATCTTACCACCAGTAAACAGAGTTAGCATATATTAATTGTTAGCTAGCATGTCTTTATCTGCTTAAGCATTTAAATAGTTCTTCACTCAAACTAAAAGGCTCAACTACTGTTCCGGTATGAAAAAGCCTCTGAGCTCTATAAAGACATGCTGTGTTCTGATTGGAGTAGAACAACTCTAATGTCCTCTACAGAGTCCTGATTCTGACTCAACACCTTAAAACTGAACACCTTTGGGATGAACTGGAACCCCGATTGCTGAACGAGTTGTTTTTTAACGTAGCAAAGTTTTCACACACCACTGCACTGCTGCGCTTCCTTCACTGGCTCCCAGTAGCTCCACGCATCAGATTTAAAACACTGCAGCACCCTCCTACCCCCGAGCACTCATTACTCCGTGCATAGAACCACACCATGCTCCCTCAGATCCACAAGTACCGCTCGACTTGTTCCACCATCCCCTAGGACACAAGGTAGGTCTGCCTTAAGGCTTTTCTCTGTTCTGGCACCAAGATGGTGGAATGAACTTTCCATCAATGTCAGAACAGCAATCAATGAATGAATCGTCTTCGAATGACGATCGAAAACTCACCTATTTCTAAATACCTGCATTCAACATTGAAGAAAAAGAATAAAAATAAATAAATCCATGCTGCAGTTTTTGTGCTTGTTACACTTTGATATGTGATCTGTTGTACCAGTACTGGGCTGCCCAATAATGTGACTCAAAGCACTTTGTACGTCGCTCTGGACACGAGCGTCTGCTAAACGCTGTAAATGTAAATGTTTAGGATTGAACCCCAAACCTCCTCACCTCCACATTAGTGTCTGCTCTCACTTATACTAACGTGGCTGAATGGTCAACATTTCTAGAAGTGTGGGGTTATTATAGGAATAACAATCCGGAATAGGATGTCCCGAAACCACATATGGATGTAATGTAATTGATTTTATGTAGTTAGTATAACAAGACATTAAAAACATAAAAACTCTAGACTATATTATTAACAATAACCAGACCCCCTTCTCCAGAGCGAATTCTTTTATTTATATGACTGAGCAGTTGAGGCTTGAGGGTCTTGCTCTGAACAGAAGGTGACAGCATGGTGGTGTGCTGCTGTGTAAAGCTGCTTTGAGACAGCTGTTAAGAGTGCTATACAAAAAAAAGTGCTATACCAAAAAAAAGTGCTATACAAAAAAAATGAATTAAATTGAACTGTCCTGTAGATTTAAACTCATAAAAGAATTTAATAAAATTTTGCTGTAAATTATTACAACATTATCCAATAGCCAGCATTACTGTGTTTTATTATCAGGGCGTGGGGGAGGCAGTTGGGGCATTGGGACGATTCTAAGGGCCCCACACAATTTGGGAACCCCCCAGAGATCTGTTTTATTGGGGCCCAATTTCATATTATTTTCATAGGACTCAAAATTGCTTATTATACATATAAAATAGGGGATATTGCTTTAACAGATTTCTCTCAGATTACGCAAAACTCAGCAGCACATTTTGTCAGGCTGAAGATGGTGATCCCTGTTGGCTGATTGCAGCACAATCACATACACCAAATTTATCCTGACCGTCCACTCACAAGCTGTGGCCCTTTGGTCAGGGTTCCACTGTGTGATGTGTATTTCTCTATGATGGAAATTAAGTCGTAGTTTTTATTCTGGGTTATAACATGATAAAACTAAACATCAACAAGCAGTGGGATTAGAAATCCAGTGTAATATTTATTGGATTAATAAAAGAACTTCCTTTTTCAATTAATATCAATTTTGCTATTATTTATTTTCCCGATACACACATACACACACATACACACACACATACACACACATACACACACACATACACACACACATACACACACATACACACACACATACACACACATACACACACACATACACACACACATACACACACATACACACACACATACACGGTAAGATGTTCTGTAGAAATAGACCTTAATCCCTTCCTTTCCTGGCCCGTTTTATTCATCATTTAATCCTTCTGCATTCACTGCAACACTTAACACCACAACTCACACAATCTTCTAAATACTAATTACTAAATAAATACTAAATACTAATCTCACAATCACTCTTACTCTCACACTCAATCTTACAATCACTCTCACCATCTCCCTCAGTCTCACTATCATTCACTTTCACACACTTTCACTCACTCTTACTCTCACACTCAATCTTACAATCACTCTCACCATCTCCCTCAGTCTCACTATCATTCTCACTCCCACCTTCACTCTTAGTCTCACAGTCACTCTCACCATCACTCTTAATCTTACACTCAATCTCACCATCACTCTCACCATCACTCTCACATCACTCTTATGCTCACAATTAATCTTACGATCACTCTCACTCTCAACATCACTCTCACCATCACTCTCTCTCAACATCACTCTCACTCTAACAATCACTCTCAACAATCACTTTCACTCTTACTCTCATCATCACTCTCTCTCATCATCACTACTCTCAACATCACTCTCATCATCACTCTTACTCTCAACATCACTCTCAGTCTCACAATCACTCTCACTCCTACTCTCAACATTAATCTCAGTCTCACCATCACTCTCAATCTCACAATCACGCTCACTCCCATTATCACTCTTAGTCTCATCATCACTTTCAGTCTCACCATCACTCTCAATCTCACAATCACTCTCACTCCCATTATCACTCTTAGTCTCATCATCACTTTCAGCCTCACTATTACTCTCACTCACATCATTCTTTTGCTCACACTCAATCTTAACATCACACTCACTCTCAGTCTCACCATCACTCTCACTTTCAACATCACTCTCAGTCTCACAATTACTCTCACTCTCACCATCACTCTCACCATCACTCCCCTATGAAAGAGCTCACTTCATTGTCCGGTATTGTATGAGAATATGCTGGAATCTCTCCTTGTGTTTTTCGCTTCCCATCTCCAAACTCACGTGATCAGGTCTTATACCTTCTCTCTCCAGCTCCAGTGTCCTCAGTTCCTGGTTCCTTTGATGTTCTCCACTGGTCTCCGGTAACCGGTACTAATCTAATAAAGTCTTTATTTACTGCCTCTTTATCCTGTACTCAACAAATGCACCCGTCTGGTTTTAACTAAACTGTATCTCCAGTCTGATATCTCGTATTACACATACACCGTAAGTGGATCAAAGGCAAAAGCCCTTTAAAGTCAGTTGCCTTGCCCGGAGTCGTGCACAGACATTTTTACACGTCTATATATTAATTATTTAATGCAATGGCAGAAACAGGAGACAAGTGAGTCCAGTGTATAGTGTCTTTAGTAACAGGTGACAGGTATGCACGATTACCAGTCCTATGACTTAGAGTGTTTGCTCTTAGAAACAAAATGCTGGTTTTATTTACTATCTTTTATTAACAGTGATATAATTAATGAACTAAAAAAGGCAAAAAAAGTGTATGTATCATTTCTGAATTTACTACAGCAACTCTACAGTAGGAGGAAGTTTATTCCATGTGCAGTTATTCAGTTCTGTAGGTTTTGATTCAGAGACAATATTTAACACATCTTTTCCCACATATTTGTCCTTATTTTAATGTATCAGAAAATAATAATTAAGGATAACAGGCATTATATCTAATCTACACATCAATGCATCAAAATTCAACAATTTAAACTGATACACAATTTGTTAACCACAGGTACTAATATCAGCATTCCAATGTTAATCTCTTAAGGAAATTACATAATTTAATAAATCTATGTGGTCCTGTGCTTTACAGTTATGTGCCAATAGGATAATGCTAATAATTTAGCTAGTCTAGTATGTTGTTGGGTCTTTCCATAAGGAAATAGACTCATTCTTCAAGAACTTTCAGCAACTTTCCTCCACATGAATGTGTATATTACAGAAACCAGACATTATCCATGACCCCATATATCCTCTTCCTCCCCCTGTTTTCTAAATAACTTACAGCATCAACAGCCCCGGGCTTAATCCAAACTTCATACAAAACCACAAACAAACTTATTTCAGACTGGAGAGAATGTCTAGACTTGTTTATCTTAGAACATACATCAGCTGTATATTACTCAAATGCAGGGATTATAGAAGAAAATAGAACCCACAGTGCAAATTCTTTATTTCTAAAAATATAACAGTTATATTATACATATTAAAGTACAGATTTAAATCTCTTTTGCAAGCTGATCGAGATATTTACATTTACAGCATTTAGCAGACGTCCTTATCCAGAGCGATTTACATTGATCTCTTTTATACAACTGAGCAAACAATTAGGGGTCAAGAGCCTTGCTCAGGGGCCCAGCGGTGGTGGCTTGGTGGTGCTGGGAATCGAACCCACCACCTGGGTCAGGTATCAGGCCAACACCTTTTTTACCCACAGGTTTTTTAGATCATTCACTTATCAAGCATAAGCACAAATAACTGTGTATATATTTCAAGAGAAACATTCATCCATCCATCCATCCATCCATCCATCCATCCATCCACCCATCCACCCATCCATCCATCCATCCATCCATCCATCCATCCATCCATCCATCCATCCATCCATCCATCCATCCATCCATCCATCCATCCATTCACCCATCCATCCATTCACCCATCCATTGTCTATACCCGCTTATTCCTAAACAGTGATCTGCTGGAGTTTATCCCAGCTGTCAACGTGAACGGCAGGGGTCACCCTGGACAGATCACCAGTCCATCACAGGGTCACATAAAAACAAACAACCACACACACACACACACGCACACACACACACACACTCACACTCACTCCTATGGGCAATTTAGAATCACCAGTCAATCTAACATACATGTTTTTGGGCTTTGGGAGGAAACCGGAGAATCCGGAGTAAACCTACACAAACACAGGGAGAACATGTAAACTCCACACAGAAAGACCCCTGCAGGGGAAACGAACCTAAAATCTTTTTATTTTGAGGTAACAGTGCTAAACAATAAACCATTGTGCTTCCAGAAATGGAACATTATTACAGCAGTAAGTTTACTTGCAGTTTACTTGCAGACTCTGTGTATTTTGTGGCAGACACTGAGCTGGAGCCAGAGGTCTACCAGTTTTTTTTTAATGTGCGTATAAATTCATACTGTATGTATTTACAGTATATACTTAAAAAAACAAATCCTCTATTTTCAATTTTATTTTTTTTGATAAAAATTTATCAAAAATAAAATTGAAAACAAATTGAAAAAAATTGAAAACAAATGTTCATTGTTCATTAAATCAGTAGTTTAAAGATACACAACCAAATCATTTAAATAATAATTCTAAAACCAGTCGAAGAAGCAGGAAAAGAGATTGTTGTAGAATCAAACAGTTTTCTGTATCACAATCTGTGGCTAATTATAAGAATGATGTATTACACATTACTCACAGGGACATACAAACAGCATGAGTGATGACATCAGCGATATTAAATGACTTTGATGCTGTATCTGCTGAATGATTCACTTACACCACCTTGTGGCTGGTGCAGTCATGTGTAATGATGTGTTTATGAATGCAGGAGCTGCTGTACTGAATGAAAAACACAACACATGGATCACAATTACAATACCAGAATAACTGCCGGAATTCAGCTTAATCTGTTCTTTCAACAGTTTCTGAAGGCAACATTTGTCATGCAGTCTGTCATCCAGACCTAAAAAGAGAATAAACAGCTATTGAAAACATAGGTTTAAAAGATTACTGATGTGGTTAAGAAAGGTCTGGACTAATGGCGATGGCAAAAGATCAGCTAGGCCACCGGGTGTGCGGTGCGAGTGTTTAAAATCCAAACTGGACCTGTTCACAGTACCGCTGACTCAAATAGATATTGAAAAAAAAACACATATAGAAGTACCACCAGTGTCAGCGATATGGGACACGTCACCGTTGGAGTATTTTGTTTCTGGGAACGGAGAGGATTATGTGGATCTAAACAACACATTGCTGCTTTTGCGCCCGTAAATCACTAATGTCGACGGCTCCGATATTGCAGCAGGAGCCCCTGTGGGGCTTATTAACCACCCCGGCGTAACTTTCTTTTCACAAGTGGATGTGTCACTTGCTGACTATCTTATATCACAGAGTTCCAGTACATACCCTTATTGCTGCATAATAGAATGTCTTACCAATTATGGTGAAGATGCTCTTGAAAGTTTTCTCTGCAGGGCTTTTTTACGAAGACACAGCCGGGCATATGGAGGTGATTGCACACTGCCGGGAGAAATCATGGACTAGCAAAGAGAGCGTCCCTTACCACTGACAGTAACGTGGTTACGTTACTCGCTCCTGTTCACAGCGATATATTCTTTTAGGAAAAAACTAATGCTTAATGGTGTGGACCTTAAAATCTGCATGACCAGAGCTAAAGACAAATTCTGTTTGATGAAGAGCGGAGGTGGTGTCTAAAAACTAAATATCCTCTCAGCTTCAATATTGTGAAGAAAGAAAGTTTGTGTGGCCGTGTGTGTGAGTGTGTCCTGTGCAAGTGTTACTCTTAACTACAGCCAAGTACCCAATCGAGTGTGCCTAAAAAACATCACGCAACCAAGAAAACCTATTTTTATGGACTCCTAAACCTGTGGTCCTAGCAATGGTTGATAATGATGCATAGAATAATTATTTAATAAAAATCCATTTCCATTTCAACACTACGATCTAGAATTTTAGGGTTCTGCAGTGTGGGAATTTTACCAATTAGCCCAGGTTTTTGGAAAACATCTTTAAAATTAGGCTCTATTGATAGGACAGGATTTCTGGATTTTCCCTTATCATATTAGATTAGAAGTTTGTTTCAGCATGTTTATACATGTTCGACAGTATTACTGAAGTTTATAATAACGTGTAAAAAAAAAATCAACACTGTTTAGCTTCATGCGACATTTATTTTTTTGGAGTACTCCCATGTGATTATCTACCAAAAACCACTTTAACTACCACCAATGGTTATAATTAATACACATCCTTTAGGACTCCCGGGTGAACATTGGTTAGTCATCTTTATAAATGAGGATGGTTTGGGTTAGTTTTGGAAATAAACCAGGTCACCATCGTCTTCCAGCTGTTATTAAAAAAGTTTGAAGCTGTGATAACTTTAACTAAAATCGAACGTGTGAACCAGCGATTGTTTTACCCCCAAACACAAATTCTGTCCAAGTTGTTACGTCTTTAGCTTTAGAAATTTCATCTAAAATGTTACTAACAATTTTTACAGTCTTCTTTTACTTTTTACATTCTTTAAAATGTCATCGGCACTCACACCGTCTGCTGTGGGTGGATCTTTTTTTTTTTCACCATACTCAGACTGGGGTAGTCTTAATGCTAACATGGTGGCTTCCCTAGCACCTTGTCTAGTGAGTGTTAATCTCAGCAAAACACCTGTGTACATTTCAGCCTTCTCATAATCCTCTAGAACAGAAAAACCCCTGTGAAATCTCTTATAGTCACATCCAAATCATTTTGCATATCATGTTGTATAGATTCACGAGGGTTAGAGACCTTTAACCTATCCAGCTGATCCTGTGTTACTAACATCTTCTCAGCATACTTCATACCTCAAAGTTATTTAGATGTTATCAGTGTTGGTTGATTAAACACCTTTTTCTTTTAAAGCCGACCTTTTTATCTGAAACTATTTAGATTTTGTTTCTTTTTCTCTTTAACTTCTAATGTTGTTGTGGTGTGAGGGGATACCACCATGGAGAACATTAAGAAGTTAGCTCACATAACATCAGTTCGTTCGTGGCTGCCTGTAAAAAAAATGTCTTTGTTTTGTTGTTGCTTTTAACCACCACTTTATGAGAGACAGGTTTCTCAAAAGTCTAGCAGACATTTTCAAAATGTCCAGCAATGTCATTGCTTCCTTTTCTGGACGTATACAACAGAATATTGTAAAAGTAGAACCGTTTTGAGCCAACACGGTTCTAGGGTTTTTGCGACATTTTTACAAAAAGTTTTTCCAGAGTTAGGAGCACCTGCCAAAATACATGAAAATAGGTGCTGTAATCTAAAATTAAAACCCTTTGGGTCTCGAACCTCACAGTTAGCAAAACCGTTATCAGTAGAAATATGGTATCATTGTTAGTAACGTAGCAACACATGCTTGTTGTATACGACTGAGTTTAACAACTGACTTGTTATGCAAGCGAAATGCTTTTTGTTCCTTACAATGCTGTCGTCCCACCCATTTACATATTAACAGGATCAATCAGCGCATCTGACGTTCTCAGGATTTACTGCGATAACTTCAGCTTTCATACACACTACCCTTTTTTTGGACCTCTTGAACAAAACTCTATGTGATTCCCATCTTCAACCTTGTCAGCAAGGTCGCCAAGATGAGGATCATATTTGCTATCTTTAGTGTGAATATAACACTGTCAGTGTCACAATAGAGCATCCTGACACCCACTGAACGATCGCTACAGTCTGACACAAATGAGAAATGTTTGCTGATGTACTGTGTGCCAAAAATGTGGCAGGCAAAATGTTTGTGTGTATTTTGATGGTGGGGAGATGCAAGTAAATGTAAAACCTCCCCAAAGCAAATTTAAAAAGGAGTTTATTTACAGATCTTCATGGAGAGACAAGCTCAATTTTGTCCACATCTAGTTTAATCCCATCTTTTTCAAAGTAATTGTCAATTCAATTCATTTTTACTTGTATAGCACATTTTACAAAGAAATAAAATGCAAATAAAAAACAGTTTGTCCCTGATGAGCAAGTCAAGGGCAACGGCGGCAAGGAAAAACTTTGAGACGGAATAAGAAAAAACCTTGAGAGAACCAATCCTCATTTGGGTGAAAACAGTTCAGGAATTAGGCAGTCACACTGTGCGTAAACAACTGAAGTCCTCAGAAAACAGCTGAAGTGTCTTTATGGCAGAGTGGAAGCATCCTTGGTCACCCGGGTGATGTGATGATCAAGCCAAGGTGGGTCACAGGTCCAGAGGGAAAATGTGGTCTGGATCACTGTCAGCTCAGTAATAGCATATGTAGCTCGACAGAGACAAGGGGAAAGGAGGGAAGAAAAAAAAAAAAAAAAAAAAAAAAAGTAAAAGTATAATTGCAGTTACAGTGTATTTAAGGAAGAGTGCAAGCATAGACTCCAACAAGAACAGCATAACTAAAAGGAGAACCAGAGGGAAACACATGAGGGATCCCTGATACATAGAGCAAGCAGCCGCTCTCATCAACATGATCAGTAAGAGTAGAGGAAGACAGCATCTAAACATACCAGATCATTGGGAGGCTACTCCATAACTTATCTATGTCCCCTGCTGTAGTTTTCATGATGTGCGGTACCGACAGGCAGCCTGCATCCTTTGATTGAAGTGGGCGTGGCGGAACGCAAGACAGTAGCAGTTCACTCAGGTACTGCGGCACGAGACCATTTACTGCTTTATAGGTCAGGAGTAGAATTTTAAAAATCAAATGTGAAATTTTACTGGAAGACAATGCAGTGTGGGTAAGACAGTGGTGAGGTGTTCATATCCTTTAGTTTTCACTGATGCATTCTGAACGAACGCATAATAAACGCATGAACGCTTTTCTGCACAATTTAGTAACAAGATTTCTTCCATCAGCGATGAAAAAATGCTATTCTGGTAATAGATTATTCACATGGGCTTCAAATGAGATACAAAATTTACAAAAAAAAAAAACACGTAGATCTTTTACTGTTACACTTGAAACAAAGACCGTCTAGGGTTAGTTTGATCTGGAAGCTTACTTCTAGCCACATGTGGTTGTAGAAGCAGAACCTATGTCAGGATTAAGCAAAAGGAAGTTACTTAACATCCAGTCTCTTATTTCCTTCACACATTGCTCAACTTTATTAAACTGGCTCTTCGCATCTGGCCTAGCTGAGAAATAACCGTGTCAACGCAACAGTGAAAACTAATATGCTTATGAAATGTTGCCCAGAGGCAGCTTGTAAAAAGAAAAAGTGGGCTCAAAACCAAACTCTGTGGAACACCATACTTGTCATGAGAACACAGTAATCACCATTTAAACCTACGAACTGATAGTAATCGGTTAAACAGGAGCCAGGTGAGGGCCTTTCCTTAATTACTAATACATTTGCTAATCCGTGAAGATTATTATGAGCAATGGTGTCAAAAGCTGCACTGAGGTCAAGCAATAAGCAAAGAGACAGCCCTGATCGCATGCCAATAGGCGGCCATTTACTACTTTGACAATTGCCGTCTCTGTGCCGTGATGAGTCCTGAATCCTGATTGATACAGATCGTATGTTATTCCTGTGTAAAGAACATAATTGCTGCACTAAAACCTTCTTTAGGATTTTGGAGATATCAGCCTATATTTCGACAGCTCTCTGCGGTCAAGGTCAGCTTTCTTAAATAGTGGTCTAATAACTGCTAATTTAGGATTTTGAAACATACCCACTGCTGAGTGGGTGTAATTATTTTGCAGAAGGAGTGAAATTAGATTTAAATTAAAGCTCGGATGTGATTAGTTTATACTATTGATTCTGATGATAGTCAATAAATAGTCTGGTTTCAAGGCCTACATTTTCTGCCTAATGTTTGCAATTTTGTTACCATAATTTATCATCAAAGTCCTCATTGCTGCATGCTGTTATAGTGGAGATTTCTGTAGCGGTCTTATATCTAGTTAATATTTTACTATGGCGTCAAATAAAAATCTAGGATTATTTTTATTATTTTCTATAAGGCTGGAGAGATACATTCATCTAGCTACACTAAGATTTTTTTTATAGATTAGGATGCTTTTGTTCAATGCTGCTTGAAATACTAACCGTTTATTGGGTTTCTAGTTTTCGAACGCTTTGTTTTAAAGGGTGTGATCATTACACCAGGGAGCATTGTTCTTTCATTGGAGCTACGTTATCCAAGGTATAACGGAACTCTGCATCCAAATATTCAGTTGCCTGCTCGAGTTCTGTTGGGTCAGACGGTGATTTAACCATAGAAGATTTTGGGAGATAGCTGATAAAGGTCTGGGCCGTAGATGATGTAAATGCACAGTTAACGCAGTAGCACCGCTCTCTAAACATTATGACATTTCAAATGAAATCAGATTGTGAGGAGATAACCTCACACTGTGGAATTGTCACTATATTACTTATACTTCCCCGAAAGATAAATCTAAAGTGTGATCTACTTTATAAGTGGGTCCTACTACACACTGGTTTATGCCCACTGAGTCAGGTATAGACAAATTCTGTTCTCAGTGGGTCGTTCTCAAAATTAATATTAAAGTCTGTAGCAATTAACGCTCCATCAACAGAACTGAACAGGTTTGATAGGAAGCCTGAAAATTTGCTAAGAAAATCGGAATATGGGGGATCTATAAATAAAACGGAATCGACTGACTCGGCTTATTTGATGATACACTTGTTAGGTTACAATACAGAGCTTCAAACGCATTAAAATTATGTCCATGTTTTTGTACAATGTTTAGATTATAAATAACTGACGCCTCCTTCTCTACCAGTTAGACAAGACTGATGTACTTGTATGCTAGAGGACTAGCTTCATTTAATGCTACGTACTTATTTGGTTTAGTCCAGGTTCTGTTAAACATAGTATGTCAAACTTTTGATCCATGATGATTTCATTAACCGTGAGGGCTTTAGATGCAATAGAGCTAATATTTAACAATCTTGGCTTCAGATCGAAGGTGCAGGCTGTGTGTGTTCAGAATGAGGTATTTACATTTAAAAAAACCCAAAACAAAAAAAAAAACCCTGCTAAAGCAGAAATTTGAGACATCGTCTCAATAACGGTCAGATTAACCTGCAGTCTGCTGCTTGGCCAGGGCAGTCAATGATTAACTAGACTATGGTACATGTACGGAGAGCGGCCCCTTCCCGAGTGGACTGGACACCGTCCTATCCTAACAGGCCAGCTTTGCCCTTAAGTTCTCCAATTATAAATAAAGCCCATATCCTTTTTTGACTACAGCGCCAAGATTACCTGCTATGCCCGGTGCGTTAGCTCCTGGAATACATCCAACATTTGCCTCTGGTGCCCCTAGAGGCCTAGCTAATTTTTACATGCCTCACTATAGAGTCTCCAATAACCAGAGGACCTTCAGGTCTTTCAGTAAATGCTTCACTTGGGAGGGCAAATCTGTTTAGAATGTAAAGTGCATTGGCGTGCTCCGGTGGGCTAGCCTTAGCATTGGCTAAGCAAGTATGCTGCCAAGTTGTCACCCATTTGCCCTGCTGTAAGGGCGCCAACCCGTATCAATGTTTGTCAAGCAATCTTTCCCACATCCTGAGACAGCTTTAAAGAGTATTTTGTATTTTATCAAGCTTAAAACACCAAGTTCAGCCCATAACCTAAATGTGGCTGGCTGTTCCAAGAAGTAGATTATGCATTGGGTCAACAACAAATGTTATAGCATAATGTGAAAAAGTTCAGACCACCTGGTACCATATCAAGCGTCCAATCTTTTTTGGGTTGCCTTCTCGGTTATTTCAGCATACAGCTTGTGCTCCTCTGAAGTGCTTGGGACACAAGATCAAAGCCAGAGAAGTCCCCTCCACCCCATACAAATGTTTTTAGGCATTTTTACATCCTATAGAACACATACAATAATAAAGGGATGATGCATCTTAAACACAGATGTACTGGCACATTAGCAGAAAACCAACCTTAAAGCTCCATGGCCCACAAAGCCACCACACTTGCGTAAAGCTGGAACGTCTGGCATCCTACAATTTTAATAGACTAACTCCAGCTCTGAACATCGTCCATCAGGTACAATGTCACCACCAATCACTGTTGTGAAAATAATAGTTTGTATGAAATAAGAAAATGGATAAAAGTATGTTTTATCAACACAGAAGACACATACCTGTTGCCGTGCGGGGCAAGTGTTTCTGACTCTCACAGTCAGAGTCTCCTGACCGAAACAATCACGAGGATGGCAGGCATAACAAACCCAAATCGCAGGCAAGACTAAGCAAGTCTTAGTCTAGGGGCAGCCTTCCTTGGTATGGCATCAAGCTCTAGGTATTGGGCACTGGCTCCAGATTAGGATTCTCCAGACACACAGGATGGCCATCACCATTACAGGAAGTGCTGCGGATAGCTTGAAGCTTGGCTGTCATCTTGGAGCTTGGCTCAAGTGGTGGATTGTGTGGAGTTGCAGGGTTCCTCTTCCATTAACCCCACAGTAAACAAGGAACTGGTTAACTGCCCTGACATAGGCAAAACTATGATCAGTTCTGCCTATCAATAGCGTGAACAGACGCGTACACGGTGGCCAAAGCAAAGGAATGAGTAACATTAGGTACAAGCACTTCAAAAGAGTTAAACCTGAATCTGGAGTTCAGAGTAACAGTAAGAAAGTCGGTATAGATAGCTGCAACACCACCTCCACAACCAGAGGTAGAGGTAGCTTGACAGAGTAGACTTACTCAGACCAATGTAGTCATTTGGTTTAAGCCAGGTTTTGGTAAGGCAGAATACATCAAGACTGTTAGAGTTGTGACCATCATCAGAGTTGTGGCACCGTGGTGTGGTGGGTTAAGGCGCCGGCACCCACATGCCATTGTGCTCCGACGACCTGGGTTTGATTCTGGTTCTTTCCAGTCTGACCTCTCTCCATTGTTCCCCCCCATCTCTGTTCTGTCGGTTAAAAAAAAGGCAATATTTAATACACAAAAAAAAAACAAAAAAAAACGCTCGTCAGAAATCTAAATACGGAGTGCTTTGGTTGCAAGGGACCCAATACTTTAGAACCTGTTTTTGGCATTTTTCTGGTTTAGTTGTAATAAGATTGTGAGAACTTTAATGAATTTGTTTTGTGATCTGAACATTCGAGGAACGGACAGTTTCTATACAACCAGTATAGAAATGTATCGACCCGATGGTTTGGACAGAGGCTATTATTGGAATGTGATTTATGGTTTACCAATTAGATGCTGTGTAGCGTCCAGGAGATGTTATCCGAGAGGGGTGCAGGCCATCAGCACGAAATAGCCTAGGACACTTCCAAAACACATTCCAGTTATTGATAGTGTATTTTCTGGTCTCAACACAATAAGTGTAACCGTTCATTTAAAACAGTGAATCTACTTAACTTGTTTTCTTGTTGAAACAGGAGAAGCGGTCCTGACACCATGATCCTCATCTTGCGCGATGTGCTGAATATCATTTCAAACACGCTTTGGTAATACCGACGGCGTCATCCTGTCGTAGCTCGCGCCAGCATGGAGGACAACAGCGCTAACGATCTTGTTCATGATTTACGGGTACCTGCTGTGGCATCAAGGACATAAGCACCAGGAAAACCTTACCTTTTTATTGTGGTTGCAGGGACATCTTGGGCGATGGAGTCTCCTGATGTTCACCATGATAAGACCTAGGCCAGGAGACCACTGCTCCCTTTATTCCAACGACACTTTCTAGTCCATCAAGGAGGACATTGTGATTAATAGTGTCAAGCATTAAGATCAAGCAACACTAACAAGGAAACCCAGCCCTGATCAGAAGCCAATAATAAGTCATTTACCACTTTTTCAAAAGTTTTATTCCCGAGTGCGTGTGAGCATAAGTGCTGGGTCACAATCTTTTCTAAAATAAATTGGAGGTTTGATATTGGCCTTAAGCTGGAGAGCTGAAAGGGGTCAGAGCTAGGCTTTTTAAATTAGGGGATTGTTAACAGTTAGAAAGATTTCCGTACATAACCAGCTCTAATAAGTGTTATTTCTAGAACAGGTTTAATTACTTCCTGGATTATCTGTTTAAAAGAGACTTGTGGGCAAGGGATCTAGAACACAAGTTCATGGTTTTATATGGAAATAAATGAATTCAGTCTCTTAAATAGAAGAGAAACAATTTTTTTTGCCTGATATTCTACATTTTTTTTTTTATTTTTAAATAAAAGTTAAAATCACTACCTTTTAATTTTTAAGTGGTCTGTTTTAAGATGTGCATATACCCATTACATAATGACAACTTCTAATCCCTCTGGTTTTAAGGGGAGCCGCGTTATCTGGAGTGTAATGGAATGCTGAATTTAGATATTCAGTAGCTCAGTCAAGCTCTGTAGGGTTAGACAGTGAACTGATTAATGTCCAGAAGATTATTGATAAAGCTTGCTGCAGTAGCTGACATGATTCTACGTGTAACACAATACTGTGGCGAAAAACATACACTTCGACTGAGGCAAAGTTTAAAGACAAGGTAATGATCTGAAATAGCGTCAGACTAAAATTATGACTTTTTTTAATATCTAATCTGAATGTTAATTGTAAGTCAAGAGTGTGTCCACCACTAAGTGGTTTCCTATAACAGATTCATTCCTACAGAATCTAGAATGGACACGAATGCTGTTTCAGGAAGTCTTTCTATTTATCAAAATGTATATTAAAGTCACCAACAATTAATGCTTTGTCTAAGGAAGTAGCCAGATTTGTGATCTAATCCACTAATCAGAAAATCAGAGTGAAGCCCTGGAGGTCTATGAATAATAACTAACAGAATTTGACCAACTAGACCTGCATTTGGACTCTAGATATTTTAAGTTGATACAGAGCACTTGTATTATGTTTAGTTTTTTGTGTGACACTCAAAGTAGTAATTATTATTATAATAAATAGGTGCAACAAAACCCCCTCGGCCATACAGACATGGCCAATTTTTAGCTAGGAGGTCTTGCTTCATTTAATGTGATATTAGTCTAATCCACGTTTGTCAAACATTACATTAAACTCCTGATCTGTTATAATTTCATTTAGAAGCATTGTGTTTGAGAAAAGATTTAAAATTACACACACTAATCTTAAGGTCAAAGGTGCTGGCTGTATATTCACTCATTTAATTTAACGTTAATCAAGTTTACGGCAAAAAGCAGGCTTATACTGGTTACCTGATACAGGAAAGACTGCAGAAGAAGCAGCCAGGAGCTGATGGAACCAGAGAAACAGACACCGGAGTTTTGGAAGGAATCATAGGAGGTTGAAAGGTGGGTACTTGACAACACGGGGCTCCACTGTAGCGCTCAATAGGTAGGTACTCAGTGAGCGAGTGTGTGTCACATAGTTAGGAACAGACAGACAGACAGATTGTGTGGGGAGTGTGCACTTAAATAGGGGAGTGTGTGTGTGTCTGTGTGTGTGTGTGTGTGTGTGTGTGTGAGAGAGAGTGGGGAACGAGCTGTAGGTGTAACTGATTAGTATTTAGGGGATTGAGGGTGTTAAGTGGTGGAGGAACCTGCTGATTGGGTAAGCTGGTGTGTGGATAAGTTCAGTGTGACTGTGACAGCTGGCTCCAAAGCTCGACAAATTACACTTACAGCTTAAAGTTAGTTTAGGTAATAATGCCAGTTTAAAGTCAGTTGCAATTGGTTTGACTTTATGGATTCTTAGGTGTAAAATCAGTCCACTGTGATTCCTATTACTGTGATGGCTTTACATTCTTCTATAATTCCTGCATTAAAAAAATATCTGTAAATTCTTTAAATAAAAAACTCCTACATAATTAATCGTCCTTCTGAAGGCCACCGCTTTATTAAAATTACATCCAGTGAAGCTTTGCTATGTGCATGTGCTTTGAAGTTTAGCCAAAAAATTCTTGCAGTCTTGTCAGGTCAGACTTGCTCTCTCGGCATATTCTAGAAAAGCAGATTATGGAAATGTCGAGGGATGGATTTAAAGGGGCCTCTCAATTTTACCAGGTTTGTGAAAAAAAGCATTCCTCTATCTCTCCTTTTCTCATAAAACTCATGAGAAACAACACTTTTTTTCCTCAAAAAATGTAAATATATTTTAAAATATTTGTTAATCCTTGACTTGTAATTAACCAGAGAGTCAATTTATTGTTTGTTAGAGGAAAAAAATTAGACTCAGTGATCTCATTAATAGACTAATTGGACTGGCATCTGCAAGTCAGCAGGAAATGCTGACATCTTCTGGATATTTTAGTTAGAACAGGATTCAGTGCTGAAGTGCCAGAAAACTGCAAGTGCCATAATATATGTGGTGCAAATAGATAAGGACTGTCCTGCTGGCATTATAAGCAGATTATGGTATAATAAATGTAAAACTCAAAAGATTTAATGAGGTCACATTATTCACATGTTTACGTACAAATGCATTAAACTGCACTGAGTTCAATACCTGCAATATTGAATATAGATGTTTGACCAAGTTCACACCTTTCCAGTGTGTGTGTGTAGGTTATGTAAACTAAGATAAGCATTAGACTAGAATAAACTGACTTATAACGAGGTTGCATTTTTTTATGCATGCCATGAATTATTAAAGAAATAATAGCAAAAATGCATTTCTGGATTTTTAAACAGCTTATTTGTTGTGCTTATTAGTCAAATAATAAAAAAAAAAACAGCAGGCAACTGAGTATCTTCAAAAACAAGAAAAATTCTGCTCCTTTTGCATTTTGTTTGCTTGTAAAAAAGAAACATGTGAAATACGAAACCATGTGATACGTGTGGATAATCCGACTTTTTAATAGTGTTATTTATTTATTTACAAAAGTCTGATTCACATAATGACAACAAACTAAATGATCTCTCAGTAGAAAGTGGACAGTTTCCGATAACGCAGGACCTTTCATGGGCCTGTCACATCAATACCTTGGTGAAGAAGGCCCGGCAGTTTCTACACCTGCACCATTGAGAACATTCTGACGGGAAGCATCACAACCTGGTGATGGCACCAAACAGGACAGGCAAGCTTCTACACTGAACTTCCTGACCTGGAGTCACTTTTCTAAAATAAACATAAATCGTACAAAGGGAAATGACATCATAAATATATACATCAAAACTTTCAGTTACAGCTACAATCAAAAGGAACATAAGATCTAAAGATTTAAAGAATTTTGCAGATCTTACAAAACGTCCATATTTGGAAAGCTTGTTCAGTTTTATCAGTGGTTTAAACCGAATTAAATGAACGCTATAGCCACACTGGCACAGCAAGCCATTATTAAGTAAAGTGTGTGTGATGATAACCATGATTTGTAACACCGGGCGGCAGAGTTGCACAGTTCTGTGTCACAGCAGTGTATTTTAACTCCTGGAAGTTCTTCTGTGTGGCAGTGACGGGATGTGGCACATCCGCTGGTGAGCACCATTCCTAAAGCAACTGTACAGAAGACCAGGAATCACATGCAATGGCTTTATTTTATAATAAAAGAATGTAAAACCTATAACTGTATGTACAGTACGTCTTAGAAAATGTCTAAATCTGAACCCGTATTTACAAAACAAATTATCTTAAGGTTAAAAGTAACTCATAACTCACCTTTTTTTAGAGAAATCGTATATATCATAAGCATGTTTTAGCGAAATTAACTCCTAAATCTTTGAAATATTAGAATTAGTGAGGAAGATGTCTAAATCACTAAGATCAAGACACAACCTAAATGACTGTGAACATTAAACATTTTAGAAACATTTGATAATAATGAGCCTTTAAAAAGTTATCACTGTAATTGTAAGGATATAATGACATCATCCATAACAACAAGGTCGACCCCTCCTTTAGTCTTAGATTAAGACTTTTCTCTGTTCCTTAAAATAGAGTTTGTCTCAGCAGGTTTAAAAAAAGGCCCTGGTGTTAATCGTACAGGCTTTGTCTCTACTGACGACTACAAATGCTGAACTGTCTAAAGCTGTAACTGAAAAGTGGATAAGACACACACCATGTGTAGGACTAGTGTGTGTATATATATATATATATATATATATATACACAACTTAAAAGGTACCTTTCTGACCAATAAAAAGCAAGAAATCAACAGCACTGTGGTCTGAATAACGTTCAAACTTGAAATAACTTAATTGAGCATTGCCAAGGGAGCCATAGAGATGATGTTAAAATGATTACATGGTCCAGGTGACGCTATTTAAAAGCCGAAGTGGTTTCGAGTGGATATTGAGGTTAATGCAGGTTAATCAGTGTAAAGAGGAACTCAGTGATCAGCACAGAGCAGTCAGATGAGTGATTATCCCTCGGTAAAGCTTCTTACTCTCGCCACTTACACATAGGACTAAAATATGAGGAGTCAGAATTAGAAATGATTCGAATACAAAAATCATCCTTCATTTCTGCATTTCATCCAGTTGGTTTATTTATTTCACTAGTTTCTGCCACTGTTACTATCAAAACCTTTTAAACTCCTCAGCTCATCATTTAGTTTCCCTTTTATTATAAAGCTTATTTTTAATAAGTATTAATTAGCCACCACAGCGAAGCTAACAGAAAAGTTGTGTAGAGATGAGTTATTGTGCTTGTGTGTATCTTTGTCATCTAAACATTAACGTCTCGTGATGTTTTGATGCTGTTTTGTTGCTCACTGCTTTCTGTTTTGATGCAGAAACGCTGCTTAAATCCTTTATCAAAATGGGAGCAGGTGATGATCTCAGGACTCGAACATCCGACGTCTGCATATCTTTGTCCCTGGATGTTACAGGCATAACACTGTAGCGCATAAGCTACAAAACACACAGACACAAAATACAGTGTTGTTTTGGTTTAGTTGACAAATTTAACTATAAAAGCTCATTTAAATCAAAATTTTAATCATTGCAAACAGAAAGCATGACAATTAAACTGAACGAGGAGATAATGTGACGTACAGAATCTAAGACTTCATATTTTATTGTACAGGAAACGTCTGTTACACCATACAATAAAACTCTTACTGTGTGAATCTTACAAGCAGTTTACAACATAAGATAATACTGCGATTTTACAAAAATAAGTATAGTTGCAAATAAAACCGGTTAAATGAATGTGTAAATGTTCTGTATGCAGTGTAAACATTGTAATATGTGCATGTGTGATGATGTAATGAATCTCCACTGAGGTGAGTAGTATTAGAACCCGAGGTGCAGTTTATTTACAAAGTAACACAACAATAAACATAAACTAAACAATACTTGACTAAACTTATCTTAGATTAGCATAGCTTAGGCTAGCTTGGCTTGACTTTTTGGCATAAAAATATAAAATAACTTGACTTAGCTTTACAGACTCACAACAGCGAGTCTGTCAAAACATAAAACATAAACTATATAACACAAACATGAAATAAACTTAAACAAGAGACATGATCCGAATATAAACAGAAAACAAGAACAGGAAGCATAATCCTTACAGCTGCCAGCGGAGGTTATTATTTCCTGTTGATATTCAGATTCTGTGTTCTTATATTAGACATTTTCATGCTCATGTCATAGTTAATTGGCACATTGTTCTGTGCGAGATGCAAATTCTAACCGTGGGCTGTTCACCTGTCATAGTGTCATCTGTGTGTAATTTACTGTAGAGTAAAAATATCATAAACAACATATTTTTGCATTGTTAGTTAAACTCAACCCAAACCCCTAAACCTATAAATGAGGGCTGTGTTTGCTGCTTCAGCTAGCAGATGTTCTTCCTGTGTTTGGGTGGGCATCCTGTAGATTTCTATTGACATGAAAAAACCTGGAAACCTGAAAATGTTCTTTGTTGTTGGTGAATGTGTGACTGTGTGTGTTTATAATGAGCTGTGATAAATTGATGTGTTCCCTTTTTGTACTCAGTGGCTTTATGATAGGCTCCAGAATAAAGCCAATACTATTTCTTAAAGATTTAAATGAATAAATAAATAAAAATGAACCATCAAGTTTCGAAAAGAACACAAAATGAAGTCCATCTATTGGTCACAGTTCCTCTGTTGCTTTTTGTATAGCAAGTGACCACAGTGATTTTGACACTGAAATGTATGTGGATGTGTATAAAGGGGTTTTATCATATGTTTTTTTTTAGTTTAATAATTATAAGACAACAGGGAGCATGAACATTTTTCCTAAATGCAACAGTATGTACAGTCGTGATATAAAAAAAGGAGTTCCTTTTTAATACGTTGGATGTAATTAATTAATCATTTACGGACATAAATATATTTAAATATATATGTACACTTCTCTCTTACACACACACACACACACACACTAGCCCAGCAAAAGACACACATACACTCCAGATTTTAACTCACCTTGTGTTATAAAAAGTGGCAGCAGCAGCAGCAGCAGCAGCAGCGGTGGGCAGCAGAGTGTGATTCCATACAGCAGCTGTGAACAGGGAGACATGTGTGCAGCTGCAGTTCTTTACACAACACTGAAAATTCAAACACTTACACAAGTGAGAATAATCCCTGGGATAGAGACGCTCAGCAACACATATACACACATGGGAACATGCAAAAATACTTTCAGTAGACACAGGCTTTGAAAAGCAATTACCAATTTGATGAAATATTTCATTCAAAAATATTTTACTCTTGTGCTTATAATAATAATGGAATTGTAGAGCTCTGTAGTGATTTTAGTTTAGAGTAAATGCTTTGCAAATTAATCCCAACTGAAGGTGCAAATCCTGTTCTACAGATTAACACCACATGAAGAAGAAAAGCCCCACCAAACCACACACACACACACACACACACACACACACTTAGTCTTGTGCAGCAAAATTATAAAGTAAAAATCAAATAAAATAGTATGTGATAATCATATTTTTAATTTTGACATTAACATTACATTTTATTATTTCAAGCATTTTAAATATTTATTTATTTACTTTTATTTATCGAAATGTCTAAACTAATGTTTCCATCATGTCTGAAACTGTAAATAAAATCAAATTATGTTCCAAAGCAAACCATGATCGCTTTTAGATCATTACAGTCTTATGCTCATAAAAGCTGTTTCTCTTTTCCCTGCTAAGTGTCATGACGGAAGACTGTCTTCACGAGGTTAGGATGTGTTAAAGCAGGTCTATGGAGGTGTGACAGAGCTTCAACGTTATGATGCACATTTTTAATTTGGAATAAATTCCCTAAGGTTTTAGTGGAGTGTGCATTTTAATTAAGCAAAACAACATAATCTCTATATATTATATATACGTATATAATTACTGAGTGATTTATAGATTTTCAGTGAATATCAAGAATATTTATATTATATATATGTAACGTTTGGTGGGTTACATTTCTTAAAACACATTTTGCCTGAAATATAAATAAAAATAAACCAAACAGGTCTTACTGAAGTTCTTTTTGCATCATTTTTTCTGTAGAAAATAGAATAGTGGCTACTGACCAAGAAAGATATCTTAAATCCTGTGGCACATCTTTGATTTGTAATAAACAGCTACACAAGACACCATGAAAGTTTTTACAGTGGAATAATACTAATTAATTCTACTATTAAATTATTATTAATTATTAATTAATAATACTATACTATTAATTTAGTTATATGAATTAAAAAAACAAAAACAAAATGACTTTTATTGTTCTGGTTCTTCCGCTGTGTGCATTTGAACTAAAAAACAAGATCTTAAATATGAGTAATATTAAAATGATAATCCAATTAAGCAATGTTATAATACATAAATTAATTAGTTTGTTTTCCTCAATGACTGATTGTGTCTATAACGATGACTGATGCATAGGAATTAAATGATTTTCTTGAAATAATATTGTAGTGTATTTGGTGGTTGTTGATATTTTTAGGTCAAGTCAAGTGCCCTTTATTTAATTAGCGCTTTTTAACAATAAAAGTTGTGTCAAAGCAGCTTTAGAGAATCAAATAAGACAATAGTGAAAACTCACTAAAACACTCCATTCAGTTTAATTAATATCTGTAAATTTAGAGTCGCCAAGTAAGTAAGTCAGAGGCGACAGCGGCAAAAAACCCCAAAATTTCATCAGTGACAGAATGGAGAAAAAACCTTGGGAGAAACCAGGTTCAGTCTGGGCAGTTCTCCTCTGACCCGGCAAACTAGCAGGTTATTCCATACTGTCTCTAAGTGCTAATCTACCAACTGGATGATTATCATTTTGAGCCAATGCTAAAACAGTCTTATATGAAGCAGCCCCACCAGTGTGACTGCAGCTGCTGCTACCATATGCCTCAGGAACCTCTGAAACCAGTTTTAAAGAAAGAAACAGTCTTTAAGTCTTTTACAATGCGAATGCTGTGTCCTCTAATGGGAACAACGGCCGCCTCCATCGTTTCCATGAAGATGCGGTGACAGAAGGACAGTCTAAATGGCAGGACCTTGTTATGTTGTGCTTGTGCTTGCCGCAGCAGAATCAAGACATGTATCTACACGTCCTTTAGCTTGATCGCTGCAAACTAATATTTCACATCTTACAAATGCACTGTGTGACAACATTTTAAAAGATAACTTGTTAGTGGGTCAGTTTAAGACTCACAGGTCCAAGATTGACAGTAACCTACCAACTTTCTTGGGTACAGTAAAGTAGTGGCTGTTAAAGCCTGCCTTTATATAGGCTGGAGGGACCGGTCCTATCTTGTCCTTTACCTTTGGATAGTTTAGTATGAAAAAGAGCCAGCAAGGTGGGCTGGGGAATGCAAGCCAGGCTCCCTGAGACCATGAAAGTGGGTGCAGCAGAACTACAGACATACCCACAGTGTAGTGGCGAGCTGGAATACATGAACCCAGTGTTGTAAATACTGTTTCTGAATGCAGAAACCTCGTTTGGACACTATGTCCCTAAAGCAGCTAAATTTCATTACATAGTTTTATTTATTGTAACTCAAGAATTGAAAACTACAATGAGAAAAAGAATGGTAGTGTGTTAGCCTAGCTTTTTTGTCTCACATAGTCTGTATGTAGCTTTGGCAAAGGATATTTTTTGTTCAGACAAATGTGACTTTAGCCATTCATTTAGAGCAAAACGTTTACTGAACCTCTCAATTCAAGTTTTGTTTTTGGAACATATTACCATATCTTGCTAATGAACAACCTGAACAACCTGAGACTAATAACAAATACAGCACAGTGGAAAAATGTACATATAAAATATACAAATCCAGTAGCAGAAAGGCTCACTGTTGGGTCTCCATCAGTTTTGAGTGTAAACCCGTTCGATATTGATTTGTGTTTGGCCCTGTATCCGATCACTCTTTCTCTTTCTTTTCCACACTTTCTCCAACAAAGACCTCTTCTGTTTCTTTGCTGACTCTGACGCTGCCCTGGTGTGAGGGGCTGTGTGTACCGAGCTGATCTTAAAAATTACAGAGTGCGTGTGTTATAGCTGTTAGGAGGCTGTTCAGGTTTCAGCGGCAATAAAATTCAACCGGATAAGAGTTGTTTTTACATTGAAATAATTTTAAAGACATTATTTTAAGGTAAAAAAACTACATAGTGTTGCTTTAAAATGAATATGGAATAATTCGTAATTCATTGTTTTATTAAATATGGCAGATCATCCTGGCCCAGATGCAGTAAAACAGCCATGCTCCTTACACCACCACTATACAGATGTTTTCTCTATGCTTCTCATTATAACTGAAAAGTTTATTTATTATTGGACAAGGCAGCAAATTCTTTAAACAATACAGTCCAGGATTTCACAAATGGTACATAAGGAACATATATGTTAAATCACAGCATTTCAATTTCAGTATGTCAGTCTAACTAAATATTCTCTTAACTCTGGACAGTCATTATACTGCACAGCATCAGTTCTGCTTTACTTTTAGGACATGTCTTTGCCAATTCCAAAGCAGGACTGATACTAGCTGCTGTGCTGAATCAGGTGTGTTTGGAACAAAGAGAACTTGTAAGCAGAGAAACATGTGGGTCCTCAGGATAGGAGCTCAGAAGCTGTTCTATGATACCTGAGTCTTGTGATCTTGGATGAATAAAACATAAGTGAAAGGAGTTTTTTTTAAGGGTCTCTGATCTCTGATCTTAGTGTAAAGAGCTTTGGCTTTGACATCAGGCAGCCTAAGGGCAGGAAATCTGGGGCTGTACTCAGGTGAATATCACCAACACCTACACCAACAAAACTCAAGAACAAACCAGAACAACTTTGTTGTCATATCACAACAGGAGACACGTCTCTGTATGTCTCTGCCTTAACCGACCCAATCGATTCTACACAGCACAATTTCTAGTGTTCATTTCTTAGCTTATTACTATCTATTATAGCACTATTATATTTGTATCTTATTTAAACTAAGCAAAGAAGATAACAGAAAAAGATAACAGAAATAGATAAGATGTCACCAGTGACACGGGTGTGTGACCTACGTCATGCTTTACTGAGCTTTGTTGAGAAATGTATAATGATTCACTTGAGACTGCTTCCATCTGTCCATATATTACACCAGAAAAAAAACCCCACCTTTCGCTTTAATATTCTCTAAGGTACGCCGAGCATGTGACTGACTTTCAAGCTCTTCCAAGTTTATAGAAAATAAAAACAATCATCTAACACAGAACAGCAATATTCTAAATCTTCCTGTTCTCATAGAAAAGGATGTCTATGATGATTTCACATAACGTCTAAAACTTTTTATTTATTTTGGGATGAATAATGAACCAAAAAAGTTATGAAATAGAAACAGATACATGTTTATTATCTGTGGTCACTCTGACTTAACTGGTCATAAAAGACTGTCCTGAATAGATGAGGTGAGTTTGTACCCATAAAAGACACCGCCTTTCTGGCCCAGAAGTGGAAACCAATGTGATCTTCTGCTGTTTTAGTTCATCCACCCTTAAAGTTTGATGTTCTTTTTTTGATCTTTCTTACCAAAGTGGGAAATTGTAGCGCAATGATTAAGGTGTTGGACTGCTAATTGGAAGACCAGGGTTTGATTCCCATCACCACCAAGTTACCACTGTGGGCCCCTGAGCAAGGCACTTTACCCCTAATTACTCAGTTGTATGAAAGAGATAAAAGTAAGTCGCTCTGGATAAGAACATCTACCAAATGCTGTAAATATAAAAAGGTATTTCTACTCCTAGAACTTACTCGATTATTATTTTTCACTCCATTCTGTGCAAACTTGAAAGACTGTTGTGTGTGAAATCTTTGAGTATTGGCAGTTTTTTAGTTATTCAAATGAGCCCATCTGGTACTATTAACCATGGTGCAGTTATGCACAGTGATCACTAAAGTTAACTGAACTGAGAGAATGCATTTGCAGGATTTCATGCATTATACATGCCGACACATGATATACTGATTGGTTAACTATAGATATGAGCAGGTGTTTGTAATAGTGTACATTGATCAGTTTTGGTTAAAAAAAAGATCAGCTTTGTAAATGCATTTCCACCCTATTCCCATCAGAGGGCGCATTGGCTTTACCAACATCTCTGTATTGCCCAGAGTCTCAGTGCTTCTCTGCTGTATGTCAACTACACCAAGTGATTAAAGATGCAGAGATTTTTAATGATTTAATGACACTAAATGGTAAACATCAGTTAATTATACCAAAATATTCATCACTAATTTAAAACCCAAAGCTTTAAATGTAAAATGTTTTGTCTTTGCTATTAATTATATACAGCAGTTAATACGGTAATGTTGTCTTAATGATCCTTTACTTTTCTTGCTTAAATTCACAGTAGAATGGCATTGCTGTTTAATCTTCTAGTTTTATATAAACATACAGATGCTGTATGTGTTTTATATCAGTTCTATTCTCTTTTATTGAATTCTTCATTTTATTCAGGTCTTACAGATACCTGGAATGATTTTAGGGGACTTGTGTAAGATTGGCCATTCCAGGTCAGTTTTTTTTAACAAGCCCATTAAACATTTTGTTCAGAAATATCATTTTTGTTGGGTTTCACCTTTGTTGTTCTGTATTGACTATAAACGATTAATAGCAGACGCCCAGCTAAGAAGACAAGAGCTGCCACTGCTGCATGCACTCATCACTGAATAAAAATCCCCATGATACATAATTTGTAATTGGAAAAATTAAGACGGATTGAATGCAGCAAGAATGTTAAAGCTCCACATTTCTTTTCATGCCAACATATTTTTATACCATAATTGCTATTTCAAGAGATAATCTCAATTTCCACAGTTTCAGGTATAGTAATTGTAATAATTGTAAATTATTATCATCAAGCTAAATTTGGTTGTTTCTCTTTCGAAGCCATTTTGTTTTTTTGTGTCTATTTTATGAATCTATCCAGAAACCCTGATGGTTAACTAATTTGTGGGTAAGATTTATTGTTTGAATGGCTAAATGATGTTTTTTTTTTCTGGCGGCACTTTGCAAAACAATTATCTTCTGACAAATACAAACTGATATTTTAACCTTTTTGTAGCAGCACAGAAAATAATTAAGCCACTATTATACAGAGAGAACCGCGCAATAAAACCTAATGTACCATAGCACAATTTCCAGATGGAATCAGTACGGCATCTCTTTGTGCTTGAGTAATTGAGTTGTTTTTCTAAAAATCTCCTAGAAATGACCTTTCTTGGCACCTTCAGGCATGCAAAGACCATCTCAGCCAACTCGTGATTTCAAGAAAAGAGGGAATCGATATGCCTTCTAGTCTCACAGCTGAGTTCAAAAGTGCAGCTATGAGGCTTAGACATGCGTGAAGCTTTAGCGAAATACTGAAACGGAGCATTGATCTGTAACACTCCTTAATGATCAATAATATGCAAGGATTAATGTTCTCTAAAGGCAAATTTAATTTACAGATTACAAACAAATCATAAATAATTCATCTTGAATTGATAATATTGATTGAGTCTTCATTACAGCAACTAAAATGTATTAAAAATGTATTTTAATTATAATGAAATCTTCCCTGCTGTTGATGTTAGTTTCAGACTATTGGTTTATGATGTTTATGATGCTGTAATGAAACTATAAATTTATAACAATGAGAGTTTTACAGCCCGGCTGTAGCTGCAAAACCACAATATATCAGTTCATTTTCACCTGAGCTATACATCTATGGCCCTGGGGTAGCAGAGCTGTCAAGTGGATTGCTATTTTCACTTCCCTCTCTTTCTGTCTGTAAAGCTGAATCTCACATTGTGTGTGTATGTGTGTGTACTATCAGATAGTGGTTTCAAGGTCATATTGTTTGTACTGTCTGAGATTTTTCCGCTTTAAATGTCATTTATGTGCGCACAGAGTGCCGTATATCATTTGCAGATGAAAATTGTTGCTAAAATTCATGTGTGTTGATCTGCAGCACTGATAGATTAGGAGGAAGATTTGTTTTTTAGTTGATTTGTAATTATGTGCAGGGCAGCATAGTAGCTTAGTGTTTAGTTAGTCTTTACTGTTTCCTCACAATAAGAAGGTCTCATGTTTTTATTCCCTGCAGGGGTCTTTCTGTGTGGAGTTTACATGTTCTCCCCATGTTTGTGTGTGTTTACTCCGGGTTCTCCAAATTCCTCCCACAGTCCAAAGACTCAATTGCAATTCAATTTTATTTTTTTTGTGCTTTTAACAAAAGACATTGCTTTACACAGAACGCAGTAAAAAGTAAAAAAATTTAAGTTTGTCTTTAATGAGCAAGTCAAATAGACTGTGGCTAGGAAAAACTGCCTGAGGTGATGTATGAAGAAACCTTAAGAGGAACCAGACTCAGTAGAGAACCCATTCTCATTTGGGCAATTAAACATTTTTTTTAATTACAGCATATTGTAAACATTAAATGTAATCTAAACTGTAGCCTTGGATCAGCAGAGCATGAGTCCCAGTCCATCCCCGAAGCTCCTCGAAATTGAGGAAAAGGGAAGGATACCTAGTTACTGGTACCTCAGGGGCAAGTTAGAGAACGAGAGAGAGAGAGAGCGAGACAGAGATAGAGAAGTAGAGAAAGAAACCGTTAAAGAGAAAGATATGGATTATTAAGCATATTGTTGTGTAAAAGTTAAGAACATATTGTGCAGTTGGGGAGTCTAGCAAGACTCACTATGGCAGCATAACCAAAATGGAAGTGCCAGAAGGTAACACAAACATAAGGGATCTCTGGGTTAAGAGACGGCCCACCAAAGCACCGTTAACAAATCTGAGTGAACGTATAAGATTGAACGTATAAGAAATACCCCAGTTCAACAAACACTCTATGTCTATGATCTTCATAGTCTTGCTCCTACTAATTAATGGCTTGGCTAAATAAATGCGTTTTTGCTTTAACACAATTTGGAAGGTTGTTCCATAAGAGAAAGCTTTGCCACCTGCTGTCGTCTTCATTATTTGAGGGACTAATAAATAGCCTGCACCTTTTGATCTAATTTAGGCCTGGAGGATCATAATGGCACAGAAGTTCGCTCAAATACTAAGACGCGAGACCATAAAATTCTTTATAGGTCAGTAGTAATATTTTATAATCAATGCGAGATTTAATAGAAAATATTTTTAAGGTAAAAGTCAACTATCACACCAAGGTCTTTAATGCTGTACGCGCTGAAACAGAAAGACCATCTAATTATACTACATAATCCATAGTTTACCTCTAGCTGCATGTGGTCCTAGTAAGAGGACTTCTGTGTTATCAGAATTAAGTAGTAGAAAGTAATAAGGCATCCACTGTCTAATATTCTTTACACACTCTCCAACATTAAGATGACATTCCTTATCTGACTTTGCTGAGACATAAACTGAGTATCATCAGCATAGCAGTGGAAGCTAATACCATGTTTACAGCATATCTAAAGAAAAAAGAATAGGGCCTTAGACAGTTTTTTGTGGAATACCAAACTTTCTAGTCCATCAGTGGTGTCAAAAGCTGCACTAAGATTAATCAACACTAGCAAGGAAACACATCCCTGATCAGAGGCCAGTAACAGGTCATTTACCACTTTAACCAGTGCTGTCTCTGTGCTATAGTAAACCTAAATCCTTACTGATAAATTTTGAAAACGATATTCCTGAGTAGATGCAAGCGTTACTGCTGTGCCACAACCTTATCTAGAATTTTTAAGATAAAGGGGAGGTTTGATATTGGCCTAAATTTGGAGAGCTGACAAGGGTCGGGGTCTGTTTTTTTCATTAGTGGGTTGTTATCTACCACTTGGAAAGATTTAGGTAAATAATCAGTACTAATAGGAGTTTTTATTATTTCTAGAAGAGGTTTAATAACGTATATAATTATCTGTTTAAAGAGACCTGTGGGCAGGGGTTCTAGAACACAAGTTGATGGTTTTGATAAGGAAATAAGTGAAATTATTTACTGACTGAATAGGAGTAAAAATGTGTAATTTATTATCCGCTATAATTGTATGCTCTAGAGGGTTTATAAAATAATTTGGATTTATATTAGTAGTCTGGATTTCTTGCCTGATATTTTCGATTTAATCATTGAAAAAGTTCCTTAAATCATCACTACCTATTGATGGTGTGCATGTTTTTATTGAGCTTTTATTTCCTGTTAATTTTGATATGGTACTGAATAAAAATCTAGGGTTATGTTTGTTTATTTCTATGAGGTTAAAAAAATATGCTGATCTAACAGCACTAAGAGCTTTTCTTTCCAGGCTATTAGAAATACTGACAATTTGTTTTGATGCCAGTTACATTCTAATTTTTGAGTGGTTTGTGACAAAATTCTATGAGAAAATCAGAGTAAGGCCCTGGAGGTCTATAAATAATAACTAACAAATTTGACTGACTAGACCTGCTTTTGGATGTTTTATGTTGATATAGAGGACTTTGAAAGTATTACATTTGTTTTCAGTTTTTTTGTGTGTTGCTTAGATTATTCTTATTATTCAATAATTTAGACATGGCTGATTTATATAACTATAGCAGGAGGACTTACTTCATTTAGTGCGATATATTCATTCAGTCTAATCCACGTTTCTGTCAAAAACTCCTGATCTGTAATAATTTTATTTATAAGCATCGCTTTTGACATTACAAATCTAATATTTAACAGACCTATCATTAGCTCAGAGATGCTGGCTGTGTATTCACTCCTATTTTAACAAATGTAATACACTCAAAGTTCTTTATATTAACATAAAATATCCCAAATTATATAAATCAGCCCTGTCTAAATTATAGAATAATTAGAGTAATCTAAGCAACACACACACAAAAAAACCCCCAAAAAAACAAATGTAATACTTTCAAAGTCCTCTATATCAACATAAAATATCCAAAAGCAGGTCTAGTCAGTCAAATTTGTTAGTTATTATTTATAGACCTCCAGGGCCTTACTCTGATTTCCTCATAAAATTTGTGGATTTTATCACAAATCTCTTCTTTTTGTTGTTGTTACACTTTAATTTGTGAACTATTGTACTATTATTGAGCTGTTTAATGATGTGACCTAAATCACTTTTGTACGTCGCTCTGGACAAGAGTGTCCCCTAAATGCTGTAAATGTAAATGTAACTGTCTTAATTAAGTGTTAATCAAGTTACTTAAACAAACTTTTTAAAAATGTTTATGTTTTAGTTTTGATAACATTGATGTTCGGAGACAGATACAGTCTCAATATGGTAAACCCTGGGTAACGACTGTATGCAGCTAGCAGACAGTCGGTTCAGCATGTTTGTCTGCTCCCTGGCCTTGATTTTAGGTAGTCACTGTTTAACTAGCCCTGTTCTAATGTCCTATATTACAAGAAAGGAGAGCAGCACCTTCCCGAGTGGGATGAGTACCGTCCCGCCCTAAGAGGCCAGTCCTGCACTCAAAATTGCTTCAGTTATCTTTGAAGCCCACATTGTTTTCGGAGCATCAATCGGACATCCAGCAGTTACAGCAACTGCTGTAAGTTGCATGTGCAAACCGCATTGGTATTGGGCCAGAGCAAATTACCACATGGGACATTGCCTTTGCTGACTTACACAACCTCTTACAGTCGAAAGTGTATGTCTTTAGCTCCTGTGTGAAAGACAAAAGACAATATGCTTTCCTAAGAAACTAAGCTATGTCTAGTGCCCTGGTCCCCTAAATATACTTAATCTGTCTTGCTGGTGCCCATAAAGGTCTAACTTATTATACGTGCATCACCAGAGCTCTTTCAGGTTTCTCAGTTGTTCGAAACACGAGGCAGAGTGAAATGGTGCTCCTGAGGCCGAGCCTTAGCGTTAGCTTTGGCTTTGTGAGAATGCCGCCCAGTCGTCACCCACTCCACAATCCACACACTAAATAAACTGGATGCTTGCCATATTAGAGAAATTGCATACCTTAATGTGATTGCTGTAGTGTATATTTAAGACTGGACTTCACTCGCTGCTGCAGATGGAAAAAAATAGCGGCCTTCCAAAAGGAAAAAGATAAACACAACAAGCGAAAAGTAGAAAATGAAGGTGATTAAAGCGATGATCCAAGATTAATTAACTGAAATATGAAAATTATGAGATTTAAATGCAGACACAAAATTGCTATCCACAGCAAACACAGAAAACCAGAACTGGAAACAGACAACACCTGTACATGTATGTTAGATTGATTGGCAATTCTAAATTTCCCATAGAAGTGAGTGAGTGTGTGTGTGTGTGTGTGTGTGTGTGTGTGGTTTTTTAACTGTATGTGGCCCCTGTGATGGACTGGTGACCTGTCCAGGGTGACCCCTTTTTTTTTTACTCAATGACAGCTGGAACTCCAGCAGATCCCTGTGACCCTAATTAGAAATAAACAGATATAGACAATAAATGTATGGATGGATTTGGGAGAGTTGTAGCACCGTTGTTAAAGTGTTGCACTGCCATCTGGAGGATCAGAGTTTGATTCCTAGCACCATCATACTACCACTGGTAGTCCCTGGTAGAGGCCCTTAACCTCCAATTACTTAGTTGTATAAATTAGATAAATGGAAGTCGCTCTGGATAAGGACGTCTGCCAAATGCCAGAAATGTAAATGTAATTATGTGCCAGGTTTATGCAAAATAGAAATATGAAATGACATTTTTTTCTTGTTTTTTTTTTTAAATATTAATAAATTCTCATGAGACAGAATGACAGATGAAGACAGTCGGAGTGAAACCCTATTTTTTCATATAGATTTGATAACTTTATGCAGTTATATTTTTTGTACTTTTTTTTGTACAGTTATATTTTGAAGTAGTTTAAACCCTTATTTTAAAAGCTACACCGAATAGAACATTGTTTAATCTAACCATGAAATGTTTAAATACCTAATAATTTCTATTTATATTAAATTATATAAATATTTAAAGTAAACACTTAACAAGATGCACCCATGAAGGTAAAAATCACACATTGTTGTGTTCATCTTACTTTGACTTAGGAAAACAAGACCATTTCTTAAGAGGATGCTGGAAAATCTCTAGGATCAGGTTGCTATGACAACAAGGGAGAGTGTAGGGTGTGAAAGTAATTCCAGCAATGTGGAGGACCACATTAAGAACCAGTGAATCTATAAGGTAAGAGAAAGAGAGAAACTGAACCAGAGATTTTGTTATTTGCACAGCCAACTGGGTCAAGCTGGTCTATCAACGAGCCTGTAGGCTGCAACTAATGTCAAATATCCTCACATTAAAAGAATTGTACTGTGCGTTTAAATTAAAACTGCTTGTGAATTTATTTTAAATGTTTTATATTTATATGTAAGTTCCATTTCTATGTATATTTTGTTAAATTAAATGAAAAAATAATGATATGTAAAAGTGTGAGTAACAAATACCTTGACACAAGAAATCAGCATATGTTTAGAACAGACTCACTAATGCTTGGGACCTTAGAGCTGTGAAGATGACCAAAATATACACCCACACTATAGACTCCCAGACTGAAACCATCTGTTAACATGAATAGGGGTTAAGACATGAAAGAGAATATTGCTCTTATTATTGGAAGGGATTTCCAAAGTGGTCAGAGAGCCAGTTCTCTAGAGCAATTCTAGTCTTAAATATCTTAAGAGACATAAATCCAGGTTTCAGATAAATAACATGATTTATACCACAGGAAGTTCTGCTCTTTGGTAAAATTTCTCTTCAACCTATGAATTCCTGATAGTGTTCATATTTTTTTTTAATCATCTGAAATATATAAAGAGGCATTTATAGTTCTTTACCAATGTTACACGTATGTGTCTCTCTTTACTGATGCTCTATTATTGGATGTCTTTGGTACTGTCTGTGTTTCCAGTCTTTTCTTTCCAGGCACTTTTCACTCATTGTCAGTGAAATATTTGCCTTGACCTGCTTCCCTGGGAAAAAGACTGCAGGTTTTTCTGAACACATGGCATTGATTTTTTTTTGACTCACTTCAGTCTTTCTTTAAACATGATGTCTGAGTCTTGCAAATAAAGCATGTTTAAATGCAATTAACGAGTCATGTATTTACATAACACACCTGACAAAAATTAAAAATTAATAATTGATCTGTTAGTAACTGAAGTTAGCAGGACGATTAACTTTTATAATACAAACATACAGAACAAACCTCCTCCTGCTACTACCAAATACTTACAGTTTTTACCTTGGGCCCCTGCTGCCATTTTCCTGCTACCCAGGTTCTGTTTTTTGTGCATAATTGGGGTTATGGCTTTTTTTTCTACCATAAAGATCACACTTCTGATTCTGTTCTACTCACACTTCTTTACTTATGGCACTGCTGGCCTTCTTCCTTTTAAGCAATGCAATCATGCTGTGCCTTGTATTTAGCGCATTAATTTTCTTCGGGTAAATTTACTGTGTATAGACTTCAACATTGCAGCTCCCAAAATAACTTAAATAACACATCAACACTTGTGATATCTTAGCCAAGTAGAGACCTCGCTGATGCAGTATAGCAACCTTGTGTCTTGTTGCCGTGCTCAGTCTTGCCATAGTGATTGACCTCCATCTATCTATCTATCTATCTATCTATCTATCCATTCATTCATTGTCTATACCCGTTTATTCCTAATCAGGGTCATGGGGTCACCCTGGACAGATCACCAGTCCATCACAGAGCCACATACAGACAAACAACTACACACACACACACACACACACACACACACACACACACACACACACACACACACACACACACACACACACACACACACACAATGACACTCACTCTTATCAGAAACTTAGAATCACCAATCAATCTAACATACATGTTTTTAATCTGTGGGAGAAAACCAGAGTAAACACACACAAGCACAGGGAGAACATGTAAACTCCACACAGAAAGACCCCTGCAGGGGATATGAACCTGAAACCTTATGCTGTGAGAATAAGCATAAGGTTTCAGGTGAATGACCTGTAACATGAAACTATCTTCCACAACCTCAGCTAAGTAGTAAAGCCTGGCTGTTTCTCACCTCCTCTACAGTTTTAGCCTCCTACACATCTGTTTGCACAGTATTGTATATGTAGCAGATATTCAGTAATGTCTCAGTCTGATTGTTTCACATACACTTTACTAAAGACATCACTAAAAACAACCTGTAGTGCATTATTGCTTAGAGTTTTGCCTAGAATTTAATCTGTAGCACAGACAATCGAAGGTTACCTTAAACTGTAATATTCACATCATAGTGGCTGGTATTCACACTTCAATAAATTCGAATACACTCTTTAATTTCAAGTTTTTTGTAAACCTATAGATTAATGGTGTCAGTCAATATGTTAACTATGAAATAATAGAATTAGGAATTCTAGACTTTAATTATTACTGTAAAAGGGCTCACATCTGCCAAATCTATGCTGCAGACACAGAGCAAAATTACTCCTGTAAATCGCCTGTAAAAAAAGTTATATTCTATTATATTCTTTTGGCTTAGAAATGGGTTTATTTTAATAACACACTTTGGCCTACTTTTTAAAATGCCTCACTATTGTAAGGACGAGGGCTCAGTAGGATCCATCATGCAGGTAAACGATTTATTTAAGAGATAATAGTAGTTTCATAACATAGTCAGAAAACGAGCAAAGTTCGGTACACAAATAGGGGGCACAAAGGGGCAGTGGTGGCTCAAATGGTTAAGGTGCTGAGTTGTTAATCTGAAGACCAGAAACACCTGGGTTCAAGCCCCACCACCGGCAAGTCAACCACTGTTGGGTCCTTGAGCCTAAGACCCTTACCCTAATAACCCCCTCCTGCTCCAGGTGGTGCGCTGTATCATAGCTGACCCTGCGCTCTGACCCCCAACTTACTAAGATGGGATATGCGAAAAAGACTGCATTTCATTGGCTCTGTACACGTACCTTACACAATGACAAAAACAATGAATTGAATATACTTACTTATATACTTATTCACAGGTGAGCAGGCAAAACAAATCCAAATAGTAAGGCAAATAAAGGTAGTCAGAACACAGGCAAAGATCAGAAACCAAACAACAAATAGACAGAAAAAAACGTTCAATATGTCGCATTGCAAACAATACTTCGAAACATGACTGCGTAGTTCGAAAACTTAAATAAGGCGCCAACCGGAAGTGGGACCGGAAGCTTTAGTATTCCTGTCATGGCGCCCTCTGATGGAGGGAGGGTGGAATCGTTACAACTATTGTTTTTTTGGCATATCCCCAGGTTTTGTACCGAGCCTTGGATGGAAAAAACGATTTACATTTAATAAACAGTTTACAGGATAAATAAGAGAGGCCAAAAGTTCACAAGCATCCAGTCTAAAGATATTCAATCTCAATTTTCACACCACCGCTTATCTCAAGTTAAGATACATTTCTTAGTGCAAGTCAGTTTTCTACTTTATTAGAGGCTATTACAGTAGCCAGTAATAGAGAGCAACTGGACTGTTTCTTTAACTAATTATGTTTCAAATTTGCTTCACAGGGCCAGCTAGATGGCCCACAATAACGTCTGCATTTTTCTGTCCTCTGATTGCCAAGTTCAACTAGCGAAACACATCTGTAGCAATCTGCACACATTAATACAGTTGAATTCGATTGGCTGACAGAGGAGGAGAAATTGGTTTCGGACATATTTAAAAATCCTTTATCACATCCTTTTTCAGAAAAGTTAGACATTATGAAGAGAGTTCGGCTAATCGTAAAGATAACTAGCTTGTCTCAGCCCGGAAAAGAGTTTGTTCACCACTTACAGACCAGTGCCTCCAAGCGGTACTGCTGACTTACAGCCTTTGAATGAATTATATAAATTATTTAAATTTGTTACATTTTTGTAATGCCATTGAATAAATATTGATTCTGAACTGTTCCAGATGTTGTATGTGGTACAGTTGTGCTTGTAGTGTAGAGGTTTGGAGTTGGGTGTTAACAGGTTTCTTTCTTTAATAAAAATGGATCTAAATATGTGAAATGTCTCTGTGTGTGTAATTCCTTGCCGTGTTATATTGTATGTTTGTTTAGTATTGATGGTTTCTATAATTGTGATGTAATAGTGGTGGTATTAAGGAGTGTATCAGTGGGATAAATCCACACTGAAGGCCCAGATACCAAATGCACCATCCGCCACTGAGAAAAAGGCAAAAATGAACTCTATTAGGATGAATAAACACTAAGCTTAAAGTTAACAAGAAACAAAACAAAAAGCACAGCTACACTAAGACTGCCCTAAAAACAGTTTTAACTGAAAAAAAAAATGTCCTAGAAGTTCTTATTATTGTAACAAATTGGCCCAATAAAAAAAATCCATTAAAGTATTCTGAAAAAAAAAACAATTAGCATACTATTAATGACTACTATTGTAAATAACTTCTTTTATTCATCTTCTATACCCGCTTAATAACTCATTTGAGGTCATAGGGGTCTGCTGGAGTCTATCTCAGCCATCACTGAAAGGTGGAAAGGCACACCTTGGACAGGTCGCCAGTCCATCACAGGGCCACACACACACTCACTCCTATGGACAATTTAGAATCACCAACCAATCTAACATACATTTTTTTGGACTGTGTGGAGGAAACTGGAGAACCCGGAGTAAACACACGCAAACCTGCAAACTCCACACAGAAAGACCCCTGCGGGGGAATCGAACCCGGGACCTTCTGGCTGTAAGGCAACAGTTCTAATCACTAAACTGTCAAGCTACACCTGCTGCAAGTAAAAAAGCAAAAGTAACTCTTTTTAGCTTATCTATCCAATCTGTTGTTTTAAATTTAATGGATTTCTTTATTTAAGGAAATAAAAAAGAGGTTGTTATTGGCCCAAAAATGTCTTCATCTTAGGTGTCTGTAAACTTTTGACCTCAATTGTTGAAGAAAAACACTAATAATAAAGCATGTCCTTTATTGGCTATTTAAATGCTAAATTACTATTTAAACTATAAAAACTCATTCTCAGGATCATTTACATTTATTTTTATTTTTTACATCTGTATATAAACGAACATCATATGTTTTTTTCAATTTTCTCTAAATCATGTGGCATTCTCAAACCTTTAAACTGACCTCTCTCTTCACATCACATAAATCCTCTTCGGAGACTGGAAAAAAGTCAACATCTATATTTATTAGAATAATGAGGCACAATTTCTTTCATTTCTTAATCCTTAATTTGATCGCACGAGTTCCTGTGTTATTACTTGAAACTTTCCCATTTACTTTTCTGTAACTGCAGACACTATTCTTCCGTTTTTCTTTCTCTGCTATCTGTTTCTTCTAAGAGGAGTTGTGCAATGTGGGAATACGACTAGACATCCAAGGTTATTTTGCTCTCTTTTCTTTGGGGTGATGTAAAGTGTAGGTGTGGTGTCATAAATATATTTTAAGCCCTTGTTTGTTGTTTTATATGATGCTTTTTCTCAGTCCTCTGCTTTTACCGTCCAATATTTAAATGTCATAATTGCTTTATAAACTTGAATACTTTGTTGTGATTTCTCTCATCCTCAAACTGATAATCTACACACTGTTGGTCTTGTGGTCAAATTTTTTTGACATCCCTATCAATTTCTTTTTGTCAGCCGTGTCTTGTGAGCTAATAGATTCGGTACTGCTGGCTGCTAGGTTTAGCTTTTGTAACAGCTTCAAGGCTTACTGCATTTACTTGGCTGTCACAAGTATGACAGATGGGAAGGCTTGCTCATGCCATCCATTATTATCAGCTCAGAGAAGAGCAGAGAAGAGTGAACGCGCTAGCTCAAACACAACCTGTGACACATACGTGATCTAACACTTCTTACACTAAAACTAAAGCAGTTCCACAAAGTACATGAAGCTATGCTTTATCTGTTAACTTTATGGCCTAGTCTTGGCTTTCAAACCTTATCTGATCTGTTTATGATTAATTAAAGATAAAAAAGTCAGAGATTATTAGAATTACTGAAATGAATCTGGCAATTCATTTTTAAAAATTCAACAAAATTGCTAGCAGTAGCAGACAAAGTAAAGCAGGATACCCTAGTGTGATATGTAAAATAGCTCAAATAAGAAGGGTTGTGATAGATAAATATCTAGTACATGAAATACTCAATTACTCCATACACTGTGATTACAATGTCACTTAACTGTTTTCCTTCTTTTTTGTCTTTCTCTCCCTCTCTCTCTCTCTCTCTCTCTCTCTCACACTGTCGAGCTACATATGCCACAACAGAGCTGCCAGTGATCCAGACCCCATCTCCACTCCGGAGCTGTCAGACCCTTCCCTGTACCCCGCTCCAGTTGATAATCATATCACCAGGGTGACCAAGGACGTTCCACTCTGCCATAAAGACGTTCCAGCTGTTCTTCGAGGACTTATGATTTAATTACTAAAAATTATTTTTTTTAGCCGAAGCCCCCGGCTTGCTCATCAGGGACAAACTGATTTCTGATTTATTTTCATCTTATAATTTCATTGATTGTGTAAAGCTGCTTTGTAACAATGACCATAGTAGAAAGCGCTATACAAATAAAACTGAATTGAAAAATTTTATAGTAGATGAATAGTCTCAGACTCAGACGTCACGACTGCTGGATGCATAGTTTCGAGGTCATACTCTGATTGGCTAAAGTGTACAGGATTTCAAGGAGACGTGTGTGTGTGTGTCGCACAAGACTAGTACAAGACTAGTAAATTAATGTGTAAGAGTCTTGCGATCATTCTGAGCATAGCCCTCAAAAGCAAAACTGACCAGATCGATAAATGAATCAAACTTTTACTTAACTATTAGCATAAAACGTGTTCAGAGCAGCTTGCATTGTGTGCGAATATTTGCATTGTTTGTGCAATGTTGGATTTGGGTCTGCATTTGTTAATCTGGATTTCTAATTGCCCACGGCTAATGAATACGCTCTCTGAAGGCATAACCAAAGGGCTTATCAACACAAACATCAACACAAACAATACTTCATCCATTGGGAAAGGTTTCAATAAGCTGCTCTTTAGTTCGGTGCCAGCACCACCTTCTCCTCCTTAGCGGTGCACTGTGGGTATGAAGAGACACAAGGGAGAGGAGCTTGTTCCATCCATGGACCGACGAGGCAGACAGATGGTCTCACAGCCAGAGCTGCATTTTCATTCTTTTCATCTTGGCAGAAAGACATGGCAAATCTATGACTCGAGTCACGGTGCTTCCTGGAACCACATACATGCACTACACAAATTTTGTTCTGGAAGTATTATTAATTAAGATTTGATTTTCTGATGGACTGTAGATGAGAAGTATCTTAAGATCAACTTGTCTACATTATCAGCATTAAATGAAGTACTTTTTTCTTTGTACTCCTCTTACACACCTTTTAAGTAAGCCATAACATTCGCCACAGGTCTAACAGCCTTTTAAAGCTTGTTAGGAAACCTTAAATACTCTTTTCTTCTGGGAGCAGAAAAGAAAAAATCTGATATGAGGAGATAGAAGATAGTCTATCTTTTATTTTAGGCATCTTTACACACACTTTATTAGTGTGCTGATTAGTATTAAATTAAATTAAATTAGTATTGCTAATTATTTCATGACAATATAATTGCACTTATTTTCATGGAAAATACTTATTTAAATACGTATAGAATTATTCATTAAGCTTCCCCGAATAAACCTTTGTATACGTATCATTTGTCCTATTATTTATAGAATGAGGCAATAACAGGAGCAACAGCCACTCATATTTGGTACAAGAAACATGACATTGTTTTAATAGTATTCTCTCTATCGCCATTTCAGTGCAGCAGAAATGGTTCACAGCGAACCACCACTCATTATACAGTGCTACTGCCAGCTCCATGATTAATGTGCACTCTTCCACAGCCCATGGCATATTAATGGGGAGAATATATAATGTCTTTTGGGGTTTGTAAAAGCATTATAATGATCAATCCAAGGCTGTAAGGCTGCCTCTCGTATTACAAATTCTCAAAGAATGAGGTTGTTGTGGCGAGTTTCCTCTGCTTGAAATAGTGGTTGATGGGATGAGGGCTGTGATAATTCTTAGTAAAATTTTACCCCAGTCCAAGTCGTTTCAATTTAAGATGATATTAAGACAGCCAGGCTGTAATCAGTCCACTTTTGTGATATATTGAAAACTGAAAAACAAAACTGTGTCAAACAGTAAAGCCTTAAAGAAAGCTCCACATCTAAATTGGAAAGGTTGTAAAAAAATTAATTGTTGTCATGACTTTAATCACATTGGCAGCATTTGGCAGACGTCCATATTAAAAGTGACTTAAATTTATCCCTTTTATATAACTGAGCAATAGGGGGTTAAGGGCCTTGCTTAGGGGCCCAGCAGTGGTACTGCGAACCCAGACCTTCCAATTAGCAGTCCAACACTTTAACCCTTGCACTCCCACTTTTTCCCTTTAATTCATTAATTTATTGTGCTTTTGTAAAAGCAAGTAAAATCCTTCAGCAGTTCTCTTTCGCTGTAATAAATGAACATTCGGTGTCACCCACATGAAGATAAGTTCCCTCTTGAGTCTCGTTTTTCTGAAGTTTTCTTCCTTACTTCATCTCAAAGAGGTAGAGGTTTGTTCATTAGGGACAAACTTACACTTATAAATAAGAATCTTTCATTTTTACTGCATTCTGTGTAAAGCTGCTTTAAGAAAATGTATAGTATCAATTAAATTTGGACTTTGACTTTAAATTAATATCAGGTTTGTAATATTGGATCTGTTCTGATAAATTGAGTCATCCTGCAGCTGTCTTATTATACTATATTATACATATAAACAAATAATGCACTACACAACAACCTCAATTGCTCAGTTTAGGGTATTAACCCCAGGGCACGGCTAGCAATTTTGGGCTCTATGAAGTAAAATTAGGTTGGGCCACACCAAACATACTATTACATTAAAGCTAGTACTGTTACTACTAATAAAACAGAGCCCCGAAGTGCATGGGCCCTTAGAATCTCACTCTCCTCCCTGTTGGCAGTTTTCCTAATTAAGTCATACTAACGTTGTAAAGATCCAAATTTTAAATCCAGATAGTTCAAAATTCATTCATTCATTCATCTTGTATACCTGCTTGTTCCCTAATTCGGGTCACAGGAATCTGTTAGAGTCTATCCCAGCCGTCTCTGAAAGGCAGGAGGGGTACACCCTGGACAGGCCACCACTTTATTACAGGGCCACACACATACTCCTTTGGACAATTTAGGATCACCAATCAATCTAACCTACATGTTTTTGGACTGTGGGAGGAAACCCGAGTACCTAGAGTAAACCCACAAAAACACAGGAAGGTCATGTAAACTCCACACAGAAAGAAAGAGACATTACATACTGGTCCTCGTATTGCCAGCAACACTGCCATCCAACCACATCTCCTAGCTCTGTTTCACCACTGAATTGCAAAATCTCATGATCTTTTGGAGATATTTGGTAAAATCAAGGCTTTTGAGCTACCACACCACAGGGCATAAGATTGCGCTATTGAGCTCCTGGCCAATGTCATTCCACTGTGCAGCCGTGTGTATCCTCTATCTCAGCCAGAGACCAAAGCCATTGGGGGCTTATATTAATGAAGCTTCGGCCTCAGACTTTATTCGTCCTTCCACGTCACCGGCCGCATCCAGGTTTTTTTTTGTAAAAAGGAGGATGGAAGCCTACACCCCTGCATCGATTACAGAGGACTAAAAAAGTCACTGTTCAGTATCGGTACCCACTTCCGCTGGTGCCTTTGTGATTTCACAAAGCTCAATTTAAAAAGCGCGTACAACCTGATTCAAATCCGAGAGGGAGATAATCGAAAGATGACGTTTATCACCACAAGAGGTCACTACGAGTACCTGGTGATGCCATACAAGTTGTCCAATGCCCGAGCAGTGTTTCAGTTCTTTGTAAATGACATTTTCAGAGACCTCTACAATGTATGTAATTGCTTACATCGACAACATCCTCTTTTACTTAAAGATTCAGCCCCACTTAGTTCCAGTGGGGTTTCTATGGATGAATCCAAGGCAACAGTTAACAGTTGGCCCCAAACCACAATTGTTAATTAGCTGCAGCGGTTCCTTGTGTTTGCCAATTTCTATTGCCGCTTTATTCGAAATTTCAGTCAAACAGCCTCCCCTCTTCTGAAGGGCAAGTCTACTAAGTTATGGTGGGACAAAGCCGCCTCTAAAGCCTTTGACACCCTCAAAACCTAGTTCACCACAGCCCCAGTGCTTTTGCACCCTGACCGTGAATTACCCTTTGTAGTAGAGGTGTATGCATCTGACTGTGGAGTGGGTGCAGTGTTATCTTAACGGCGAGTCAATTCTCCAAATCTTCATCCCTGTGCCTTTTTCTCCCACAAGCTGAATTCTGCCAAACAACATTATGATGTGGGTAACAAGAAGCTCTTGGCCATTAAGGAGGCGCTAACAGGAGTGAAGGCATTGGCTGGAGGGGAGTACGCATCCGTTTTTAGCAATAACGGATCATAAAAACTTGGAATACTTGCAATCCTCAATTTGGTGGTTCCCATTTAGTGGGACTTGGATGCTAAAATCATGGGACAACATCATAATGACCGTCCGCATGCAGCCTGCCCTGACAACAAAGTATAGGTACCTCTGGCCTTGCTCACACAAGTAATATCCTAGGTCTATATTTCTTTAAATTCAGGCCACCCTGTCAGCAGAAGAACCACCAAACTAGCAGAAAATGCTTATTGCCGCGTTGTTATTGAACATTTTGTGAAGGGCTGCAGCATCTGTGCTCAATCTAAGACCCTACGTCATTTACCTAAAGGTCTTCTAGAGCCTCTCCCCATCCCACAAAGGCCATGGTCTCATATCTTTGTGGATTTTGTCACAGAATTCCCCAATTCCCAAGGTAAAATTCAGCCACCCACCTTCCAATGTACCGGTCGTGAAGGACTGGATGCAACACAGCTCCCAAGTCTGGGAGACAGCACATGTCAGGTTGCAGCGGTAGATCGGGGCTCAGCGCATTCAGGCGGTTTGGGTATGTCGTCCTCACCCCAGTTATCAATCAGGACAGTTAGTGTGGCTCACCTTCAGAGATTTACGTCTGCATCTGCCCATCATAAAACCCAGCCCTAAATATGTGGGTCCGTTTAAGATTATCAAACAAGTTACCTACAGGTTGGAGCTTCTATCATCCTACCGTATCTCTCCCTCATTTCATGGGGCCCGCTTGAGTATCTGTTAGATTATCCTAGATCCAAAGCTCACCCAAGAATTCCATGCTGCATATTCAGCACGCCGAGCTACTCGTCCCCGTGGGTGCCCACTTAGAATGCCAGGAGGCTTTCCTAAGAAGGGTGGGGATACTGTCACGACTTCGCCCTCCAACCACCAGAGGGCGCTGTCTCTTCTTACTTCCTGTTAAATAGCTTTATAAGCTAGCCCTAGTTTGCTAGCGCCTCGTGAAGTATTGTTCTTTTGTGACCAAGCGTTTTCTTAGTTTAATTATTTCTGGTGTTTTTGATCTATGCTCTGTTTTTTGGTTGATCAGCTTTGTTTTGTGATTTGTTTGCCTGGATTATTATTGACTTCGTTTGCTTCCTCACACCACCGTGCTGCCCATGGTTCATGAAACTATTTTATCTTTAGTTAAACATTCCTCTGTACACATAGACTTTAGCCTGAGAGTGATTTCTGCTTAATGATTAATGTTTTCTTAACATTATATAAAAGTTTAAAAGTATAAAAGTTTTCTAACTAGAAATTGTGGGTATATAAAAATAATGAATCATAGATTTGTCATCTGACGTATGTGCCTGTAAGCTGCCATGTCCTGGTCATGTATAATTGTGTCTCAGGAACTTCCTATAAACAGTGTGAGATAGTGTTGTTTTCATGAAAGATGTGTTTAAGAAAAACTAAAGGTGTAAATGACATCTACCTGTTTTTAAGTAGGAGATTTCATAACTTCATAGCTTGAGAGAATCTAGTTATTTGTTGCCTGTTTTGACGTCTTACTGACTGCGTTCATTACATCAGCGTTCAACTTAACTTAGTCTACTATTTTTAGTTCTTTTTATGAAGTTGCAAGCATTAGTGTCATATGTCATAGTGTCTGGATTGACTGCAGACTGTAAGCACATGCAATAAAATGTGGTGAATCAAACATGCCTTTAAGGAGAATGACATTGAATATTTTTACCTACAATATTGTAAAAAAAAAAAAGGAATAGACTATGATAATAATATATATATTCAACTTCATTGTCCAAGGTACGTGTACAGAGCCAATGAAATGCATTTTTCGCATATCCCATCTTAGTAAGTTGGGGGGTCAGTGCACAAGGTCAGCTATGATACAGCGCCCCTGGTGCAGGAAGGGTTAATGATCTTGCTCAGGGACCCAACAGTGGTTGACTTGCCAGTGGTGGGGCTTGAACCCAGGTGTTTCTGGTCTTCAGATCAGCAACTAGCACCTTAACCATTTGAACCACCACTGCCTATTCAGAGTGGTATTAATTTGCAATAAAAATAACATTGGTACTTTTCTTTTATTCTTGATTTATCTTCTATACCCACTTATTCCTTAATTTGGGGTCACAAGGATCTGCTGGAGTCTACACCAGCCATCTCTAAAAGGGGGAAAGGCAGGAGGGGAACACCCTGGCCAGTCCATCACAGGGCCACACACACACACACTCACTCCTATTGGCAATTCAGAATCACCAACTGTGGGAGGAAACCAAACTCCACACAGAAAGACTGCCTGGGAATCAAACCTGGGACCTTCTTGCTGTGAGGCAACCGTGCTAAACATTGAACCATCACGCTGCCCTATTAGTACTCTTATTATACCTAAAATTTACCTGTAAATTTTATAAAGAAATTGGCTGATGTGTTTTACTAATATTATCACAGACAAAGCAGGCTCACCCACATTTTCTCGTACACATTCCCCTGAGTTCTAAGCACACACCTAATGTTAATTACCTAATCACTCTCATTCACCTTATTTAAGCAGCTCACTCATTCTGGTTCCTTATCTTGTCTAAGTTGATGGAAAAATGACTCCATGTTGTTTTGTTTCTGAGTTTTCAAGGTTTTTTAAAGCTTCCCCAGACTTCCAGTCTTCATACATGTTCCAGACTCTAAAGACTTCCAGTATTCCAGTGGCATTCCCATGAGCCCTGTGTTACATGTTTTTTGGGTAACCCAGTATACTCAAAGCTCTTCACTAGTTCTAAAGACTTCAAGTTCTGTGAAATTCAACCTTTGAGTTCTAGCAAACTTGTTAAATAAACTGGTCTGTTTGGTTTTAACACCTGTGTCCTGAGTCTATTTCCAGTTACAATTATATTTTCCTCTAAAAAGTGTTGCATTATGTAATAGCTTGCTTACATACATCTACTGACATACATTTTAATGAAACGTTTAACTTTGTTCTAAAGTCAAGTTTGGAAATTGGGTGTTTTTGGACTGACACAGAGGTTATGGTAAAGAAAACAATTAAACTAAAATAAATTATTTTTATAAAACATTATAATGTGTAAGATTTTGCCGCACACATTCTCTGCATGTTCTCTGTATGAATTCTGGATCAAATCAGAAACTTACACAGTAAAAATTATATAAAATATTTTGGCAGAATACAGATCATGCAGGGAACTAAAAAAAGAAAACACACTGGGAAGTGTCAGTGCCTTAGAGTTCTGAAAATCCCAGATATAAATATAACATTACTTCATATTGGCAATGTCCTGCAGTTCTATTGTTTAAATAAAGAAATTCAATAAAACTGTGCTGCTGCTGATATTTGCTTGTGGTGCTGACGTATTAAAGCTTTTGTGTGGTGTAATCAAGATAATAATCTGATTTTTAATTTATATTACACCACACTTCAGCCTCATTTAATTTTTCATAATTATTTGTCACTGTGTCACTGCTAAATTAGATGCTATGCTATTGTGCTAGTAATCTCCTTAAAATTAAAATTAAGATATCAATGCAAAAGGGAAAAGGTATTTTAGGGCATACATTGTACAGCCAAAAGTTTGCAGTCACTTTAACTGTTAGCACATAGCTGGAAGAGCCCAATTATTTAGGATGTCTCTATATGCTTTAACATTTAAAATTTCCCTTTACTGCATAGTAGCTTAAACACTTTTGCCTTGATGACCTTACTGGTAAAAAAACAAGAAAATTTGCACAGCCAAATGCCACAATTTAGTGGACTAAATTACCAGAAGGATCAGAGGGCAAGAGACCAAATCTGTAATAGAATAGTCAATAAATACATATAGATTTAATGGTCAGGTGTCCAAAAAACCTTTTTTCAACCCATTTCTGTATAATAATAATAAAAACCCTATAACGTGTTAGCAGACTGTCTTGGTGCTGGAAATTGGTTCACTGGTTAAACAGTGTACAAGCCCAAAGCGGTTTTCTTCCACTGATCTCAGGATGAAAAAGCAGGGGAGAGGAAAAGAGAGAAAGTAGGGCACGCTTGTCTTGTATTTCGCTTTCTGGTACAGCACTGCTTATGTATTCATTAGAAAAACATAAAAAATATGCGTTTCGTGACAATCTTTGTTTGGGTGTAACTGATTCACTCGCTTCCAAAAATAGTGAGATGAAACACTAGTTGACTGAAAAACCTTCAGAGAGAATTTGTGATGTGTGAATTGCCCAGAGATTCTGGGTGTGTCTACAACATGGACATGGTTTAGAGCAAAAAAAGGTTTCTTTGTGGATTAACTGGGTGATTAAGACTAAGTGCCCCTTTGGCTAATTAACAAAGTCAATTTCATTGATTGTTTGTAACGTCTAAGAATAAATAATAAATAGCAGAATGAAATAATAACTTTATTACAGACTATTGAAATACTTGCACTTTAAACTGTTGGCTGTCCTGTCAGAATGTCAGAGAGTTTAAAAGATACTTATATAGCAAATTACAGATGCACCAGACATTCAGAAACTTTCTCTCACTCTTTCTCTCCCTTCTCTCTCTTTCTCTCTTTTTCTCTCTCTCTTTCTCTCTCTCTTTCTCTCTTTTTCTCTCTCTCCCTCTCTCTCTCTTTCTCTCTCTCTCTCTTTTTCTCTCTCTCTCTCTCTCTCTTTCTCTCTCTCTCTTTCTCTCTCTCTCTCCTCTCTCTCTTTCTTTCTTTCTTTCTTTCTTTCTTTCTTTCTCTCTCTCTCGCTTGCTGTCGCTCTCTCTTGCCCCTCCGCCCGCGTTCGCTTCCCTTTCCACTCCCCTCCCCCACTACAGGCACAGTCACATTGATGCCTAGGAGATTTTATTTTGGTAAATCGCTTAATAACGTAACCGCGATGCAACCGACGAGCAATTTCGCAGTCGCCATAGCAACTTACTTCAACCGATGCACACACATCACAGAACAATGTGCAGATTGTCAGCGTGATGCTGCGATTATTTCTCGCATTATTAGCCTGTAATGATACCAGTTATTTATGTTTGTCTGAAACCCGCACACCGCTTAGGGCCGTACCGCATCGTGTGTAGCTTGTGGTTTAGTATGCGGTTCGGATGAAGCCCCTCTCGCCCCGCCGCTCTCCCACGCCTTCTCGTGTCACTTCCGGTTCAGCACCACAGCTAGCTCCTCGCTTCTCAAATTCGCCTCCCACACCTGCCCCTCTTGCATTAAGAAGCCAACTTTTGCTAGCGATGAAGTAAATTCTACACATATTCTTTGATTTTTTTTGGCGCTTTCTTTATTTCTTTCTTTATTATCTTTCGAAGCATTTAAGAGAAAAGGGTCGGGGACGCGTCGGCAAACCGAGACGCGAGAAATATGCTAAAAGACAGCTCCGCTACCCTGATTTCATCCCGTTCCTTATTTTGACATCGAATCCTTAGAGACAATATTGAGGACAGGCGTGTAAAAAAAGGAGCTGGACGATTGTGCTAAAGTAAATCTGCATGCGATAGTTTTGGACCAGGTGGCACCGGCGACGAGAAGATGCAGCCTGCAAGCAAGCTCCTGAGTCTCACCCTGCTCGTTCTGATGGGAACAGAATTCACTCAAGTAGGTTATTTAACGCCATTTTCTTTCTTCCTATCCAACTAGTATAGACTAATTCTTCTCCCAAGGAATAATTCACATCTGCCAGTGCGCATATCTTCACAGAACCGGGTTGGGTAAGGGCTTTTAAAGCCTGCAGTAGTTAATGATAATAAGCCAATATCATATCAGGCATTTCTGAGGCGCCTCCGCCTGTAACACCACACACACACACACCACCTTTACAAGAAATAGGCAACACATACTGCAGTAAAATCCCGAATCAAAACCATACCTATATTTCTGTGACAAACACGTATGTATGTTCTGGGGTGTGTGTGTGCGTGTGCGTGTGTGTGTGTGTGCTGTGTAGTTATTCTACCATCATGGCGATTTTTGTTCTCTTAACATTTTCCAAGATACTAAAAGATGAAATATTGTGATGTGAGGTATTTATTGGAAATGACATTATTACATCAGTATTTCCCAGTCAAACACCAGAGCGCAAAATACCTAAATCTTCATTTAGACTCACCTTAATTGTTTAAGCAGCTTTGAAACCGGGTCACAGGTCACACTATAGGGTGTCCTAAAAATTAACAAATTTCAGCAAATGTAAATGTATTTACAGTGTATTGTCCTCTACATGAGTGCAATTTTTAAACGCACATATGAAGAAATCTGTCCTGCTCATGATGAATTTGTGTATCTGTGATTGAATGTCCAATGCAACCGTACATCAGATTCCTGATTCAGACATGACAATGATTACAAAAAGTTTTTTTTATTTTAAGGGCGATCTGTAAGGTTAACTTAGATATCTATAATACAAAAAAAATGAACAAATGTGTTAATTTTCCTAAATGCTTGAAAATGAACTAATAAGAAAAAGAAAAACAGATTTTCTTTAAAATAAAAATTGTCTGAAGACAGTTTTTCCATTCAGTATGGATTAAAGGCGTCAATAATCCGGTCATATGTAATGATGTAATGTGGTAATGATGTAATGGTGTAATAGAATTACATAATAGATTTAGGTAACAGCAAGTCTTCAAGTAAAATTTAAATGATAGGTAAACAGTAAAATGACAGAAATATTGTGGAACCTGGTTAGAGGAAAATCACACCACTGAGGCATATTTGGTGAAATATTAATGCGCAATTTGGAGACATAGTGGTGACATTCGAACACTCATCTGTGACCACTTGGTCAGCTGTGTTCTGGAATTTAGATCAGGAATAAGTGACTGTGAAGAAATGTTAGTTGTAAATTTACTACAACCCATTCAGACTATTGGCTCTTTAAATTCTGTGTATTAACAGTTTTATATGAAATATTACCCTGCATACACGTCATCTATCAGCATTAGAACCCTAAAAGCAAAAGTAGGCTACACCCCTGACAATGTGCTGATCAAATACACTAAAATCCCTGATGTTGTCTGAGACAACCTGCAACACTAATTAACAGAGGTCACTTCTTTAAAAACGATAGGAAAACTAGTACTGCCCCCTATTGGCAAACTTATGTCAGGTTTTGCCCCTCTGGAGAATTATCAGTCGGTGATAAATAAGCAATTGTCATTGTCAAAGGCTATAAAAATGAAACACTGTTATTACACTGATACTTGTAGCAATTATTTATTTATTTATATATTTTAGGTTTTTTTTTTTTTAGTTCTTTGTCTTCTGTAATTAATCTGCTGCTGGAATCATGTTTGCCTGTTAATGCTGTGCTATGAATAAAATATTATATTGCAAATTATGAATCTTTAATGTGTGCAAATTCTGAATACTGCTCAAAAGTGTTTATTTAATTAACTGCATTTTAACTATAATTGGAAATAAGGCGAGAAAAGAAAAGCATTTAAATCATTCCGATGTCAGTATATTCGTAATGCATGGAAAAATACACGTATATTTAAGGATCCTTATGAATATTTAATAAGATGCGTGGTGGGCGTGGCCAGCGGACCAATGAGAAGCTTGGCTGAGTCTCCGCAGTTTTCGTTATTCGAACAGAGACTGCGAGCTGCACGGACAGCCATCAGCAGAGCCGAGCAGCGAGCATCCGCACAGCACCGCCGAGTCTATCGTAAATAAACAAAATAAGATCAGCAACCATGTCCCAAGCTGCTCTGTCCCCAGCCGGGGCTCTAATGGACCACCAAACTTTGATGGGCAACACTGGGTTGCAGATTCGTGCCGCGCTGGAGTGCGTATAATGAAGGATTTGGAAAGAAAGAGGAAGAAAGGCGCGCAAAGATGTCACTGCCCTTGCTGAAGATCGGCGTTGTGCTCAGCACCATGGCCATGATCACTAACTGGATGTCGCAGACTTTGCCTTCACTCGTGGGCCTGAACTCCACCAAGCTGATGGCGGCTCCACCTGCGGGAGCGGACCGTAGCATGGCCGTGAGTTACCGAGCTTCACATCACATCGCATCACATCACTGAAAACTGTAGACTGAAAGTCGTCTAATCACGAGAGAGAGAGAGAGAGAGAGAGAGTGTGTGTGTGCACAGAAACACCCAGTCGGGGATTATGAATGGAATTTAGACTTCAGTTAATTAAATAGATTTAAACGTGATTTTTAATGATAAATTTATTGCTCTAAAATGTTTTATTTGTTTTTTAAAAACACATCAGATTTTTTTTTGTAGATTTTCTGAATGCTTTCAAGTGGTACTGCCTGCATCACTGGGGTAAATGTTATTACTGCTTTTTTATTCTTTCAAATGTATCTGAAAACATTTTACAATTACACTGTTTATTCATGTGTTTATTTACTTAATTAATTATTCACTTTTATAATATTTCAGAATCTTTGCGGTGGTTAATGTAAACTTAGCTAGGCTTATATTGTAAGACAGACATGTGTAGCGTGTGCACTGTTTAAAAACCATGATAAGATGTTTAAACTAAAAACTTTATTCCACAATGTGGAAATATAAAATATTCTTTTAACTGTCTCTGTAAATGTGCTTTTTTTTAAAGTTCCTGTCTTTCTTCGAAGGTAATTTACATTGATTTTTATTTGGTTAATCCAACCATTTATCTAAATTAAGCTTTAGATTTTATCTTTATATGTATTAACATAATTTTATCTTATTAACTAAATTATAAACTTACTTAACTGATAATGCTGCACTGTTGATTTGTTGAAATTTTTTGTTGCGGTTATTGGAATTATGACTATAGAGGACAGTTTGTTGCAGAATAATTTATTCACCTGAGGATTAAAAGGGAAATTTTATACATTGCAGAAAATGTGATAATAAATTGAAGCATCATATGTGAAAACACCTGAAACCCGACAGCTGTTTGCTGTATATGTGTGAGAGCCCTTTATTTGTACATGCAGCTCTCTGGAGAGGAAAGTATTCAGCTTGTGTGAACGCATCATCAGTTGCACATGGCACAATCTCATCCCAATGACATAAGTAAAATGTCTTGCTGCATTTTTAGTAGGAGCCTATTTAAAGTGCGGAGACATGAAAACTGTGAAAAATATCAAGAATTTTAACTGTCTGTACCTAAAAATGCTTCTCTCTTGCTGCCCCTTTAAAAGAAGTGAAATGTAAGAATTGTGCACAGACTCTCTGATGTAACACTGGTCACTGTCCCCCTAACCTATACTGTCTGTATGTCTTTTTTTTTTTTGCTATGTCTAGGTGCTGCCTGCGAACCCAGAGGAGTCGTGGCAGGTGTACAGCTCAGCACAGGACAGTGAAGGCAGGTGTGTGTGCACCGTGGTGGCTCCTCAGCAGACTATGTGTTCGCGAGATGCCAGGACTAAGCAGCTGAGACAGCTTCTTGAAAAAGTAACCTTTACTTTCACAAACACACACACATTAGACCTTTTTGCACAAATCTATCAAAAATGATGAAAAAGCACAGACTTGGCACTGGTCTCAGGTACAAAATCTTTTTCAAAATTCCACCAGGTACAGAACATGACCCAGTCAATCCAGACTCTGGACGAGAGGACACAGAAAGACCTGCAGTATGTTCATCGAATGGAGGTGCAGCTCCGAGGCCTTGAGACTAAATTTAAACAGGTGGAGGAGAACCACAAGCAAAATATTGCTAAGCAATACAAGGTATGACAAGATAAAGTATTTGCCCATCCATTCTTTTAGGTTTAATGTTCCTATTTTCTGTTTGCATTTTACAGCATTTAATATTCCCCTGCTTGCATTTGCTTTATAAATGAATAACTTTGATTAATGTGCTTAAGATTAATTGGATTATGCTAAAAAAAAAACAAGCAGGGGCAGAAAATGTTTAGTTTTACAAATTTCTGAGGCATAAATTAAAATTTCAGCCCTAGTAATTAATCTGCATGAAAGACTTGCTGATTTGTATTCCAATATCATCATGATCCTCAAACCGCTACCTTGAAAACGCCCTTCAAGCCATGTCCACACAAACACAGGTATTTTTAATTCCTTCGTTTCTGAAAAAAAATTCACACAAGCACAGTTTTAAAAACATCTCTGTCCCCGGAAAACCACAGAAATGCCTAATCAAGTATTTCAAGAGCAATGCAAGCCAACAGGTGGCAATATAATACTCAGGGGTGCTGCTTACATTTACAGCATTTGGCAGAGCGACTTACATTTATTTTTCATTATACAACTAAGCAATTAGGGGTTAAGGGCCTTTCTCAGGGGCCCAACAGTGGTAACTTGGTTGTACTGGATACTGGCAACAAATTTGGTCCCTATCATTTAGCATTTGTCAGTTCACATGTTATAAGCCCTGTTAGCACAGTTATTAGCAGCAGTATTTTGGCTACGCCTGCCATAGCACAGACGCACGTTATGTAAACGACGCACAATCTGACGTCAAACGAAGAAAGTAACAGCACGGACTAGCCAAAATCTCCGGTTTGCCGTCTGCCGGCATCAGTAAACCCAGCGTTTCTGAAAATCCTCCCCATGGTGGAAGCTTTTAATATTGATTAGTTTTAGTGAACTGATACTGCGTTTGAGTGTGAACAGACGGCCAAACCGCATATACCTGTAAAATTCCTGTGTCTGTGTGGACATGGTCTTGGTTTTGAATGAACAGAGCATGTGTAAATGTAGTTTTCATTTTATGGAATATTTATTCATTTATATACAGAGTGAATTATGAAAGAAATAGATGCCTCTCCTAAGGCACTTCTCCTAAGAAGTCCTCTGTGTTCTCCATTGCCTCATAAATCGTTAATGAGACTTTAATCCTCTTTAAATATTAGCTTTATTTATAGATTCACTGGCTATGTTTGATGTAGCAATTATTTTAATTAATTACCACAGTCATTATCACATTGTTTTGCACAGTTTCACGGTGATTCCTGATCTGTCTATTTGCATGCTGCATTTTTTACCCATTTTTTTTTGTTTATGTGTCGTCTTGTGATTACACCTGTATCTGGGTATAGTGTGTGTTTATGTTTTAGACAGGTTAGTAAGTTAGCTATTCAACAGTTTCTTATTTTCTTGCTTGCAGGGCTAAAATTATGAATTATGAATATCAGAGCTGCAGAGACTGAAGAGCAAGTTCAATCCCATTGTAACCCCGAGCTGGTCTACTGAACCTTTGCACCATTTAGTTTATTTTAAGCGAATAAGCACTTTTAAAGCTCCATGTTGCGCTCTTTTTGTGCATGCCATTGTAGAAGCATTTCATTACTAAATATTTATTTGTTATGGTGAATTTCTTCCGTGTCTTTCCTCAATCAGGTTTGTTAATGCACATTTGGTTACCAAGCGAACAAAGTAATGAGTTAACGATGTTGTATGTGATGCAAAGCATGTAATCACTTAAGACATTGCATTTTAAACATTGAAAAATAAAGGAGTTTTGCCAATTGTTCTTTGTGTACTGAGGAGTTGTTTTATGATTCTTCAATGTCATATCCCACATCTGTGTTAGGCACACACTGAACTCAGGCTAGGTTAGACAGAGAGGGCATGTTAGGGCCAGATAGGTGTTTGGACAGGACGGTTGCACACATGCCTACTGAACCAAGCCTATTTTAACCTTACAGGCCATAAAAGCGAAAATGGAGGAACTTAGGCCAATGATACCAGTGTTGGAGGAATACAAGGCCGATGCAAAATTGGTATTGCAGTTTAAAGAGGAGGTCAAGAATCTGACGTCAGTGCTAAGCGAGCTGCAGGAGGAGATCGGAGCCTTTGACTACGAGGAGCTCCACAACAGGGTGTCAAATCTTGAGGAGAGGCTTCGTGCCTGCATGCAAAAATTAGGTAGGCTGAGTTTGAGCACAAACATCAACACCCTCTCGCTTAACTCACATAAAAGTTAGATATTAAATCTGTCCAGCTTACATTAGTCAGATATATTTGCACCAGTAGACATAACCGAGCTCTTAGACAGACAAAGGTTTCAGCATAAATGTAGAAAGGAGGATACTTGCTAACTATTTAGATGGTTAGGTGAGGATCATAATTAATACTGATAGGCGAAGTGCACAAATAAATATATAATATAAATACATAGCAAGGTAATATTTTACTGGGTAACATGTATTCAAAAGCTGTTACAACTCAGTGCTAAATCTATTAGCTTTTGGCATGGCTACGATAAGGTACATGGCATTATTCAAAATGACAAAGGTTTCAAAAATATTTCAATGATATACTAATGAATACTGTCATCATCCGATAGTCTTTGGTCTGACCTTGAATATGATGGAGCTTATTCTTCACACCTAGTATGACCTGATGAGCATCAATGTGCCATAATGAATAAATAAATCAAGGACATCTAAATGTTTAACCTTAAAGCAGCTGGGGGAGGAGAGATCAGATGGTGCTGTCAAACACAGACAGGTCCTCCACTCCTGTAAACTGCTCTGGGAATAGGGGATTCATTTAAAAGCACATTTTCACAGATGTACAAGAAAACAGCAATGTTTCCATCGATTCGGGAGACACAACCTTAATGCGATTGTAGGGTGGATCCAGTGGTGTAGCCAGATAGACACACGTCCTTCAGTTAATCCTCCAGTTAAAACAAAGTCTTTTGGAAATACAAGAGTAAAAAAAAAGTAAACTGAAATTTGTGAATAATTACAATAAAATGTGGTTAATGATATATTTACATTTCTAGAGTTTCTTGCTCTTATCCAGAGCGACTTGCATTTATCGTATTTGCAATCCAACTGAGCAATTGATGGTTAAAGGCTTTGCTCTGGGATCCAGCAACAGCAGTAGCAGTTGCTGGAAATTAAACCCATGTTTTGCAACCAGCAGTCCAACACCTTAACCTACCACTACCATTTCCTTCTTACCAATACCCCCAACCCTCAGCTGCTCAGTTGGATAAATGAGATAAATGTAAGTAGCTCCAAATAAGGGCATCTGGTAAATGCCAGAAATGTAAATGTTATAATATATACATGGTTGTTTCCAGCACAAATTGTAATTTACTGTTGTTTACATTAGTTTAGAACAGACACCATGCTGGGATTTACTGAAACTGTGATTTGTAGAATCTAGTGTCCTACAGGTTTATGTCTTCGTATGGGTCAAATGCTACATTAAGCTGTAAAGATGACCGTCTATAAATAAAGGCAGGATGTAAAGAGCCATATTATCATTCTTTGTGTAATACGTTATGGCTGTATGTATCCTGTTCTCCTAACGCTAATGCTTGCACACATTTAGAAATACCTCACAAATAACAAGATTTAGTGCAAATTAAGATTATATAAACTCAAGGACTAGGAACTAATACCTACATTATTTTTATTTTTTTTTTTAATTTAGTCCTTGGGGGTCTTAATGTTTCCATATAACCGATGATTTCTCATTTTCAGGCTAGACCTAATAACCAGAGAGTTAAGCGTAACAACAGTAAGAATAATAATTAATAATAATAAATAGCCATAATTTATTATTATCATTATTATCTCACTTTACCCATCTCATAAACAGGAAACAGAAAACATGTGTAAAAGCTGTTTAGTTTGGAACCTCTTCCTTTGCACAAATGACTTTAAAATGCAACTGACTTGAAATGAACATCTTTAGTTTCGATTTCTGGCAAACACTGGGGGTAGCACTGGGCATGCCGCTAGACCCAGAGGAAGGGTTGTGACTGAACATCAAACTTTGATTAGTTGATGATTTGTTAATACGTTTTACAAATCTGTTGTGACATTTTTCAACAACAAAAGGCTAGCGCGATCTGTAATGCTGCTCCAGACCTTTTTTATGTTGGATATTCCAGTTTGACCTCAATAAACAACTGTATTGCCGAAACACATGAGGAATTCCCTTTTATAACCTTCAACCTGAAGCACATGTGTAATCCGACAAATTAGAGAGCGTTATTCTGATGAATCAGAAAAGCCTTTCCTGGTCTGAATTCTAGAAGAAGAATGACAGAAGGCTTGCTGTTAAATAGGGGCCAGGTATCGCAGTTAGTACTTTAGTTACATACCCTGGCCGGTGATGGAAGAAGACTCTCACCATGTCGGGTGCAAAATCCAAGCATGAGGGCAGGTTAGACAGTGCTTGAATATTGCCAATCCTCTTGATGGAGGAAATGGCCAGTAGGAACACCGTTTAAGATGCATGTCTGACACCTTTTCCAGTAGTTACTAGTGGGGCACTGTGAGCATAGCCAGGTCCCAGGGCAAAAACCTCAGTTTCTGTGCAGGGCTTAGCCTTCTAGTTCCATGAAGGAACCTCAACACTAGTTTGTCCCTGCAAACTGCTTTTACATCTAGAGGAGTGTAAAATTGCAGATATGGCCACCAAGTATACCTTCAGGGTGGAGGTTGTTAGTCCCATAGAGAACCTTTTCCTGCAGTAACTTCATCACTGAACCAATTGGGCAGTCAACTGGGTCTTGCTGTTTGTCCATACACCAGGAGATGAAAAGGTTCCATTAGAGTTTCCTCGTGGTGGAAGCTCTAGATTGAAGTGTGGTCTTCAGAGGACCTCGACCCCTGTTTGATTGTGCAGAGTGGGTTGCCTCATAGAGAAAACCCTTTGGTTTTCAGCCACCATTGCAGCGGTCTCATATGCAGCAGGTCAAATGGTATCACATTAGGCGCTGCCGCCATAAGGTGTTAGGTTAGGGCCAGGCATGTCTCATGCTCCACTGCTAAGTCTGCCTGGGAGCCTCAGGGTATTAGCCGGCGCTGTGCCTTGGCAACAGCGGGGGCTCTGAGTCTGCACCTCCTCATTGAAAAGGGCTAGACAGGAGCGGAGCACATGCATAGGAAGCTTTTTGCAATGCTCCACCCTCAGGCAGCTAACACATTGCAAATGGGTGTACATGCCCAAAATTAATTGTGGACACAGAGACACACACTGCCTACTCTGTCATTACTGATTTTTATGTCTTTTTTGGCAATTCTTACACACAAGCTAAAAAAAACCCTGCTGCTCATGTTTATATAGTGTTACTTCCTAGTTGATGACATCACCCATCTGTGACGCAACGCTCTTTGATTCGTTTGATTACATACATACTTTAGGTCAAAAGTTTTCAAAGCATTTCTACGCAGCTTGAGGTTATGAAGAAGAAATTATCCATAGTCAATTTTGTGGACTTTACGCTAATTAAAATTATAAATAAATAAACTAGGCCCTGCTGTCCCTGAACAGTCCGTCACTGCTTTTACCCAATATTGGTGCATTAGATGCTTCATAATTATTGCCCATCTCTGATAAACATTTAACTATCATATATTAAATATTAATTTCCACAGAGAATTCTTAGGAAATGGGTTTGCAAATGCCCCCCCCCCTTCCCAACACACACATACAATCTGGTCAATAATAGTAGATTGCTTGTGTACATTGTAAATAACATTGTGTTACTGTAGGCTACATAAAACTGCTGTTAATTAACATGATTTAAAATACTATACAAATAAATACGATTACGTTTTAAAAAACATTTTACTATTCAGTACAGCATAAATCCTTTATACAGGGTGTCCCATAAGTTTCCATACATAGAAAAAACAAACATTTGTTCATGAAAAACATTTCCCGAGATCCTCACCCCACTTGATTTTTTTTTCTTTGGGAGCATTTGAAGGCCATGGTGTTTTAGGAAAAGATACAAAACATAAATCATCTTAAGAAACGTATCACCAACACCATTACAAGCATCACTCCAGCTGTGCTGATATGTTTTCTTCCACAGTGGAGGATACACATCCAAATTATTTTCAAAACAATGGCAGTCATGTAAAGCAGATTATATAAATAAAAATGGTTTTCATATAAAAAAAATATTTTTGTTTATTTTTTCTATGTATGAAAACTAGGAAACCCTGTAGTTTAACATATTTTGGTAGGGAGGTCTGATACTAAGCTTATGTACTCACATACACACTCTCATACCCCTTCGTGATAATATTGACAAAAATTTTAGTTCACAAAGACTCCAGCAGGAGTGGCAAAATGTCAGACTCAGTGGTGTGTCAAGGTCAGTTAAGCTTCAGCAGCATGGAAATATTAGCTTACTACGTCTAAGATCTATTAAAAAAACCTCATTTAAATATCAACTCCATGATCCTGCGCAATCACAGATTTTATCATTCTAATGTTGAAACACTTAAATTCTTACCAATCATTTTGTTCATACACAGTACTTTGTACTGTCACAGCCCTATAAAATAATGACCTAAATTAAATACAAATTGTTTCTGGATTTTTATCTGAATGATGGGGAGAGAATACTGACATTTGAAGGTTAGAGAAAAAAACTGTAGAATTAATAAGATTTAAAAACCTTTTTGTAGTCATTGGTGATGAGTGGTAGATAAGCTAAAAATTGAAATTTGGTATGGGATCGCAGTGCCTGCCTCTCTCTAAGGATGTCATATGTGGAGAGAGAAATCATAACAAAGCTGAGTTTATTTTCAGCCATGGGAGGATGGCTTAAACCATTAGTGAATCAAATAATCTGATCTTGACACTAGCTTGTGTATGTGTGTGTTATGGGTGATATTATTTATAAAAAAAGGTAATATTCCACATTGCTACCTTTGTATAGTACTTATTGGTCTCCCTTATATAATCAGTAGCAATTTTATTTATTATTTGCAGCATGTGGTAAACTAACAGGAATCAGTGACCCTGTCACTATTAAGACCTCTGGATCAAGATACGGATCATGGATGACTGATCCCCTTGCCCCTGATGGTGACACCAGGGTAAGTAAAAACAAATAATTTGAGTAAAAATTTTAAAGGGACAATAAAGAACATAAAGCAAATGGTGAATGTGCATAAACATTGAACACTGTGCCCTTGACTTACACGACACTGCAATCATGATACTGCAGTTTTACATCTAACATCAGAATGGGGTCTATTTTACTTAATTCTGCTTATTTACATGCAAATGTTACGTATATTATAAGATATAATTAACTCATTCCTATGTCAGTGCACCACATATATTGCAGGAATGCTTCATTTGTTCATTAATATATATTTCCAAAGTTTTTTTTTTTTTTTCTGGACTTTTTAGTGTTGTCTTTTGTTAAAACTTTTTATATTTTTTCAAAGATAAACATACACATACACTTTGTTAAATACCATTAGAGTGTGTGTGTAATCAGTCCAATGGAAAAGCAACATGTCATGGGTGACGTAAATGGGTGACGTAAAAAGGTGAGCTTTGAAGACTGGAGTAGAGCTAACAGGGATGCCGAGTTATGGCTCCTCATCAGGAACTCTGTACCTCTAGTAGAGTGTACCCTGAGCCCCTGAAAAAGGGGGCACCTAAAGGTCTAATATGCAAATGTGATGATCTCAACCATCCACCTGCATTTCTGCAGTTCCGTAGACGTAGAGGACCTTTCTTTCAGAAAGGAGGAGAACAGAAGGCCTACAATACTATATAATTTGGTGTATTAGAGGGCACTGTCTGGGGTGGAAAAATGCCTAAGAGAGGAGATATCTCAGATGTTTTAATTGCAGTTTGTTTAGGTTAAAAACCTGACCAGTGCTTAATTGATTGGTTCGAAAGGTGATTCAGAAAGATGTTCTAGAACTACCACCAGAATTGCAGGTATTACAAAACTGTACTGAGTCCTACTGCTTATAAACTGCACTATGAAATGAAAAGATTCCTTACAACTTTTCAAGCAGTTGTTTTCTCTTGGCGGGGCAATGGATTAAAGTAAGATTTCAACAGCAGCTTTAAGTTTATTGTAAGGAAGATTTCAACAGCAGCTTTAAGTTAATGGACCTGGAAGCAAGGTAGGTAGTGCTTGAACATCACCAACTTCTTGGTCTACCGAAACCTTTATAACCCTTATAGCTCTAAACCTTGTGACAGGACAAACTGGGATGTTTTTAAACAGGAGGTCAGGCGCATACTGCGAGCTATCAACCCTAGGAAGTCTGCGGGACCCGATGGCATACCTGGATGAGTGCTAAAGGACTGCGCGAACCAACTGGGTGGCTGTTTACCAGGATATTTAACAGCTCCTTGTCCCAGTCCACTGTCCCACCTTGTCTAAAGTCCTCCACTATAATTCCTATGCCCAAAAAACCCCACATCTCCGTCCAACTGCACTCAGTCTGGGGGACCTACAACTTCCTCACTCCACCTGCATGTGGATTTATAGCTGCCCGACTGGTCACAGAGAGTTAAATTGGGTCATTATACATTTATGGTTCTCAGCATCAGTTGAGAACCATGTTCTCGAACCACCAGTAAAATTTCAACAACCTCCATTGAGAGACCAGATGTGTCTCTCAGGGGCTATGCCCACAGCTTTCATAACTCCTGCAGAGGTGATCCATGGACCCATCTACCTGAGAGAGTAGGACTCTCCTGATTCTAAAGAAATACTAAAAGGTGGTAGCTTATTGGTTAAGGTGTTGGACTGCTAAACAAAGATTGCTGGTTTGATTCGACATCTCAGTGTCGAATAGCCTGTTGTGGAGACTGTGTTTGTATCAGCCAGTCGTTGATGTATTTGAGTATTCAGATGCTCTGGAGGGGCCAGGACAGCATCCACACATTTAATCCATGTTCAGTGGGATACTGATAGAATAAAAGGAAGAACCTGGCATTGGTATGCTTCACCCCTGTAAGCAAATTTCTGTGACACAACCTGCTTGATAGCCAGAATTTTAAACTGGTACTTCCTGACCATACAGTGCAGCCAATGCAGCTTTAAGTCAATCGACCTGAAAGCAAGGTATGTAGTGCTTGAACACCACAGACCTCTTGTTCTACCAAAACCTTTATAAACCTTATAGCCTTAAATCATGTGGGACTGCTTCAACAGGACAAACTGGGATGTTTTTAAACATAAGACCTGGAGGTGTTTACAGACAGCGTGCTGTGTTACATTAAGAACATGCATAGACACTATCACAGTAGACAAACATATTTAAGCCTAGCCAAACCAGAAGCCCTGAATGACCCTGGAGGTCCAGCGGCTGCTGAAGGAGAGAAACACAGCCTTCAGGTCTGGCAACATGACTCTTTACAGCGTGGCCTTGAGCTAACCTAAAGAGAGGCATCAGGTAAGCAAAGTCTGACTACATGGGAAGAATGTACCAACTTCAGTGCCAATCTTCTGATGGTGACGCTGCACTAACAGAGGTGCTGAACCTATTCTTTGCCCGCTTTGATGTGGCGCCTCCGGAGACAGCCACAGTACAACCCATGATCCACAGCAGCTTCAACCTTCACGGCAGATGAGTTGATTTTAGCTCTGTGTTCCACACCAACCTCCGAACTGCAAGGACAAATCACACTCTGTACACCAGCTATTTGAACTTCTGCTGTCAGGAAGACAGCACAGATCATTAAAATCAAGGACAAATAGATTTAAAAACAATTTCTATTCCACAGCAATAACTGCACTCAATAGAACCAAAACATACCATTCTGCTTCTTTATAAACAAGGGATTGTGCAATTTGCTAGAATAAATGGATGTATGGTTGTGTTTTATTTCTTTTGTTTTAATTTATTGTCTTTTTTCTTTTTCATTTTTTATGTGTATATTATACATTTATGTTGCTGTTTTTTATGCACTGATGTTACAACATGTTATAATTACAATAAAGACATTCAATTCAATTCATTTTAATTATAGCCCTGCTCATTCAGCACTATGATGTTGAAATAGGCAAAGGTATTCCCGCTGAAGGGCTGAGCTGAATAAGGGTGCTTTCATGACTTTAAAGTTTCAGTGTGGAGGTCTGGAGGTCTGAAGACCCTGTAAACGAGGTTGTGTCCTGGCTTTTAGGAAACATCCAGCTTACTACTATCTCTCAGCTGGGCTAAGTTTAACTTAGCCACAGCATGTCTCATAACCTCCACCAGCTCCTCATAAGAGAGAGACTATGACTCAAACTCCTCAGAAAGAAGACCTTTAAGGCACCTGACTTTCCGCTGAGGGGAAGAAGCACACTTTCACACCCTGTGCCAGAGCTAGCAGGTGAGGAGTGAGATGAGTATTCATCCAACTATTTCCCTCCTCTAGTTCAACCTGTGAGCTTCATGAGGTTAGTTTTTACTTGGGGCTGCACGTCTCGCTATTGTCCTTAAACAGCGCCAGGTGGGACCAAAGAGCATGTAGTGGTATCTGCTTACACTGAGTGCAGCTAGCCTGCCTAAAAGTTTGCCATGCATACTCTAGCCCCGGGCAGACAACGCATAGCTCCTGCTCATCACTCATTACAATCCAAAGCGCTGATCACACTTCATACTCTTCCTTTAAGACATCATCTTAAGACATGATCTACTGAAGCAGCTACACTGGTGCACTGCTGGATGCGCCCTTATGCTTCCTGGTCGCTTATGTCACCTGCCATGATGTGTTGCTTTAATGAACTGATTACATCCAAGCTTCAGACCAAGGAACATCAGAAACGTTCCCATGGCATTTTTGACACATCCCAAGTTCCTGAAGGGAAACTGGTTGCTCATCACTTTTGATTCCAATCTTAAAAATTGCATAATGCTCCCAAAAGTTTTCAGAATTAACAAATGCTAATATGTAGTTTCAATAAAAGATGAGTGAAATCATATATTGCCCAGTGGTTATACACTATAAGTATGCAGACATTCACATTCCAAAACTTCAGTATGCAAACTTAAATGCATACTGTCTATGTACATGGTTTGATGTACAGTGTAAACACTTGAGTGTTCTGTACAAACAGTATACATTGTCATGCTGAAACATATTTGAGTCCCTTAAGGAATTTTTCATTTTACAACAAAACTACAATACTTTTCAATTATATGAAATGGAAGTAGAAAATAGGATGTTTATATGATGAAAAAGTGCATGTAAGTGTGATCTAGTGTAAAAATAAAAAGTAGATTGAATTAGATTTTTGTATACAAGAAAGAAATAAATGCATGGTATATAAAGTATTCAACATGCTTTTAACAGTATTCAAAAAAATAGAATATTTCATGTTTATGTTTTTATAATTAGCTGGTGTTTTGTATGCACTAACCCTAAATGTACGATTCTTCAAAAGATTCTATGTCTTAGACTTCTTTTAATATAACATGCCTCATGATAATTGGTTGACGTATGTAGTGTTTGTATGCCATGCTTGTAGTGTTTAGGTTTGAGAGTCTCTTCATAGTGCGGTTCACATTGAACATGATGTTTTTCCATCATCAGGTTTATTATATGGATGGGTACCATAACAACCGCTTTGTTCGTGAGTATCCATCTATGGCAGAGTTCATGAACTCTGATAACTTCACCTCCCATCGGCTCCCTCACCCTTGGTCTGGCACAGGTCAGGTGGTCTACAATGGCTCTATTTACTTTAACAAGTTCCAGAGCCACACTATTATTAAGTTTGACATTAAGACATCTATGATCAGCAAGTCCAGCCAGTTGGATTCTGCAGGATTCAACAACCGATACCACTACTCATGGGGTGGCCATTCTGATATTGATCTGATGGTGGATGAAGGAGGACTTTGGGCAGTGTACGCCACCAATCAGAATGCAGGGAACATCGTCATCAGCAAGCTAAACCCAATCACATTGCAGGTGATTAAGAGCTGGACCACTAACCACCCAAAAAGAAGTGCCGGGGAGGCTTTTATGATTTGTGGAACTCTCTATGTAACAAATGGCTACTCTGGAGGAACAAAGGTCTACTATGCCTTTCACACTAACTCCTCCACTTATGAGTACATTGACATCCCTTTCCAGAATAAGTATTCTCACATCTCTATGTTGGACTACAACCCAAAAGACAGAGCATTGTATGCGTGGAACAATGGACATCAGGTGTTGTACAACGTAACTCTGTACCACCTTATCCGCTCTGAGTAGACCCTGTCCGAGTAAACTTCTCAAGCCAAGATGGAGATCTAAAGAGGTAGAAGGGTAGAAAATTATTCAATGATTGTTCAATAAAATAAGACGTCAAATACGTTCATACTAATATTAGGCAATGATATAAACAGCTGCCAAAAGGTTATGCCTTTCTTTTTTAAAAATTTGGCCACTTAGGCCAGACTTTCTTTGATTGTGTTCTGAATTTTTTTATTACAGAGTACTTGTAAAGCTTTGTCTATGAATAGAAAATAACATCCTATTAGCAGAGAGGGAAAGAAATGAGGTAGTATAGTGAAGAAAGGAATATGTTATTAATTATTTACACAATCATAGCCTTTGTATCAAAAGCAATCAATAATCTTTCAATGCCAACTCAAGATATAAAGGCATCGACTGTTGGAGGAACCCTGTTTTTAAAAAAAAACTATATTGTCGTGGTTGTGTGTACTGTTCTGATTTTCTCAAGTTTTGCATGGACATTTGATAGCAATGAGGTTCACATGGTTGTATGTATTTCTTGGTAATAAGGCACTTGTATATGAAATGGAGAGTAGATTAGCAATGGGGTTACGTTATTTGCTGTGTTTTATTTATGTCTACTTTTCATTGACATTAACTGTGCATCTGAAATATCTTGTGTCCATAGAATTTCAGGGGTTTTTTGGTAGTTTGGAATGTAACAAAATAAGAAATTGATTAAAACAATATATATGTCAGCAAAAATGATTACAATAGAATGTATCAAAAAATGTATTTATGAGATATCAGTCTATACTTTAATTGTATTTTGAAATTGACTTCACATATCAACTGTCTTCGTAGTTTAGAAGAGGTAGATGGTGGCATCTAAAACTGTTGCGCTTGCATATGTGTTGTATTTGCAATGTGATTGAAATCAATAAATCCGGTCTTTATTTTACATGTGCCATGTCATAGCTAAATAAATAAAGTGCACCTGCTAAAAACATGTAGCCAGCATGACTAGCAACAAAAACGGTGTGTTTGTGTTGGGGGGGGGGGTGGTGTCATAGTCTGTATTCTGGAGAAATCAACATTAGGATCTCAATCTAATTTTAAATATCTTGACAAAAAATGACTAACCTGAATGAAGCAGCTATGCCAGAATGTGATGGCTTCATCTTTTAGACCACAGGGAACCATCTGATCAGGAAACAGACCCAGACTATGGTGTGTAAGACAAAGTGACTCATTAGCCATGCGTGCTACCCCAAAGGCAAATTACAATTGAATTGTCTAGGTTTTCTGTGTCACAGCAAAGTAAAAATATATTTTTACCAGCAACAACCCAAGCCAGCATCCCAGATTTCCTTCCAAAATTATAAGAAAAATCTCATTGAAAACATTAACTAACCTTCTGCAGTGTAATATGACATTCTGACATCTACAGAAAAAAGATGAGTTTCTCATTTATCACATTCATTTCTTAATTTCTTTGGTTAAGGTATAATAAGCAGAGAATTCTTCTTCTTTTATTCTTAAAATAGTTTATCATTTTAGTACCAGAAATATACAAAAATATAATATTTTATTTTATCTTTCTAATTAAACAATACATTTAAAAAATATTGTACACAGGGGAAAAAATATATCTGTTTTTGCTGTTCCTATATTGGATTTTGAATGTAAAAAATGGTGTAAGTCTTAACCTGAGACTACTTCTAGAATTTTAATCAAGAGTTCTACGCTTTATTTCATGAATGACCTTTCAGCAGTTAGTTAACGTCTAAGAAATAATACAGGCTTTAAATAACATTCTCAGTAATAATAAATGTAAGTTAGGTTTAATGAGCCAAGTAAAAGGCCTCTACTAAGAATCAATATGCAAATGAATATGGAAAAATGCAAAAGTAAGAGTGCAATATATAAAGATTTTTGGCATATTTAGAGGCTGTTTTTGGCTGTAGACTAGTTGCAGAAAAGACATACTAACAAAAGAGCCATAAAAGCCTAGTAAAATATAATCACCTAATCTAGACAGTCAAACATGAATTTGGTATTCAGTTGGTTTTTTTTCTAGTAAATTCCCAAAAATTCACCTGAGAGATTTATTTATTTATTTATTTTTCAGAAACCACTTTATGTTGTTGAGAGTCATGGCATAAATCAAGTATACATCCTAATAATGTCCTCACTCATTCACACCAGAGTTACAATTTGGAATAACCAGTTTACTTTTTTCCAAGATGTTTTATAGGTTTAAAAAAATGGGAACCCAAAATAAACTTAGATATCAAACACAAGCAATTAGTTGATGGTTTGTGCGCCACGGTTCAAACGAATTGTTCTGCTTTTGGTGCATTTAGGAATTCTTGTGCGCTTAGCAAATGAAAGAGTATATAAATTATAAATGATCAATTTGTTGTCACTGCTCCATGTGGCTTAACATTTTGTGCTATTACTTTGCGTTGACATTGAGAAACTGCATGATTTGTTAATTCTGCTTATCGGATGACATGTAACAAATTTCAATAGACAAGCTGTGGGTTGGACTTTGGACAGGTGATGATAGAGGATAAGCAGCTGTAATATAAGACATACTGACAGGTATTACAGGTATTACTGATAGCGTTTTGGCAGAAACCTTGCTTACCTCACTTTCAACTAGAGTCCAGGACAAAGTCAGTATTAGCTTCAATTTAAGATGTCCAGTATTTTTGCTTACAAAGGAAACATCAGCACAAAGCAAAAGTGACAAATTACTACAATTTTTGTTGGTGATAAAAACACTATTCAACTCATTAGTAAATCCTTCCCTTTTTACCACTAAAATAGAAAAATTAGTAAATCTGCTTCATAATCATAAACTAATAGATGCGGATGGTGTTCTGACCATGAACCTGGAGCTCATAATTACTGTAAAAAATAAAAATATCAGCGCTTTTAGTCCTCTGAAACAGTCTTTGAAGACTGAAAACAAAGACTGATATTTCGTAATCTGTGATGTGTCCATTCAAGCTAGAAAAAGTCTTCCTTCTAGCTTATCATGCAGAAACGCAGCACACAGCAGCACTTATCTGTCGTTTACTTTCAGTAAAATTTGGTGTTGTGCCAGCAAGTGATGAGTGCGAGAGAAACGTTCACATCTGTAAAGTCATCAGAAAATAAGACAGATGGTTTGTACCTGTAAATGTCTTAAATGCATTTAGCTTATGGACTTGGACAGCATGTAATCTCTTCCTCTGCTGTTTCTCCCCTTCATACCAACCCTCTACTCATCGAATCCTCCTGCTCTGTTTCCTCACGGCAGGATATGTGTTTAACTACTGCTTTAACTGTATTTCATAGAGTGTTCTAGCCATCCTATCTATTTGCTTTTAAACATTACATATGAAATGGTGCTGTCAATTTTTTTTCACGTTCTCTCTTTTATTAGGTCAATTCCTGCGATTCGCGTTTACATTACAAACGGTGTTTTGAGGTAACCGCTCTAAGGTACGTTATGCTTTGATGAATGTTGCATTCTATAATTACTTCAGTTTAGATTTTAGTATTCTCGTATTACTCCATATACTTCATAAATGATTTGAAAAAGGCCCCTTCAATTTTCATACTATAGAATGAAATAAGCTCACACTTCCTATCGTCATCTTTTGAAAGCAAAAGGATTTTACACGTCAGATATTTTAAACCACACTAAGGCGTTTTTCATGTCTAGCACTTAAACCTGAGGTAAAAATTCATCCATTGTTAATGAAAATTTGACGTTTAAATCTCATTCTCAGATAGAAACGAGATTAAAGGGAGAAGTCTGAGCTGTGACATATTTAAAAAAATATATACTTTAGTGCAATATTTTAAAACAAACATAAATTTTAATGGAGGAAAAAAAATCACTCTTAAGACAAATAGGTAATATGTTTTTACTGGACCGCTCCTCATGTCCGTATGAAAACCAGAGAACCTTACTCCTACCATCCCCCTCTTCTCCCACCTACAGTGTGTGCACATACCTCTGCAGCAGCCCCAAAGCAACACCTTCTCTATGACTGATAACGGCTTTCAGAAAGCTAAGCGTCTGCCCTATGCTATTTTTACCCTGTATATCCTGGTCCAGCTCTGTATTGGGGGAAGTGCTGCAATACACAAACACAAAACAGCTCCTGGAGAATGGCATGCCTAACAACAGTACAGACCTACTGTATCTACACTAAAACGCCTGGAATTCTACATGAACACAAATCATATTAATCATTTATTTTTATGCTACATTTCATTTTAAATTCATGGCGCTGCATTATCACCCCGTAACTCCCGGGTTGTTTTCTAAGCTCTTGTTAATATCTGTGTGAAGTTTCTACACAGATTCCTGTTTCTAACACCTTAACATCTTAACACCATTCTGCCCACCTGGATATAATTTGCCCCAGGTTTGTATGTGTTTGTGTGTGGTAGCCTGTATTAGTATTCATGGTGTATTCCAGACTCAAGCCCAGTGTTCCAGGCATAAGTGCCTTTGAATAACATGTCTTTGTATGATGTAGTATTACAAATGAACTTCACTGGAATTAAGAGGCTCAAACCTGTCCCAGCATTAAAATGTTTCTGTGCACAAAGCAGGATCTACCAAAGCATTTTTAACCAATTTTGGAATGGAGAATCTCAAGTGGCCTGGACAGAACAGTGACCTCAGCTCCACCAACTCCCCCCCAACTCCCAAACATTAGTGTCCGATCCCACTGATAGATAAATGAAAAAATCCTCACAGTCACACGTTAGCGTTTTGTAAAAAAATATTTTCAGAACAGTGAAGGTTATTATAACAGAGAAATAGGATTTAACCTGGAATAGTTGTTCAACAAACATGCAGGTGTGACGCTCAAGAAGGATCTGTGGTCTGACTGTACCTTTTTAACAGGATGGGATATGTGGAAATATATAGTATGTATAAATAATCTAGTATAGTGAGTGAATAATAAATAGTGTGTTGCTATAACTTTCTCAATTTAAATGTTTGTTATTAGCGTTACCTTTAATTTTTGTTTTAGCATAGTTTTTAAACTTTTGGGAGAAGTGGTAACAAGGTGGTTAAGGTGTTGGCCTGCTAACCAGAAAACTGTGTGTAATCACTGTTGGGCTCCTAAGCAAGGCCCTTAACCCCTAATTCCTTAGTTGTATAAATGATATAAACATAAGTCGCTTTGTATAAGGACATCTGCCAAACACTATAAATGTAAATAAAACACATTTCTAAAGTGATAACCAGCCAAATTTAACTAATGCTACCTTTCTTATCAATGTTTGCATCAGACATCCTGTTAATGACTTCTTAAATTTAAAGACTATCTTAAATACCCTAATTAAAAAGGATGATGCTTGTATGTTCTTAATTTAAAATCTTATGTTCTTAATTTAAAAAAAAATGTTTTGTTCTGTTTCACCGACAAATTGAGCTGAACTGAATTAACTGATGCTTTTATTGATCTAATATTCATTAATATGTGTTTATCTCCAAGGTTCTTGCTTGATCAAAACCTGCACATAAAAGCTAGCTGCAGTCCCATTATCCTGGTAAAAAGTGTAAAGTGTAATCAGCGAAAAACTAAAAACATGCAAATGCAGTGAGCGATGATGAATGTTTCTCATTTATATGCTGCGTGTCTGTGCGGTGTGGGATGTTCTACTTTCACAAGAATCCCACTCATCCATTAATTAACACCAGAATCCCAGGCTTGTAATCCACTCATGGTTTGTTTCAAAGCCTATTTCAGGATCAGAAATGAAGATATCAGTCAGTCACTAAAAGATGAAGACATTTAAAAGCATTACAAGTCAGACTTCAACAGTACAGTGAACAAAAGTAGAACAAGAGAACTGACAGAGAAGTGTGACTTATTCCGCTGGCAGTTGGAGGCCTTACTCTGATTTTCAAACCATAAGCTCCACAGGAACAGCGATAATGAGGTCCCTTGAACTGAATGCAAATGAGGTAAAATGACTAAATCTCAACAACCTTCAATGTTGCAATCGAAGCTGTTTATAATTGGAGTGCTACTCTATGTAACTCCTGTTTATGCTTTTGCTGCCCATACAGCAGCAGTACACCATGCTGGAGGTATTTCTAAATGTTGCATAAGCACCCTTGTGCCACAAGAACCTTGCAAACTCCAGAACTACAACAAGGTGTCCTTATAAAATATTTCATTATTATACACAAAGCAATGCATTCAGAAACTCATATGGGTACAGATTTTTATACAACAACAAATTGATTATCAAATTCATTAAATTAAAACCTAAATAATATCATTTGTACATTGTTGAGGCACAAATGAAGTAATTGTTCTCATCTGTAGATAAATATTAGAGGTGTAGCTATTAATGGATCACAGTGATGAATTGTTTTGCTTTAATTGCATATTGGAAAGCAATTACTGGCTCTTTTTTTTTTTATTGATCTTAAAATTGTGCCTAGTTGCAGGTGAAATACCAAATACAGAACCTTCTAGGGTAAAGCAATGTTTAAGAGTGGGATTAATCACAAAGGTTTTACATCTTGGCAAAGTGTAAATGGTAATCAATTATGAAAAATGTGTCAGCATGGTGGCGTAGTGGATAGTGCGCTGGTGTATACATGGCACTGTTGTGCGCCAGGTGATCTGGCTCAGGGGCTTTTCGGAGCCACCATGTCCCCCTGACCCCCACCCCTTGTTTTTACCTCTGTTCTGTAACCATAATTATGGCTAAATTAATGCCCAAAAATCTGGCCCTGTCCAAAATGATGTACTACTTATGTAGGTACTACATTTCAGTAAGAACAAGTACATTCTTATAGTATGGTACAGCTAGTATGAATTACATTTGTATGTGTCTTATCTATCATTTTGATATATTCATATGACATACGGCAGCGAGATGGATAATATTTTACTTAAATGATGTTAAATTGTGCAATAAGTGCAATTTAAATACAATAACCAATATTTTTTACTTTAGAATGCATCGCCACCACGCCGTACATGGCGTCTCTCCCGCGGCCTCATGAGATCATTAATTGTCCTTTGTATCTGTACTTCATAATTCATGTGGGAACATTTTGTGTACTGTAATTTACATACCAAGGATTAGGACATACTACTCGCCTTGCATACTTAGTTTCAGTTTCGCATACTATATCGTAGGCAAGCAAGATTTCAGACAAGGCTAATATAAAAAAATGTGTTTACTATATAAGACAGTGATCATGACAAAGAACCAAAGAGACATACAAAATAATTTATTATCCCACAGATCACTTTAACCGAAGTCTGTTTAATTTTATTATCAGACTGAGAAACAGAGTAATTTATATAGTATAATAAACTCTATAGATTACTACAGATCAGCATGTAGTGTCTAATTCGATATACCGTAAAACCTATTTATATTTAACACATTTTAAAAATCATTTTTTATATTTAGCTAATGAAGAAACAATAACTGATTTTTTGTGTCTATATGAAGAGCCTGGTTGCTCTGGTTGCACTCAGGTTGCACTCAGGGAAGCAATTTGGTGATTCAATTTTTGTGCAATAGACGCAACCTTTCACTTACCACACAACAGCTTGCGCTCTAACGCCGTTAGAAAGAAAAAAAAGAGCGGCAACAGATGCAGCTTTCCAAAAAGTAATTCCTCTTTTATCCTTCAGCATTAGTGTCAAGCTCTCACCGAGAATACAGTGGTGTCTCAAAGTGTGGCTCTGTATGACAGACTGAGCTATCAGTTGCACAAAATCCCAATAGACCCAACCAATCAAATGTCTATTTTAGGAAGAGAAGATTTTTTTAGGAAGTTTTGACAAGCTGGTGTTGAGAACATAAAGTGTTGAACACTAGTGTAACTGACGGTGTCATAAGGAAGAGTATATCTGTGTACAGTGTGTGTGTGTGTTATATTTGCGATGCCCTTTTAAGTATATACAGACAGGTACAATGCAGAACTTCAGCCATTTAAGATGACAAATCTGTATTTTCTATGACAAAACTAAAATTTTATAAAATAAAATTTACCCTTATGATAGTTTGCTTAGACACTCGTTTAGAAAGTTTCATAAAAAAAAAAAAAGATAGAAAACATTATTGATATTACATTTTTTGGGTAATTTAGTTAAATACCTTTATGACTGTAAGTTTACTAAATTAAATTATATATTAAATTAAAGCACTCACTGACCTTTAACCCTCATTCGCTCAGATCAAAATATGAAATCTTTAACCAATTAAGGAACAACATGCACATGGGAAAATAGAAAGGAGCCCAGATTTATATATAAACTTAACAAATGCTAAACTTCATAAAGTCCCTCCTACACAACTCCATACATTAAAAAAAAAAGCACAGAAATATTTTTTTACCCCTCTTTTGTGACAGTTAAATATCACAAAAAAATATTGTGGGACAGGAGAGGTTTGAAAATCTACTCCTGTGTCACCCTTTAGTGTGTCCATGTTTTTGTAGGCGATTTAACTGTGGCTAAGTTTCTCATCGGTTTTATTACTGCATTAAATGTAATTTTGGAATGTTAATTTGGACGTGTTTTACATATTGATTTATTCTAGTACTTTCAGTTCTGTATTATTTCCATTATGCAATGTTTTCTTGTATAAATTTATGTATGCGTTTTAGTGCTTATAATTAAAGAAATTGCTAGACTCAGTCACTGTCCTTATTTTATGTTGTATAAAGTTCTTGCAGGCGACGTCCCTAAATCATACAGACTTAGGAATTAACATGTTTTTTTTACTTAATAATAACGGGCCAGATTAATAGTAGTTCCGGCAGACAATGTAACTCTTGAGTAACCAGTAAAGGGTTCACATGGGATTCACTAGTAATTAAGGATGTGATTTTGTGCTTTATACAATATAAATGCAGTTAATGTCTTTATTATGGGTGCAAATTGTTTTTGACATCAGATCATCATTATCTTTATGTTGCTAAGACTCTTATTCTCTCGTCCTTAAAGCTCTTTGTTGTTGCTCTGTTTAGTAGCTCTTTGTTGTTTTGTGTAGTTCTGTGTTGTTTTCTGTAGCACTATAACCCTGGAGAAATTTGGTATCATTTCACTGTGTACTGTGTCTGATAGATATGGTTGAAATAACAATGAAGCTTCCTCATATCTGATACATAATTCCATATAATTCACGGTTCAGGGTTTCATTTAAGAATCTAAATTCAGATTCATTTTCATTTAATCTAATCTATGAGTGTTGCTTACTTTACTGATAAAATTGGTGTGGTTTAGTGGTTAAAGCTTAGAGTTACATTCTGTAAGATTGTGGGTTACATCCCAAGCCTAGGGCTGTTACCTTATAAACACAACCTTTAACGCAAAGGTTAAGACATCAAGTGTAAGTGTTTGTATGTGATATTTTATACTGTATACGATTTTACATTATGTTACTGTTACACTGTTTTTCCACTGCCCCATGTTTGTTTCATGAATCTTTTCAGAAGAAAGGAATCATTGAATGGACCAAGCAGTGGGGTTGCGAATTTCTGGTGTGCTACCAAGAAAAAACAATAAATATTAATTATTATTTTATCAAAAGTGTATAAAATGAACTTATTTGAACATCATTTTATAATGTACAAATTGTCTGGGTTAGTTTCAGGTTTTCTGTGTGTTTTTGAAATAGTTGGGCTGGAAATGTTTCTGAAACCTGGCAGCCTTGTTTAATGATGTTCTGTAAGTTACTTGCTGACTGACAGAATGGTGCAGCTGCTCTAATGAACAGAGGATGAACAAAGCTACACAGCGGAACATAAGGTATATCTAAAATAACACTCTAAATGAGCTGCTAGACTGTGTGAGCCTTTTTTCTCTAGATAAGGTTGAATCCGATTAACCTTTTCATTTCATTTTATTTTGTTTAAAACTTCTTTATTATATGTTGTTCTACCACATCCAATGTTCTGAAACCATTGCTGGTTTATAGACTTGGTTACACTTATTGTGGGTTTAAGTGTATCCTGGGAAAACTGGAAGCAAAGTGTGTGAATACATTCTGCAGGATACCTTACACACATGCATACACACATCAGTGGAATTTGTAGTTATTAAGCAATCTTCCTTTGGGAGGTAAAAAAAAAGCCGAAAAACCCAAAGGATTCCTGAAGTGAAGCTCCACACAGACTTTAAAACTCGCACAATCTTTGAAATATTTTGCACAAACACAATATAAATTAAACATAGACTAGAGACTAAAATGGCGTTTTTATTTGTATATCAAACATAAAACTTAAAATTATCACTAAACAAAACATTTCTAGGTTACGTATGTAGCCTTCGACCTGAAGCACTTGTCTAATCCCGGGAAATAATAAAGCGTTACATCATGGGCAGTGATGTCATTGATCAGAAAGTAGCGTTATATACACTAGCGACGGTGCAAGTCAGCAAGCTCATGTTTAGCGCGTCAGGGATGCAGGGGTATGCCAGTGTGATGCAGCGCATCGTTCCCTCGGGGAACCCTGAGCCCTTCTGGAATCAGGAGGCCCGTAGCTTTAAAAGCAAGTGACACCACTCACCTGCTTATCATCTGTTTCGTAGCCACTGAACCTTTCCTGCCTGGACAAAACAGAAAAGTAGTTGGTCTGACCTTCTCCACTCAGCTCTACGGATATATGCACACAGAGCTTGCCCTGGGCACAAGCAGTTCAGCCTTTTCTCGTTTAGGTCCCGGAAGGGAGGAGGACCGAAAGCCTGCAGCTCAATGGGACCAGGTACCCTATTTGGTATGTTCAGTACATAACTGGGCCTAGGATAGAGGAAAGTTTTCATTATGCCCGGCGCAAAATCCAGTCATGACGTTGATAAAGCCTGGAGATAGCAGATTCTCTTAATAGAAGAGGCGGTTAACAGTAACATCCTTTTCATAGTGAGGTGTCTGTCTGAAGCTTTCTCCAGAGATTCATAAGGGGCTGGAGGGGTCAGTAAAAACCAGAGCGGACAGTATGTCATCTTCTGTAATGCAAACAGATCTACTTATGCTCTGCCAAAGTGTTCCGCTAGAGCTCCACTACTTCGAGATGTCGCCTCCATTCCCTGGGCCTTAGTCCCTGTCTCAACAGGATGTCTGCTCTCTGACACAGGAACCCTGGGATATAAGCTTCCCTTAGAAAGTAAATTTCCCTATGGGTCCACTAAAGGATCTGGCTTGCTAGCTTATAAAATAGACGCAAGCACAGACCTCCCTGGTGGTTGAAGTAGGTGACCACTGACCTCTTGTCTGTGCATACTAGCACATGCTGATTGCTTAAGTCTGGCAAAAAGAACACGAGTGCCTTGAAAACTGCTAACATTTCCAGGCAGTTTATGTGCCACAAGAGCTAAGCCTCACTTCACAGACTTTTGATGTGGCTGCCACTCACAGCTTTCCACCCTGTGAGCAAGGCATTCATTGTCAATGTCTCTGCGACAGCCTGCTCCCAGTTCCAGACCTTCTATCAGGAACTGAGGGTCCCGCCATTAATCCAAGGCTAAAAGACATGGTCACAAGACCTTGATCTTGTAAAGGGGGTTGCCCTTCGGATAAAACCCTTTGATTTTCACCAACCACTGCAGAGGTTTTATGTGCAGTAGACCCAAGGCGTTGGATACTGCTGTCATGAGGCCCAGTAGCTCCTCCCTGAACTCTCTGACAGTCGCTAGTATGGACTGTGCCAGACGTTCTGGGAGGTGGGCCTGCATTGCGACTGAGTTCTACAGAACACTTCTTTGTGTTGATCCTTAACCCCAAGCTTCGGATATGGGTGAGGACGGCATTTCAATGCCGAGCCGCCTGCTGTTGTGACTGTGCTAGTATAGGAGCCAGAGCTTCATTCATGCATTTTGTAAATGTACGAGGTGACGGAAAGGCCAAATAAAAAAAAAAACTGGTACTGTAATGTTTTGCCCCTGAAAGCAAACCTCAGAAACTTTCTGTGGTAAGGAAAAATTGATTTACAAAAGTAGTAGTGTCTTTCAGACCTATGGTAAAAAAAAACATCAAGATCTTTTCACAGCTTGATTTAGATGATGCAGATCTAGAATAGGACATAGTCCTCAATCCTTTATCAGAACTAGAAAGTATTCAGTTCATTACTACAACCTGCTCGGGGCCACCCTCGACCGCAACACCCCTGACAAAGCAACAGGTCTGACCCGACCCGAATTGAATTCTGTACCTGCTTTGTACTGTGCACAGGACCTGCTCTGAGACAACTGGAAGGCGCTGCCATGCCTTGTCGAAGTCTACTAAGAATATAAGCCTTATGGGGAGTGTGACGGTTCTCAGACTTGTTTTCTTCCCCGATGGCCCCGGTTTCTGTCGCTGGCTTGTTACCTCTATTTTGAAAGGTGTATGGGAAGCAACGCTTTGCTTTTTGGCAACGTGGTACAAGGAGCTCTTAGTGCTGGAGAGATGCTCCCACCCAGCATTCCTCAGGACCTGGAAGTGACGAGGCAGGTAACCTCTGGAATAACGGTGATTGTTTCAGCATACTGCAGTTCTCAAACTGTGTCAGAATAAGTTCTCCCTTTTTCATCCATGTCCTTCAGCAGGTCGGCCGGTTAGGCTTGGAACATGCCCATAGTTTGCAGTCATGCCCTGGCTTCTTTGCTGCAGCATAAGCTTTACCTACCAACCTTGATGTTGTTTCTAATGTCTTGGTGGGAATCTTTGGGGCCCCCAACGATAATACCACTGTAGGAGACAGGCAGCTCGCTAGAGTCTGCTAAGCTTTTGTCTGCTATGAACTGTATAACACATAAACATAATGTAAACATGAAACAAGAACTATATAAAACATAAAGCATAAACAAAACATAAAACAAGAACATGAACTAAAAAACATACACTATATTTTAAACGAAACCCGAGTGCTTGAAGGCTGTTGCACTCTAACATTAAAATCCTGCTTTTTGATTAATAATATGCACAGCATTAGACTATCCATGTGATGCCACTCTAAACAGCTGAGAAGCAATAAACAAAAATAAAGATCTGGATTAATAGATTTATTTAAATTATTGCCCTGCTTTCTAAATGGTTAGTCTCCCTCAAGACTTTTAGGATGAACTTCCCATCGATGTCAGAACAGTAAAGTCACTGACTTTGACATCTTCAAAAGACGATTAAAGACTCACCTCTTTCTCAGATTAAAAAATATACTTAAAAGAGTTTTTTGTGGGTTGTTTTACTTTCATTTGTGATCTCATATACCAGTATTGAGCTGTTTAATGGTGCATATGGATAAGAGCATAGAAAAATATCTGGATAAAAGGATAAGACGTCGCTCTGGATAATAGCATGGCATGTGGGATGTCGCTCTGGTATGTCGCTCTGGATAAGAGCATGGCACCTGAGATGTTGCTCTGGATAAGAGTGTCTGCTAAATGCTGTACGTGTAAATGTAAATGTAAGTTACGATTATAAGCGTGCAGTGTTTTTAACAGAACTTTAGTTATTTTATAATTTATTAATTAAAAAACGTATATAAACATTTTTGGTGCATACAGGTTCAAATGATTTAAGTTATCTGTAATTACATACTAAATACTACTCAGCCTATTAAAATAATGTTTCTCAGGCCGCTGAGCGCAAAGGCATGCAAGCACAAGTTTAATCCACTAAAAAGAGGGGTTGAGCGAAAATGCATGCAGGATGGAAATTTACCAATTTATTCCTGCTGAAACACATTGGCCACTGGGAATACAGCACAGCATTGTGATAAGCCAAGTGGGAAATCAAGGGAGCTATTCTGCTAAAAACCCTGATTAAAGACATCATTTGCGCAGCTCATCCTATAATGAAGTCACGTCTTCAGCCAAAAATGGTTATTTCATCTCTATCTGTGATGTTTCTTTAAGGCGCTTTCCTTTGCATGGCTGACAGTCGGGAGCAGTAAATAAGTGTGACTGAGTCTCATGCTGGGTTTCTATTTCAGCTCTGTTCTTGTGTTACTTATGTGGAATTTATGGCACCATGTCAGTGAAGACGAAGTGTTTATATTGAGCAAGACTTCAGCAATAAAGTGGGTGAGGATTCAGAAGCTCAGCTATGCAGAGAGGACAAGCTGACAGTTCCATCTGCCTCCGATTTTTCGGGAAAAAACACACATTTTCCACCGCATCGTTTTTCTTGTCAGACATTTTTTATATGAAGTAGGTCTCTTAGCGTGACCTGGAATTGTTAGCCTCTTAACTATTCTAGAAATGTCACAGCATTGAGTATATAAGTGTGCATAAATTCTGTAAAGTAAGACTGCCTTCCAAAACACAAAGTGAAACATGAATACTGGCTGCCATCATTAGTTTGATTGGTTTAATACAGTCAGGTTCAGGAAAGAGCCAATCAGGGTCAAAAGAGGCGGGTTCCTTTGGCAGTGAGGTTCGGCAGAGATGCGCTGGCAGGAGAATCAATTTAAAAAGGATAGCGGAGGTAGTTTCAGATCCGCTTCCAACTTTTAGAGTTGAAATGAAAGTGACTGCAAAAATACAGACACCATTGGAAGAAATCAGATACACGCAGCCTCCAAATCAGATAGTTTAATAATAGTTCTTTAATTACTCAAGTAATTTTGTAATTGTTTACATTGGATTAGCATATTTGTTAAATATAAAAATAATACTGTTATCATGTAAATAAATCACAGCCAGACACATAAACATTACTTTAATAGGAATATATATATATATATATATATATATATATATATATATATATATATATATATATATATATATATATGTTATTCAATGTATGTATTCAATGAAGTAACAAAACTACTCAAGTATTTAGTTACTTCTGATCTAATTGACACGAAGCAAAAACCCTAAATTTCAAACTACTGAAGTGAGATTTTATATTCGTCTCCTCCAAAGTCTCTTTGTTCTGATTATATAAAACAGATTAAAGTAAAGTCAATCTCAGTCCTGTGTTGGACATTAACATCACATCACCTGTCATTTACAATCACATCTTAAACACATTCAAATGTTTTTCTAACAGTTAAACTGTCTTTATTTTTTTTTACATTTTAAGATCAAAATATACTTTATTTTAACATTTTATATGTACATACATTATTTAAGTAGGAACAAAATAAAATACAATCCTGTGTTAATTTTCAATGGATTTTCAGAGGACACTTTAGTCAGGTGTCCTAATTGTTGTATAAATGCAGGACGTCCCAGTTTTGCTGTTCAGATTATTTAGTTTAGTGTTTCAGGTTGGAGCTAAAATTGCTCTGATGTCAGTTCGTTTTGTTGCACACAGCATGCATCACATTATGAAACTATTCTTTTTGAAATATTGGAGTAAAAATATAGGCTGATCTGCCTCAGATAACTCGCACATGTCTTCCTCTTCTTCATCTTCCAGTTAAACACACCCTAAACTTAAGCAAGAGATTCGGAGCACCTTTAGCAAAGCAGCCTCTCCAAAATCTTACGAGACTTGGGATCAACTCAACTAAACGAATTATTTAAAAAAAGTCTTATATTTATTAAGTAAATTTAATTCGTTACTACCCACATCTAGTTAAAAGCGTTGTATAGATAAAGAGTACTTCACTGAAAGTGGCATCATGGCCCCTGTTGTGGCAGGCGTCCCTTATTTTTGGAATAAAAAGTGCTAACACCAGCGGTCAGCCAGGTAAACAATGCAGCAGATGAAAGACACATCATGCTTACTTAGCTTTGACAATAAAAGATGTCCAGCAGTGCCATAATCAAAGAATTTGCAGTAACCAGTGGGATCAGGGTACAGCCAGCTACTGTCCAAAAAAATCTGGCCAGAAGTCAAAAAATTCATACTCTAGACACAGAAACAAGGTCAGACAACTCAACTATGCATGGAAAACATAGAAACTGGAGTTTAGAAAAAAGATAGCAGGTGCTCTGGACTGGTGATATGTCAAAGTTGGAAATTTTTGGCTGCAGCAGAAGGGGAATGGTTCTTTGAAGGGCTGGAGGGTGGTACAGAGAGTGTTTGCAGGCAACAGTAAAGTATAGTGGAATTTCCTTGCCAGTTTAAGGCATTTTTTTACAGACTGAGTTGGAGATTTGGTCAAAATTAATGCTGTTGTCAATATAAGGAAATACAGGCTTCTGATTGGCCTTAAATTTATTTCGCAGCAAATCAACAACCACAAACATACAGCCAACCACTTTAAAAACTATCGTTAGTGTAGAAAAGAACAACCCCACAGAGCTCTGATCTCAGTATCATTAATATCCAAAAATGATCTGTGGTTATTTCTTCAAGATGTTTGGAACAGTCTACCTGCCGAGTTCCATCAAAACCTGTATGCAAGTGTATTTAGCAGAATCAATGCTGTTTCAAAGTCTCGTCACACAAAATATCGATTTGATTTAGACTTTTCTTCTGTTTATTTCTCTAAAATTAAATTGTTAACACTTCTATTTTTGAAAGCATTATTACTTTACTTTTAGCTACAGAGTGAAAGTGGGAGAGAGAGTAGGAGAGAGAGGTGCGCAGATTAAGTCAAATAAAATCTGTTTCATACATACAAAATGTCCATCTAATCAAATGCAGCACATGGGTTAAACAGTGTGAACAAAAAGAAAGAGAGGAGGAAAGGATAGAAGAACGAGATGTCCTTTGTGTGTGAGAATGAGCATATGAGGTGAGAGAGAGTGTAGGAGGTAGAACAGCCCTCCTGAAGCTGGGCCCAGCACCCACTGCCACAGTCATGCCTCAACAGGATGCTTTACTCAAGGTTAACAAGATGCAAAATTATACCCAAGGCCACTGAGATCTCTCTATTAAAATAGAACAGATCACAACACTGCCACTCCTAAAGCATTTGAATAAGATATATAATATGTATCTGAATTATTATTATTTCTAATGAATCTCCACTGAGGCAAGTATATCATTAGAACCCAAAGGTGCAGTTTATTAACAAAAGTAATGATATACATTTAAACTTTGGACAAAACAATAAATATGATCTAGACAACACTGACTTGACTTCACTTTTTACCCAGACTTTTTAGCTTGACATTTACAGTAACATTGACTTGGGTTACCGCAGCGGTACAGGGACAAACCAAAATCCATGACAAAGACAAAGGGAAACACAAGTGCTTTATATACATAAGACTAACCAATGGGAACAAGACACATGGACAAGGGGATCACGTGACAGGAACACATGGAGAACAAAGATCAGTTGTCAAGGACAAAACAGGAAGAAAACAAAAGCATGAATTCAAAACTACATAACACAAACATAATATAAACGTGAAACATAAACAAAAGCAAACATTAAACATAAACATTAAACATAATCATTAAACAAACATAATTGTTACATTATTGTTATTATTATTGTTGTTGTTGTTGTTTTTTGTAGCCACTTTTAGTGGTTATTCTGATCAGATTTTGTTTATCTAGATTTTATTCCAGTAACACTGTGGCAAACCAAAATATACAACCTTGATGGCATTCAGTGTTTTTGTACATACAAGCACATATTTGCACCTGGGGTCAATTTCGAGTAACAAATCCACCTTTTAGCACGTGTTTGGTGAATGTGAGAGGTCCAAAGAGAACCAACAGGAATCTGGAACATGCACAAAATCTCAGAGAGAAAAGTCTGGTGTTAGGATTAAAACAGGAACCCTAGAGCTGTAAGGCTGCATCTTTAGTCAAGTCAGGTCAAGTCCCGTTTATTTCTTTATTATTTTAACAATACTAATTTAATAATAATAATAATAACAACAATACAAATGTATTATTTTAACAATAATGATTGTGTTAAAGCAGCTTTACAGAATCAAATCAAACAATACAGTGAACTACTCACTGACACACAGTTCAATTCAATTATTATCTATAAATTGAACTAAGTAAGCCAGAGGCGACAACGGCAAGAAGCCAAAACCCCTTTCGGTGACAGAATGGAGAAAAAATACCTTGGGAGAAACCAGGTTTAGTCGAGGGTGGTGGGGATGGGGGTGGGGCAGTTCTCCTCTTTGATCTTGTCTGGATGGCGTCTAAAAGACAAGGTCATTACTGGGAATCTGCCTCTGTGGCTTATTGTCTCTTTGCTGATCCACTAACTGGGCTGGATACGGATGGCGATGGTGAGCCCTAGATCTATATCTCATCACAGGCAAGAAAACTGATCTTAAAATGATGAAAGAATAAGATAATAAATTGAGATACTAATTAAATAACCAAGTAAACTGATTTTATTTAAAAAAAAAAGTATTTTTTCATGAAATCAATCTGGAATAAATACACTTAAGAAGGAGTTAGGACAAATTTTTGTCATCATCATCATACTTTTCATCTGGATCATACAGGTTAAAACGCATAAGAAACAATTTGTATTTATCAGCAGTCGAATTTTCCACTCCATTGCCTAAATGTTTTTTTCTTTCTTTTGCATTCATTCATTTATTCATTATCAGTAATGGAAATAATACATTTCATCAGCTGATCACTCGCTCTGAAATTCACCCTCTTTTTCCTCACAATCAGTGTCAGAACATAACTTTGCAATTTACATTTCATTGCCTTGAGCTGATCACCAGACAGAATGTCACACATGCTTTCTGATTTCAAATGGCTTTTAATCCATTAAATTGGAGAAACCCAGTCACATCCCAGAGTCAGGTCCATCAGGCCTGTGACAAGCATTAGCTGTGGAAAATTACTTTCCCTCCCTAGAGAGGAGAAGACACTTTCATTCAAAAATAGCTAAATATGCTATTATCTTGTCACTTTTCCTGATGTACCTCTACGACTATTCAATTTTGCACAGCATTTCCTCTAGAAAATAACAATATAATCACCAACTGGCCACCAACCGGGTCCCAGCTGTCTGTCTGTGAGGAGCAAATTGACCAAAACTGCAGCCGGTTTGTAATGTATCTCAATTAATTTATGCATAAATGATTCAGTGATAAAGGATAACAAGGCTGTGATAAACTGCTAGTTGTAGCAGTATATATATATATATATATACACTTAACAAAAATGATGTTAAAGCAGAAAAAAGGTAGAAAAGTGTAATATAGTATATTACATAACAATATTAGTTCCTAGAGCACCATTCCACCGTTCCTTGAGGACACATGACCATCATGGCTGAAGCTCATGATTTCTTGTGGTAGGTTCAACAGTCTCCTAGCAACCACTGCAAAGAAGAAAAGTTGAAGAAAAAACAGGATCTCGAATGGCCTAGTTTTTCTGCAATTGCTTAAGGAGTGAGTTAGAGAATCACACACTAATGACTATAACTGAGTTAGAAATACTGTCCTCACTGAATGGAAATAATGAGCAAATTATGCATGAATTTATCAAGAAACATAGCATATAATGTCCAGTGATGAATACAGACTTTATAAATTGTAAGGAAGGGTGATGAAGGGAAAAGAGATGCTGACAAATTATTTTAGCATGAAACCACCAGAAATCTTTTGTTGGACAAATTTGTTATATGCAGACCAACTAAATTAACTGTACTTTCTTGGTAGTTTATAACCCTATAGGTATATACTGTGTATATATAGAGTGTATGAGTTTTTTTTTCTCTTAAGGGAATCATACAAATTACCTCTGTAACTCTAAAAAAAAGGGTTTCAGAAGCAAGCAATTAAAATATTTTTTAATTAAAATAATAATAATTTTATTTATTAAACGATTCAAGAGTAAACAATAATAATACATCCCAAGCCCTGTTAAATTAAAAAAAGTGTAAAACTTTTGCATATTTTGCTTGTTTTTTTCCGATTTAGTTTATTAGGAAAATAACCTGTACAGATCTGGTCTAGATTTTTTTTAACAGGAGAATTTTCACAGGATGTGGCGACACCTAGTGGCCAAAACAAAAAAAAAATCAGCATTTATCTTCATTCCATTCCAAATCCCAAGGAAATACAAAATAATTTTTTCTCAACTGAAACTGAGTTATAACCTTTTCGCTTCCAACAATAGGATAGCTGGTGCTGCTCTCCAGAAAGTAAATGTACTACTAACTCATTTACTACCAAATAAATCGGATTTACACAGAGGCTCATTCAGCTGCAAACATATTACACTACACTTAAATAGAGCTCTACAAAGAAGGAGGAAATAACAGTCCCTCTTTTCACCCGAAGACTTACCACACACACACACACACACACACACAAACATTTCATAATTAGAAAAGTTAATTTTGTAACTTTTCGATGTAAAAAAAACCCTCAAACAAGCCAAATGTCAACACAAGATCAGGCGTTTCAGATATTTCTGTGTCTTTCAAATATTTCTATATTTAGAAAGGATGTTCCCACCAACATAAACACACACACATACACACACACACACACACACACACAAAGACACTTCAGCTGAACAAATCTTTGTCACTCCCACTTTCTAGGTAATAAAACTCACAGTGTTCTGATGGGTCCATCATGCTACCCTTTACACAGTGACTCTCACACAGTTCCTCTTATCCTCCATCAGTGTTCTCTTTTTTTTTTAATGACATATACATCAATTAGCAGACGACCTTTCCCAGAGCGACATACTTTCCTCTCCACAGTAAGCCTGCAGTTCCTCTGTGGAGGCCTGACTAAGCGCCAGGCTAAGGATCTCCTTCTTCTCTTTGTAGAAGCGAAGCTCTTGGCCAGCTTGACGAGCCTGGGTCAACTCTCTGAGAGCCAGCTGCAGCTCATGAGAGAGCAGACCCGGGCTTTTCCTCTCCCGCTGCAGCCAATCCAGAGCCATGTAACAGCGCAAACACTCATCTAGCTGTTTCTCAGAGTAGTAGCTGATCACCTCCTGTCTCACACACACACAAACACACACATACACAGAGCATGAGTAAGAGGCTGTAATATTTCCCCATTTCCCCCATCTACTATTAATGGTGATATTTTAAGTGTTATTTGTGTGGATTTGTTTTCGCTTCACACTAAAGCATTTATCAAATAGAAATTTTGACTGAAACTGCAACAAACAGATCACAAATACTGTTTCTACAACAGATTATTTTCCTATAAGAGGCCTTCCTAAATTGTATTCCTCTCATGACACAGCAGCTTGTTAACACTAACTTTTTTAACGAGAGTGTGTAGCACTGTTGCCTCGCAGCAAAAGGGCCCCGGGTTCGATTCCCCTGCAGGGGTCTTTCTGTGTAAAGTTTGCATGATCTCCCCGTGCTTGCGTGGGTTTACTCCGGGTTCTCCGGTTTCCTCTCACAGTCCAAAAACATGTATGTTAGATTGATTAGTGATTCTAAATTGAGTGTGTGTGGCTTATGATGGTGACCTGCCCAGGTTGTACCCCCCTGCCTTTTGCCCCTTCAGGGATGGCTGGAATAGACTCCAGCAGATCCCGTGATAGCATTTGTTCTGTTTATTATTATATTTAATGTTAAGGAATCTCCACAAGGTCACATTATAATGTGTCACAGTTTTTAATGTTTTTTCTGCTTGCAAAGCTCAATTAACTGGTTATTTTACAGCTTTACATAAAGTGATGAAGTGCATTTGCTTTGTTTAAGCAGGTAAAACACTCAAATGTATAGAACAGGGACCACTGCGTGAGTGGGGTTGGTAATGTGTGAGATTTATTATGAACAGCTGTTAACCGTTTGTTAGATTAAAATAAGTTTCCTAAAGTGACAAAACTCTTATTTCAGCTTTAACTTATACTGTTGCAAAGTTCTCACACTGAAGGTTCCTTCGATGAATGAGATCAGTTTCAGGTCAGGAAATAAAATATAACAGGATATTAAAATTGGATGTTTGTATATGTAGCAAAACTTAAAACCCAGATTTTATTTAGATTTATAAAAACCCACAAGAAATGTCTATTTCAGTGTTTTTTTCTATACATATTACTATTGTTGGAGGGGGTCTTTTAAATAAAGTCTATGGACAACATGATGAGCTCAGTTTTCCTTTACATTATTGTTATTATAATTGTTGTTATTTTTTTCTCTCATCCCAAAAGATCCCAAGTTCTTTTACTTTATCTTCTGTTTAATTAGTTGTCTTGTTTTCTAAGCAGATTCTTCATTTATAAACGAATGTCTTCTCCACAATATACTACGTTTTTGCCCTTTCACACTGTAAATTTGATATTAGGTAATGATGTCGAGACGTACTGAAGAGAACACCTGGCTGCATCTTCAGTACTTTCAAAAACATACAAACAAAATAAATAAAAACATTTAAAGGTATAAATTTGAACATACCTGACGACTACATCTCCTCTCCCTAAAAACCTTCAGTGTCCCATTCCAGTGTAAAAGCTGAAACACTGTCATCAGTTCCTTAAAAAAGAACATTTGATATTTACAATCAGTTTTATTTTTCTTACTTTGTTAAAATGATTTTCAGATCTTACTCTTGACTATTCATCACACTAAAGTCTCTAATTTAACACAGATGTGCACACGTTGTAACTCGTCTCTAGAATCTCAGCACATTTTACCACCACAAGAGTTTAGAAATACACAAGTAATAGTTAATAGTGGACTGTCTCGTCTCTCAGGGTTAGAAATCAAATGAAATGCATGTTTTGGACAGCAGCCATGAATTATATTCAATGTGGAGTAAATTCTGTCATTGAAACCTTTTATTATGAGGTTTATGTGAAATCAAGTATAGAGATGTGCTGTGTTTTAATGGCAACCAACAGTTGGAGTGAAATGACTCCACAGTTTTATAGTAATTATTTTTATTTTTTTATATAATTTCTTCAAAAGATAATGAGATTTTTTTTCACACCTGAAATTCCAGCATGGTTTTTCCTGTGTTGGATTTCAGCATGAGATAATAAGCACCTAAACTGGTACTAGGATCCGAGGCATCTTCCATGTTACCCTAAAAACAGTGAATCACAATGACTTCTTGGCCAGTAATCACTTATCATGAAGGAGACACAAATGCTGTGGGAGGATCAGACTCCGCGCCCCGTCTTTTAGTTTGTCATCAAAGCAAATTGTAATCATTGCTGGGGAACAAATGGCTCTGACGAGGCATGAGACATGGCGGGAGAGTAAAGAGGGACCACACACATAGGAATAAAGCTTGGCAAGTTTCAGGGGGAAAGTGGGAAGTCTATTGGGAGAACAGAAAAATGTTTTGGAGTTATTCACATTACCCCTAGCTAATTTGGACAAAGTGTTTTTGCTCTTTCTTAAGTAAAGACAGTTTGTCATAGCGTCAGAAATAAAGTAAATAGTTCTTTCTCAAGATTGTTCACAGCCCACTCTTTTCCGATGATGATATCTTCATTTGGATATGCTCAGTGCATTTAATGTTCAGATTTACAACCTTATATGTTGTGGTCTAAACAGGAAATGTCTTGTGATGAAAATATTCCATCTGAAATCCTAAAGAACTCAAAGAATTCTGATTATTCAAAATATGAGCGTTTTTACTAAGCTCAGCTATACATTTGTGCAGAAATTTGTAAAATTAATTTAGTTCTTTAAAAAAAACCCTTTAATTTAGCCTAAATAAAAACACCAAACTATATTAACTGTAACTTAAACTATATTAGCAGTGACAGATTGCTAATTGGTTAATACTATTAAGGATTGTTTCTTTGACCAATCAGGGTTTTAGATAGTGTGTAGAGTTCGGTACCCCGAAATTACCTAGCTTTTTTCAGTCAAGGTAAGAGTTTATTCACCACTTCCAGACCAGTGCCGCCAAACAGTAACACTGACTTACAGCCTTTAAATGAATTATATATTTTACTTAATTTATTTATGTTTATGTGATGTTATATTGCGACGTGATGGTGATATTAAGAGGTGGTATTCCATTATTATGAAAATAATTTTATAGAACATTTTTAATAAATATAAAGAAATGAATTATTTATTGGCTTTAATAATCAAGATGCCTATTGAAAGAAACAACCTTACACCGTATTCTGGTGGTCAAGGCCTCCTTAGAGAGCAGAAATAGATTTGACAATAGGGTTTACTTTAAACATGTAAACATTTGTGTGACTGAAATCCTTTTTTAAACTTAGACCTAATGGCAGAGGTAAAAACTATAACAAATTACACAATCCTAATGTCCCGAGGCACCAGTGTGAAAAGTGACAAGATAAAGAAAATTTACTGCTGAACTTGACCAAATTATTTTTGTCCCCTAAGCTTTATATTTAACCTCTCCCTTAAACCCCTTATATTTGATTGACAGCCAGAATGAAAATAGGAAACTCTACGACCCTCCACCACCACCTCTCACCACCACCTCCCACCGCCAACTCCCACTGACAATTTGTGACCCTTTCACAGTCTCCATTTACTGCTGTTTAGAACACAAAACAATGAATTCCTTTTATCACATAATTAAAAATGATATCTTTTTTTCTCTATGCACATCATATAAAGAAGTTTTTCTTACGCTGCTGGTAGCGACAGCCTCCTCTATGCTGTGGGTGATAAACTCTGGAGTGATACGACGACAGGGCAAATCGTTGAATGTTGAATTCATCAAAGCAATACGAGCGGCATCGCGTCTGGCTTCGGCTATAGTATAGCAATACTAAAAACAACAGACAGACAGGATATAGAAAGAAGGAAACCGTCACACTATCACATGTCAAAATATGAGCATGCAAATTCAATAAAAAATTGACTCTATCATGTGTCAAGGTTGTGCCAAAGCAGCACACATGCCCTTCATTGCACGTTCCCCTTTTGCTGTTTCGCCGTGATTATTCGAGTTACAGTTCTTCAACATGTTATGAATTATAACCTTTAGTCTGTATGGGTTTTGCTATTTTTTTTTTTTTTTTTTTTTATAATTCAGGGTTGTTTCATGTATTTTTATGGTTTTTCCTAATATTTTCCTAGTGCATTTGCATCTTTCTCTGCCTCCAGATATTGACAATGGAGGTTTCCTTGCCCGTTTATTAAAGAAGCTTTTCTCGAGCATAGTCACATACCAGAGTGAGTTTAAAGCCAGCCTGTGCTGAGATTACTTAGTAGCGATGCCAAAAACACAAACTGTAAACCGCACCATCTCTATTTATTAGGCTGAAATGCCCATTTGTAAAAAAACAGAAAATTTAAATGACTAAAAGGCGTGAAAGAAATAAGCAGGAGAAGTCATGTGGTGGTGTCGCTTTGATCTAAAAACAAAGTCTGAAGAAAGGTTCTCTAGGTCTGTTGTGTTTCAGACCTGAAACGAGGCTATAGAAAGAAAACGCTCACGGGGCAGGAGGTGTGGAATCATCCGGTGCCCAACGGCTGATCAAAGGATCCAAAAGCTATTCAAACCAGCAGCTCAGCACATGGACTTCAACTCCCTGGTGTTCCTCAGTTCCTCTAAAGGGCAGCAGCTGGCCTTCAGCGCTCCTCAAATAGCAGACACTTCAAGCTGGAGCTATGGTTACAGAACACCATGGATTCTGTATTGGTTCAGGGAACTTAACTAAATAAGCTCAGTCAAATGTTACCATGACATTCAAGTGTTAATTGTTTATATATTGTATATATATAGATTTTTACTTTGAAATCCACAATAAAAACACCTAAACCCCTTGTTTATTTGATTAACCCTAAAATGTGGCTACATTAAAATTCCCTAACACCAAAAAATGTAACATTGCCTAACATCATGTGAAAACTAAAGAAATAAACCTGAAACCATTAATACCGCTGAGTGTATTATTTCTGGGTTCTGTTCCCACAAGCATCTCTTTTTAACTGAAAGAAATCCTTTTAGTGGTACATTCATGTAATAGGTTTAATAAGAACCACCTGTTAACCCTAGCGTTTACACAAGACTCTCTTTTTCTAGGCTGGAGAAACAGTGTTAAAAAAATCAGATTGAACAGAGCCACAAGACCACACAGTGATATAAGTATATTCAATTCATTGCCCCTGGAGCAGGAGGGGTTAAGGGTCTTGCTCAAGGACCCAACGGTGGTTGACTTGCCAGAGGTGGGGCTTGAACCCAGGTGTTTCTAGTCTTCAGATCAACAAGTCAGCACCTTAACCATTTGAGCCACCACTGCCCCCTTTACACAATTGTCACCTGACAAGACCAGAACTTTTGTCAAATGGTCGACTTGTGGTTAATTTCCAACAAATATTCTGTTTGCTGTTCTGGTCAACATCAACTCACTTACCTTATAATTGCCAAAGCAGCTTCCACCTGGTAAAGTGACATAGCAGATAAATGGAGGTCCTGGAGAGGGAATGGATTCATAAACTACTAGATTCTCTGTCTCGACTGGGCCACTGTTCATTTGTTTTTGCTCCCAAAACTGATGCAGCATTCCAACAACATTTACTGAAAGCACATGAGCAAAAAAGACAAAAAAGTTTCTGAATTAGGATTTTTACCTAATGGATTAAAATCAGTTCTTAGTGAGACTCCTGCTTAATTACTCATCTTCTCCAATTACATGCGGAAAATTTGTAAAGACTGTTCACTAATGTTAACAATTTTTTTTTTAAATCTCCAATCTTTAGCCAGGGCCGGCCCAAGTCTTCAGAGGGCCCTAAGCAGAATTTTATTTGGGGGCCCTTCGGTGCCACCAATATAACTAAATATTGCCAACCGTTTATTATTCGCACACTGATGATTAAGTTTATTATTTTAGCTGTGTTACTTACATCATACTAATGGTTTTGTGCTTCTTACGTACCCTGTTAACATAATATTATATTGAGATTTTCATTTAATATTGCAATTAGGGTAATTACCATTTTGCACTAACATAATACATTAAAAAAAAAGAAACCAACTAAAAACTCATTGTCATTTCATGTTTCATGTAATCTTGGGGGCCATCTGGTGGCCAAGAGGGCTCTAAGAAGCCTCTTTGTTTTGCTTATGCCTTGAGCTGGCCGTGCCTTTTGCTTATAAAATTATCAGTACCAGAAATAATTGTATTTCCAGGAATTCATACTCAGTTGTTTATTGAACTTGTGTCACTTGCCAAGAATTTATCTAAATGCTACTTATCTAATGCGTCAAGTAAACGTGCCAAACTTTGTGAAGAGTTTGTGATCTAGGACCAAAAATAATTTTCTAAGTTCTAATTTTATGTCATGTGACATACAGCAAACCAATCTTATATCAACAGGAAGGGCCAGATGCTGTCAACACTGGGCAATGAAAATGACCATGAGTGTGAAATGTACAGGGTCAGATTCAGTTAAGAGTTTTGTAAAAAAGCCATATTTTATCTAAAATGTCATCAGGAAAGAAACCTGAGTGTGTGCTAAAGGATTTCTCATGGTTTACTATGTGTTTCTATGATTTTTTATTTTTTTGAAAAATCCCTCAAACTGTTCTTCATATCTTGTAAAACATTAGTGTCATCATATTTAATATCCACCTTGTAACTCATAGATATTTCTTACAGCTGTGGAGTAGAATTAAGAACCCTGGAACAAATCATATTTTTCTATGAGCAAGGTCAATTATACCTAGGAAAATAGTCCCTAGACGTGAGCCACAAACAGTTGATTTCATGGCTCGATCTGAAAAGCTTTACCTCCAGCTAAAGCCGGTCATTTACAATATTTTATCAGCAGTGTAACAGCCGTCCAACATCAACACAACGCAACAGTTATTTATCCAATTAAGCAGGTGTTTTGGAAGCTGATTGTGTGGTGTGTCGAATGTGGGAGTGATAGTAATATCTGTGTGATGGATTTAACATGTTTTATAACCTTAAGTAACAGTTTAAGGAGTGTGTTTTAATCAAATCCATCCTCTCTGAGGGTCAGCAAAAAGTCTTGAGGTAAATTGGATACTGTTCTAGCGGGATTGTATTTGTAAGAGCAGAGAGCTGTTTTAAAGTGGAGCACTGGCTGCCTTTTGTTTATTTAGATAAAGCGAGCCACTGGGAGAACCAGCCATGTGTTTTGAAATGCTATACTCGAACGCAGAGGAAGGAAAATGCTAAATGTTTTTTTTTTTGTTTTAAAATCAATACATTTTATTAGACATTTCCCTTTATTAGAAAAAAATGTCTCAAATTTTGTGTTTGTTAGTCATTATTCCAGTTAGTTTTAATAATGAATATTTCTTATAACTACCTTTATGAAATAGAAACTAGCATCAACATGTGACTTATAAATGGAGAATTTACATTTTTACAACTAGTATTTAAAATTTAAGCTCCATTTAGTTATATTTTTTCAATATATATTAATAAATATCAAAGATTTAATTGTTTATTTAAAAGTAGAAGGGAAACTATAATTATTTAAATTATATCAAATTATAAACAGTAAATTAATAATTTTAATTATTAATGTGTGAAGCAGTACAGATGCAGTTCTGGATTAACAAACAATACTTACAGTCTTGAAAAGCTCTGTCATCGTCTGAATCCACAGAGAAATTCATCTCTTATGTCACAAAAGTCCAGCAAAAACTTTATTCTATTCCTTCTCATATGCTTTTCGGTGAGAAACTGCGGTTCTCTACAAACCCCAACTCTGATTGGGAAAGTGTGAGAGTAGATTTTCACCTTCTCTCTCTCTCTCCTGCAGTCTCGAGTGAAATGTGTGGAGTCGTGTTAAGATTGAAATACCGCTTCCCTTCTGTGGCCCACCTTTTTCAAGAGCTGAACTAATTAGCTGTGAGGCTGGCCAGCAGTCTTCACTCCCTTTTCCTCCTTCACACCCACACACACACACACACACACAGCTTGTTGAACGCGTCCACTGAGCTGATTTGGTTAAACCCTAACAAAGGAAAGTGACCCCCGGTGTCCGTTTATTCATGGTGTCTTGAGCTTTCAACATGCACACGCATCATCAAGCCAAGTGATTAAAGTATATTGAGTAACTATTTGTTTTTTAGACACCATCAAATCGCTGGTAACATGAGTGTGTAAGTAAATGCCCTGTAAGGAAAAAAAAAGTTGCAAGCTACTTACCACAGTGTAGCACCACACCCGAAGCAAATTACTTCATAAAATGACTTATTGTAAAGTAAATATTATATTACACTTTTATTATTTTTATTTCATCATTTATTGGTTATGTGTTCAAAAAGGCTGTCAAAACAACCTCATGCTGTTATTGCACCCTGTCCTCTGTTAATCCCAGGATTTCATTTTGTTCTGAATCTAAAGTGGTGCTGCACTCAGACGGTTCTGTAGGTCAGACTGTATGAAATGAATGGATTTAAATGAATGTACTCTGCCTGAATGGTTATTGTTCAATGAACAGGCCTCAGCATTCAAAGGAATTCTTGTGAATCGAGCCTTTGATATGAAGAATTTCCAACTTTTTTCTGAGAGTTTAAAGCTCTATTCAGTATAAACCATCACCCAAAGAGCATTTTTTAAACATTTAATGCTCCTTTCTAAACATCCCTGAAGCTTTGCTCCTAGTTTCATGGGACTTGGGAGTCCATTCAGGGCAAAGACCTATTGTCAAGTGGCTTGGGAAAGGAGAGAGGAGTTTAGCATAAATGACAATCACTTTTTGGGCTGGACGGGCGCCCCTTGGAAAGGATGACAAGGAAATAGACATACCACATGGTTCTAAGATTAATTTGATCTTAAATCTATTTCACACATTCTAAAGACCGTAGCATCCATAGCTTTCTGGAGCACTGATCAGAGCGGTTTTGTTATTCAAGGCAAAGTAAAAAAAATAAATAAATAAATATTGAAAGGCTGGTGTCAGGACAGAGCCTGGCCAACTGGATTAAGGGGTTATGTTAACATACCCCTTCAGACTTCCTGCATGAAGTGGCCCTTGTTTAAGCCTCCTGCTGTGGGAAATGTAAATGTTTAAGAATTGGAGTCTGCTTAAGCCTGGCACTTTCTCCTGTTAAAATGCTGGAGGGTGTGTCGCCATTTTGTTTTTCCAAGCATGATTCAGGTTTTAAAAATGGATAGATGGATCAAATAGAATCTGAATAACAATACAAAATGCAAAAGTGAGTGTTTCAAACTCAGTAAAGATACATTCTCAACATTTTTCCCTCAACATGGAAAGTCATTTTTGTAAGTGTAACCATGTTATCATCACCCACAACACACACAGTTTATAATAAAACTGTTACATTAATGTATTGTTCATTATAAATGTGTGACTATAGATTATATTAGGAAGTTGTACATAGAAAAGATGACATAATGATGTTCCTCATGAAACTTGTTAACTGTAGAACGTTATTAGGAAAGGTGCTTTGCAAAGATTAATGGGGGGAAAATGACACTCACTTCTTCTAGTTGTGAAGCAAACTAACACCTGCACACCACAGTCACTTAGGTGCCATTTTGCTTTAGTGTCGAAACAACGGCAGACAGCTTACATCTCATTCAGGGTGGGTCTATTCTAAAGTTAAGAGTCAATCAACGTAGCCTTGGACCATGAGTGGATCTTTAACATTATATGGTGGTTGTGTACACAAACTTCTCACACATTTCACTTGTAAAAGTGCTTGTCGCAGCTGGTTTACCCTTTAATGCTACCACAATTCTGCCTAACCGGACCTAAATACCCAATCTTAGTGTCTAAACTGAATAAATGGTACAACAGGGCTGCCTGTAAATTAAAGCCTTATTGTCATTTTGCTATATGTGTAGACATACAGTGAATACGAAATGTCTTGTCTTGCAGGTCCAAGCTGCTACATACTAGTTAAACATAAATGTAAACATACAGCAATAGTGGTATAAGAAAAAACAACTAGTTTCCTTTACATACACAAACTGACATTGTACAAAAACTTTACATAGAAACTGTAGCTGATATTGTAAAAGTTGATTTTGTTCTATACCACAAGATGGTGTACGAAACCCAAATGTAGCGCTTGTCCATGTATCTGGTTTTTGTTCGTTCTTGAAAAGTCAGTCAGTTTTATTTTAGAGTCTGTTCTTCTGTATTTGAGATTTTCTTGGGTAAAATAAGCAGATATTTGGCGTTTAGGGTAAAAAGTACACCTGTTATGATCCTAAATCTGATGACATGCTTTGTGTTTGTAACAACGTGCTTCTGTTTGATTGGTCAATATTATATCTTAATATAAAATTTTCTGAAAGAAATTTAATACCATTAAATACAATCTAGTAGCTCTATAATGTCTGGTTTAGAGACAGTGGTGAGACCAGTTATGATGTCTGGTTTAGAGACAGTGGTGAGACCAGTTATGATGTATGGTTTAGAGACAGTGGTGAGACCAGTTATGATGTATGGTTTAGAGAGAGACAGTGGTGAGACCAGTTATGATGTCTGGTTTAGAGACAGTGGTGAGACCAGTTATGATGTATGGTTTAGAGACAGTGGTGAGACCAGCTATGATGTATGGTTTAGAGACAGTGGTGAGACCAGCTATGATGTATGGTTTAGAGAGATGGTGACAGTGGTGAGACCAGCTAGATGAGACCAGCTATGATGTATGGTTTAGAGACAGTGGTGAGACCAGCTATGATGTATGGTTTAGAGACAGTGGTGAGACCAGCTATGATGTATGGTTTAGAGACAGTGGTGAGACAGCTATGATGTATGGTTTAGAGACAGTGGTGAGACCAGTTATGATGTATGGTTAGGAACAGTGGTGAGACCAGCTATGATGTATGGTTTAGAGACAGTGGTGAGACCAGCTATGATGTATGGTTTAGAGACAGTGGTGATGAGACAGTGGTGAGACAGCTATGATGTATGGTATGGTTTTTTTTAGAGACAGTGGTGAGACCAGCTATGATGTACGGTTTATGAGTTTAGAGACAGTGGTGAGACCAGTTATGATGTATGGTTAAGAGACAGTGGTGAGACCAGCTATGATGTATGGCTAAGAGATGGTGGTCCTGAGAAAAAGACAGGTGGCAGAGCTGGAGTAGCAGAGCTAAAGATGTTAAGTTTTCCTTGGGAGCGACAGTTGGACAGGATTAGGAACGATTTCATCAGGGTGACGGCTCATGTTAGATGTTTTGGGGAAAAAGTCACAGAACCGTTGTGTATTTGAGTTTGAAATAATTCAGAAAGCCTTTTGTCCCATATATTGGAGTTGTGCAGCATTCTGTAAAGACTCTGATTGGTAAATACTTGCCATGAATAGTTTGTTTGTTTAATTGTGAGATACGGTAGGGGAGGCATCTTGGCTTGATCTTGTTAAAGTGAACTGGTAACTTAGTAACCAACAGTAAATAAAACAAGGCAATTATAATGGAGCAGAAACAGCCAATTAGTCAAGTAAGTTTAAAGTTTGCTATGCCAGAAATTATTTGGAGTAACCAACAAAGCAAGCATACTGGAGACAGGACATTAATTAGTAATCTTCAGGCAAGTAATGTCCTAGTAATTACTTGTTTTCCAGTTTTTTTATATTAACTGTGCATTCTGTTTTTCAATTTTGTTAAGTTTCACCAAGCTGTGAAGAAATATAAAGCATAGCAGTAAAATCATCAGCATAGCAGTGAAAGCTAACACTGTGTTTCCTGATTATATCTTCCAAGGATAACATGTAAAGCGTGAAAAATAATGGCCCTAGAATTGAGTCTTGAGGTTCTTCATCCTGCACTTGTGATCGATATGATACCTCTTCATTCAGTATTACGAATTGATGTCGGTCTTATACATACAGTTTAAACCACTTTAATGCACTTTTACTGATGCCAACACAGTATTCTAATCTATTCAAAAGAATGTTGTGGTCGATGGTGTCAAACGCAATGCTAATATCCAGTAGCACGAAAAGGGAGAGACAACCATTATCAGCTGATAGCGGCAGGTCATTTGTGGCTCTAATTGGAGTAGTCTCAATACTATATTAGGATCTAAATCCTGACTCCAAATACTCACAGATATAATTTTTCTCTAAGAAGAAATTTAATTGTGATGATACAACCTTTTTTTAGTATCTTAGACAGAAATTGGTCTGTAATTAACTAGATATTTGGGTCAAGTTTTTTTTTTCAATGAGATGTTTAATAACAGCCAGTTTAAAGGTTTTAGGGACATGTCCTAATGACAATGACAAATGAATAATATTCAGATTCGGACCAATGACTTCTGGAACGTGGGTTTAATATTCCCCACATCAGAATTTGATCAACAAATGGGTTTCCACCACCTTTATTCGCATTAACTCTTTTTCCGTCAAAAACCACCTCGAGCGATATGTATAATTGTTTTGCAAGTTAAGGAATCATTTGTCTCTGATATGATACTTCATAACGTGCATTAACATAGCGTGATGGAAACACAGCATCCACCTGAAGTTTACAAGTTGTGTAAGACAAGCCAAAAATTCACACTATTCACATTATTTTAGATCTTTAATTTGTATTTTGTACTTATAGATTTCTTTAAAATGGCCCAAACCAGTTACAGTACTGTATATACAATATATAACTAATTTAAAGTACCATATGCATTATATAAATATGTAAAATATTTAAATAAGTAAAAACAAAACCGAATAATGATCAATAAAATCCAGTATATTGACCATTACCAGTACAGGGGTAAGAGGTAAAGAAGCGAGTACGGGCAGGTTGGAATGGGTGGAAAAACGTGTCAGGAGTGATGTGTGACAGGAGAATATCAGCTAGAATTAAAGAGAAGGTGTAGAAGACAGTGAGACCACGTTTGATATATGGTTTAGAGACAGTGGGGAGACCAGCTATAATAAATAATTTTGAGACAGTGGTGATACCAGGTATAATGTATGGTTTGGAGACAGCGGTGAGACCAGCTATGATGTACGGTTTAGAGACAGTGGTGAGACCAGCTAGGATGTATGATTTAGAGACAGTGGTGAGACCAGCTATGATGTATGGTTTAGAGACAGTGGTGAGACCAGCTATGATGTATGGTTTAGAGACAGTGGTGAGACCAGCTATGATGTATGGTTTAGAGACAGTGCTGCTGAAAAAAAGAGACAGGTGGCAGATCTGGAAGTAGCAGAGCTGAAGATGTTGAGGTCTTCTTTGGGAGTGACAAGGTTGGATAGAATTAGGAACGAGTTCATCAGGTGGACGGGTCATGTTAGATGTTTTGGAGAGAGTCAGGGAAGCCAGATTGAGGTGGTTTGGACATGTACAGAGGAGGGATAGTGAATATATTGGTAAAAGGTTAGAAGTGTTAGAAATGAAGGTACCAGGCAGAAGGTAAAGAGGAAGACCAGCGAGAAGGTATATGGATGCGATAAACGAGGAAATGAAGTTAGTGGGTGTAAGTGAGAAGGTTGTAGAGAATAGGGTTAGGTGGAGACAGATAATTAGCTGTGGCGACCTCTAAAGAGGAACAGAAGAAGAAGATACACTGGTTTTATTATTTCTTAAATATCAGAATTTTAAAAATAATTTTTAGTTTAATGTTCTATCGTTCTTTTATGAGACTAATCTGCGTGTTGATATTCTCTGTTTGGTCACATGGTGGCAGTGGTGTGCTTTATTTTATTATGTCTCAGGCGCACACGTGTTTTTGTACGCTACCGCCCCCTGGAGTTGTGGTGATGAAACTGCACGGAGCTCAAAGAAAAGCGGCTGTCTCCAGTTTATTCCCGTCTCCAGCGGTCCCCTGTTTTAAAGGGACAAATAACCTGACTGGGAAAAATGATTCATTATGATTACATTTAACCAAAGATGACAATCAGAAATATAAAACCCGGTAAGTCTTTGCCATTATTTCATAAAAAAGGCTATTTGTATTGTTCATTTAGCTCGTTAAAGGCTTTTTAATGTTAAAAGAAAATGACAATAATGAAAAATTAAAGGCGCTAGCAGGCAAGCATGCTAACCGAGCAGGGCTCCTTCCCAAACCGCACAATAACTTATTAACCGCGGGGCAACTCGGACTGTAGTGCATTTAATTATTATTAGGCACGTTATTAGTGTAGAAAATCATTTCTGCCTTTAATTCTGACTTACTGACGTTTCTTGGTTTTATTTATAATTATGAAGTAGAATAAACATGGATGTTAAATACTTGTTGACTTCATTTAGTGTCAGTAAACTGGCTAACAGCTATAATGCTAACTGTGTGTGTGAAAATTGGGTTTTTAACAAAAAAAAAATGTTTTTTTTAACAAAAGAAATATTTGATAATAGTGTAAAAATATTGTGTATTATTTCATTTCTTAACAGGGCTGATTAAAAATAAGTTCCCTATCTTTTGTGTATGTACTAGTGTGGTTCTATAGATATGTAGGTATGTGTATGTAAATATTCTGGCGGCAGTGTTTGAGGCTGCTGTGCTTTTATCTTGACAGGAAATCTGTACTTTATCCTGACACGCCGGGCTGTGATGAGTGCAGATTCCTGACTGACCATGTGCGCTGTTAGGTAACATAACGGCGCACAGATGAGCCACTGCTGTGCCTCTGTCCCTCCCAAAGACAAACAGGATCTGAACTCTGGGGTCATGGACTCCCTTTCCATAGCGAGAAGAGACAATTCTTGAGTGTTATTAGCGGAAACGGTTAATAATAGCTGACAAGAAAGCCAAATTGTTCTCTTGGTGCAGTCTTGTTCTTTACAGATGAAGCCAGAACAAAGAGTCACCATCCTCTGGTAAAGCTGCTTTATTTTTCCTTGAAATAATATCACAAAAAATCGATATAAAATAAAAACTGAACAGAGGTTTTGTCTTTATTTTTAATTTTTAGATAAATCATGATTCCTATCACTGAGCTGCGGTACTTTGTGGACACTCAGCCTGCATACCGCATTTTGAAGCCATGGTGGGACGTATTCACGGACTATCTGTCTGTTGTGATGCTGATGATCGCAGTGTTTGGAGGAACCTTGCAAGTCACCCAGGACAAGATGATCTGCCTGCCTTGCAAATGGGTGGTAAATGAAACCTGTCGAAAGTATTTTGAGGCAGGGTTCGAGCCACAGGGAATCCGATACGACCTCGACAGACACCAGTACAACTACGTCGATGCTGTGTGCTATGAAAACAAGCTTCATTGGTTCGCAAAGTATTTTCCATATTTGGTGCTGCTGCACACACTGATCTTCCTGGCTTGCAGCAACTTTTGGTTCAAGTTCCCTTGGACCAGTTCCAAACTTGAACATTTTGTCTCCATTCTTTTGAAGTGTTTTGATTCTCCGTGGACCACGCGAGCATTGTCAGAGACTGTGGTCGAGGAAAGCGATCCTAAAGCTCTGGGGAAAATGAACGGCTCAATTGACAAAAAAACATCGTGTGTAAGTGAAGACGTGGAAGCCAGTGTTTCCATGTTGTCCACCGCCAAGTCGCGGTTTGAGCAGGGGATTGTTGACCACTCTGAAAACAACCTTCTGGACAAAAAAGAGGGTGAACAGGCTAAAGCCCTGTTTGAGAAGGTTAAAAAATTTAGGCTTCATGTTGAGGAAGGAGATATCGTCTACAAGCTGTACATCCGCCAAACCATTATCAAAGTCGTTAAATTCGTCCTAATCATCTGTTACACTGGCTACTACGTCCATAATATTCAATTCAGTGTTGACTGTAGTGTAGACATTGAAAATCTTACTGGATATCAGATGTTTAATTGCGCACATCCGCTGGCAACACTTTTTAAAATTCTGGCATGCTTTTACATCAGTCTGGTTGTTGTCTACGGGATGATCTGCATGTATACGCTCAGCTGGATGCTTCGGCGTTCCCTCAAGAAATACTCCTTCGAGTCTATCAGAGAGGAGAGCAGCTACAGTGACATTCCAGATGTGAAAAATGACTTTGCCTTTATGTTGCACATGATCGACCAGTACGATCCGCTCTACTCAAAGCGCTTTGCTGTCTTCCTTTCAGAAGTTAGTGAAAACAAACTTCGCCAGCTTAACCTTAACAACGAGTGGACTCTGGACAAGCTCCGGCAAAGAATCACCAAGAACTCTCAAGACAAATTGGAACTGCATCTTTTTATGCTCAGTGGAATTCCAGACACAGTCTTTGACTTGCTGGAGCTGGAGGTTTTAAAGTTGGAGCTTATTCCTGATGTCACCATTCCTCCTATTATCGCACAGCTGATAAACCTAAAAGAAATGTGGTTGTATCACACCCCAGCTAAAATAGAAGCACCAGCCCTTGCGTTTTTGAGAGAGAACCTAAAATCTTTGCACATAAAGTTTACCGACATCAAGGAAATCCCTCTTTGGATCTACAGTTTAAAGAACCTGACAGAGCTTCAGCTTACAGGGAATCTCAGTGCTGAGAACAATCGCTACATTGTGATCGATGGGCTGCGAGAACTTAAAGGTCTGAAGGTTCTTAGACTGAAGAGCAACCTAACCAAACTGCCACAGGTCATCACTGATGTTGGACTGCACCTCCAAAAGCTCTCCATCAACAACGAAGGCACTAAGCTGATGGTTCTTAATAGCTTAAAAAAGATGGTGAATCTGACCGAGCTGGAGCTAATTCGCTGCGACTTGGAGCGCATTCCTCATTCCATCTTTAGCCTCCACAACCTGCAGGAGCTCGATTTGAAGGACAACAACCTGAAGACCATCGAGGAAATCATCAGCTTTCAGCATCTCTATCGACTTGTGTGTCTGAAACTTTGGTACAATAAGATTGCCTACATCCCCATTCAGATAGGCACCCTGACCAACCTCGAGCGTCTCTACCTGAACCGGAACAAGATTGAGAAAATCCCCAATCAGCTGTTTTTCTGTCGTAAACTGAGGTATCTGGATTTGAGTTACAACAATCTGTCAAACATTCCAGCTGACATCGGATGCCTTCAGAATCTGCAGTATTTCGCTGTAACTGCTAATAGGGTAAGTCAGAAAATTCATGTGTTACTTTCAGATCAACTTTTTAGAGCAGTGGCGCTGCAATTTCTACTTTTTTTTTGCACACTATATTATTTTATTGTTGTTTGATTATTCAATTTTATTTTAAAATTGAACCAGTTAGTTACTAATGACTGCATTTATGAAAAATATAATCTGTTTTGACCCACAAGTTAAGCATTTTAGATTAAATGTAACTTCTAAATGTTAATGTTTTATGCACTACTATAGTTTATTCTTATTCTGACTGATAAAACATTCACAGTGTGAATACGGCAATTAGTTGTTATTTAAAATGAAAATTTAAGGGTATTTACATAAAAAATAAAGCAAACTGTGCAGGATTTATGGTACTTTTAGGGTACAGACTGGGCAATTTTGTCGGATTTTAATCAGATTTTTGAAAATATATCCCAAAAATTTAGGGACGCACGATATAAAACAATTTTACAGATAACCGATAATTAAGTCCTTCTCATGACCAATTTTAATACAGACACTAATAAAAAATAAGTTTATGTTTGTGTATCAGGAGAATAGAAAATCTAAGACACACTGACAAACTGATATAATAACAAACATCAGTCCAGTAAAACAGTAAAATTTATTTTTTTAATTTTTATCACAACATGTTCTATTAAAAAGCAGCCCAAATATTATTAACCAGTCCAATGCATTTATTTTCTTGATGTATTACATGTATTTTCTTGATGTATACAGTTCAAAAGTGCACATCAATTAGACAAAGTGAAAAACATGTAGCTCGAAACGGCAAGCGCCTATGCCACGGCAATGCCTCTGGTCACGACGTCTCTTCCCTGGAGCCAGTCACTTCCTTGTTATTGCCTCCGGTCTGCAGCAGGATGTAGGAACCACGGTTGGCTCCCTCTGCAGAGGGCGTGCAGAAACTTGTTGGCTGCTGCTAAGAAGCCCGCCTGGACATCACCTAGCTCTTAGCCCTAACCTGCTTCAGTGCCTTTTTAAAACGCTCCGCTATCATTCCCACAGCATCAGTAAAAGGCCAGAATTAGGGATGGGGAGTTTAGAATGAGTTTTCGGTGTGCCTCATTATGATCCGGCAGGGTCAACCAGAGGTGCTAATGGAGGACCACCAAAAAGGCTGGCCGATCGTCTGCGCTGCTCGCTTAGTAGCCATGAGCACCAGGCCATCTGCAGTGAGTATCTCTTTGATGTGGTCCTGGGGCCGTGCCATCATCCAGAGCATAAAAATAGCTTGGCCTGGAGCATCGCCATGGTGTGTCGGGTGGATACCCCCTCCCCATTGGCAGCGTACGCCTTGTTAGCGAGGTAAGCCATGGTTCTGCCCTGTACCCTGTCGAGAATAAGGAATAAGCGGGTATAAACAATGGAAGAATGGATGGATGATCTGCAATGAAATAATCCAAACACTGCTTGACAAGACTCCAAATAATAATAAAAAAAACTTCTTTTTCTTAACAAAAAGAAATTTTAAAAAACTTTTTTAGATCCTACATTTTATATTCTATATTATTGTTACTGATGTATTTTTATTGTTACGCACCATTGTTTTATAGAGATGTGTTATTTATAAACTGTTTTTACAATCCTTATTTGTTTTGCTATGAAATAACCACTGAAGCTGATATGGCAATAAATAATAAATATTCATTCATTCATTCATTTATTAATTTATTCATTTATCGATTGAGCTGCTGCTCCTAATAACTTTAGACAACTTATTCGTTTGGGGTTCTTCAAAAAATAACTAATATTTCTATTACTTTAATAAATAATGCAGTCTTCCCAAAGAGAGTGTAACACAATGAATTATATGTTGGGTAACCGAAAATATTTTTATATTTTAATGATATCATATAGATATAAGAATTCTATTTTACCAATACAGATACTTAGGGGCAGCAGCGGTGGCTTAGTGGTTAGCACTGTTGCCTCACAGCAAGAAGGTCCCAGGTTCGATGTGTGTGTGGCCCTTTGTTGGACTGGTGACCTGTCCAGGGTGTAGCCCTCCTGCCTTTCACCCTTTTAGAGACGGCTGGGATCCCCGTCCTCCAGCAGATCCCTGTGTGCCTGAATTAGGGAATAAGCGGGTATAGAAGATGAATGGATGAATAAATGAATGAATAAAGATACATTATAATAATTACATTTTTATTCTCCACAGTTCTTAAACTTAGTATAGTATTTCTGTTCAAACGGTTCTGTTCTTCTCCCTTTTTGCCTTGCGTTCAGATTGAAAAGCTTCCTCCTGAGCTGTTCCAGTGCAAGAAATTGCGCACTCTGAACCTGGGCAATAACTACCTGCAGTCCTTGCCTTCTCGTTTTGGCGAGCTGATCAACCTGACACAGCTTGAGCTTCGGGGGAACGGGCTGGAGTGTCTGCCTGTGGAGCTGGGAGAGTGTAAACTGCTAAAGCGCAGTGGCCTGATCGTCGAGGAGCCTATTTTTAATACTCTTCCCACTGAGGTGAAAGAGCAGCTCTGGAGGGCTGAAAAAGAGGCGGCGTAAAAGTAGCGCACCAATTAAATTCACCATTGTGTTCAAGTCCAGAGATTTATGGAGAGAAAGAGTGCTTGGCGTTATAGAGCCGGATTTCATCATTTAGGGTAAGCTTTCAAACACTCAGCGGTAACCAGAGCTGGAAAGAGTGCAAAACACGCTGATTCTAAATAAAGTACTGCCACTGTTAAAATCATTTTTAGTAAGTAAGTAAAAAGAAGTCATCAAGAATCTTTGATGGACCAAGATATGAGTCTGTTTATTTAATTTAAACCCCGAATATGTAATTCAATCAATGAACACTAGGTGCTAAAATAAATAAGGGCTAACAAACTCTTCAGGTCTGTACCTCTAGGTCTCAACATTAAAATGATACACTTTAGGATTACAAGTCTCTTATGACATCATACCAAAGGTCAGAGCCTGGTTTTCCAGTTCTTTTTATTACAAACACCCAGCTACCTTATAATATACATATAAGTGTGTGTGTGTTTGTTCAACCTCCTTTAGTTTGGGTGTTCAGCGGTGAATACCGACGAATCCAGTTATCATTTCACCGTTTTTTGGGAAAAGCTTAAGACAGAAACGCTGATGAATTAAGCCAGGGATAATCATCATCTGTCCGTGTTCTAGATTTTCCTGCTGATGCTGACTGAAATATTTGTCATATAGTGTTGACCTTTGGGGGTAAAATTTTTTTAATGTTAGAATTTGCCCCTACTGTTTCTTTGCTTCATGAAATTTTGTGGTTAAATACATTAACAGTATTCCCTAGCAAAGTATAATATTTAATAATTGAATGTATGGAGTAAAAGATTTTGATTATCATTTAATTTTATTTAAAAAATGAGTGTTGACGCAGTGAACCGTGTACCCTACTGTACGAAAGTTTTGGGTTACTTTCCATCCCTGGTTAATAGCATAAAGGAAACTTGTTACAGTAATCCGTAGTGGGTCCCCCGTGGGACGGTGAGTGCATTGTAGGTAAACTTAAATAGATGCTGAGGTGTAAGTAGACTGGCGTGAAGTAAAACCTAAAGCTCTTAAAGTACCGAGCTGTCTGTGCTTCTGGGTGACTGGATACATTTAGTTTGTCAGAAATAAACAGTGTCTTAATGTCATGAGCTCTTTATGGTCTTGGTTGTGAACAGTGAACCCACTGAGGTGGAATTTTATGATCGTTACAGGACGGCTAAAAAAAAACGAACATAAAAAATAGAGAGACGTTAGAGAGACGTTTGAGACTCTAATAATGCACTCTGATAATGAACAATCATATACGTTTGTGATGTTACTCAGTCCAAAATGCATGCAAATGTTTGTGGATACTTTTATCGAGTGTGTTCATGTCATCGAATCAGACTATATTAACACTGTATTCAGCTATATAACTTGTTTAATCTGTTATAAATGTCAGTTTTTCTGTTATGTAAAAGCTGAATTTGTACCACATTGTAAAACGTGTTTATTTAGTGTGACTGTTGATCTGTTCTGCAGTTGTTAAAGAGCAGCAGTCAAGCAATCAGATCGCACACAGTCTGTATGTGTGGTTATAGAATGCAGCACTTAAAAAACAAAACAAACAAAAAACTTTACTAACTTTTTTCAACAAATGTTTTCTGTGTGTGTTTTATCTTTCTAGTCTAGTATATGAGACTTGGGTCAGTATTCGGTGTACTGTAAGTGTTCTTAGAGTGTTTGCATGTTTCATTCGAATTAGCAATGCAAATGCCACAAAACACGCTGAAACTTATGCTCTTAATTCTGTGAATATGATTCCATAAAAATGGGAATGTATTTTTTTTTTTTATATATATATATTTAGTTTTTCTTGTTAAAATCATGTTTTTGTTTAGTGTTGTATTTAACAAGTGTTATTATCTGTTAATTTGGAAAAATGCACTGATGACGAGACAATCAGAATCAGATTATGAAGTGCCACACACTCTGCTGGCCTTTGTTTTAACACATTTTTCACGTTATTAATTATGTAGCACTTACGGTTTGTGTAGCTGTTTTTTTTTCCTGTTTTTTTCAGGAAATGTATTAATCTGTATGGTCAAAGGTTTTTGGATGCCTGATTGACAACCTCAGTACTTTTTCTAGGCAATCAGTTAGACCACAGGTGTCACACTCAGTTCCTGAAGGGCTACCGCTACTGCAGAGTTTAGCTTGAAACCTGATTAATTGCACCTGATCCAGCAAATTATGTCACGTCATGTTTTGTGGTTTGAAATAAGGTTAAAATTAAACTCTGCAGGGCTTCTTTTGGCCTTCTAGGAACTGAATTTAACGCCAGTGGTTTAGGGCGCCACCACTAACTGGCCCCCACTCCACCGACAGTATTATTATTTTTATATACAATAATAAATATTCTTGTCATTATTATTAGTACTAGTATTCTCCCTGGTGAACACGGCTGCTGCTGTTAAGAAGAGAAAACTAGAGATGTAGAGGGCCAGTATATGTTTACATACTTGATGCAGGCTATTTTGCATTGATTATTAAATGTGGAGGCGTTACTTCAATTTATAACAATATTTTAAGTATTTCTCAGACAGCAGGTTTTAAGTATAACTCATTTAAAGTAATAGTACTATATATGACATCCTGAGAGATGTTAATGATAAATCCCCTGTGATGTTTGTTACAGACCACCGGGACACCATACAGTCTGTAAAACTATGAAAACACAAATACAAACACTTCATAGTGCAATGTAAATGCAAGTAAAGGTTTCACATTATGAAAACAGGAGATGTGATTTCTCATAATTGTTGTATTGCCAAAATATTTAATCCTGGTTAGACATTTCTTGCATACTGCATATCTTTTATCAAGCTTCCCTTTCTCCTTCATGAAAAACCAATTCGCCCTACAGAGAGCAGCCTGAAAAAAGGAGCGCAGCTGGAGGAAAACAAAACTAGAGTTATTTCGTATTGCATGGCAGGAAAGTAAAAACTTAGATCTAATAACTTTTTGTGTCTCTTAGAACAGAGCAAACACAACCCCAGGTCTTTAATACAGTGGCTAAATTAACGAAAAAAAGCATCAAGAGGAATTCACATTTCCCAACATCATCTTTATAAACTACTTTAATTCCAAGATCGATACTATTAGAGATAATTGTTACCATGCAGCAAACAGCCGCAGTATCACATCAGATAGTGTGCTGTAGATCCCCCGAAGGAACAATTCCACTTATTTACTACTATAGGAGAGAAAGAACTTTATAAACTCATCAAATCATCTAAAACAACACCATGTTTTTCGTCTAAACTCCTAAAAGAGGTAAATCCTGATGTCATAGGTCTGCTTTTAAATATAATTAATTCATCATTGTCATTAGGATATTGAGGATATTAGGACATTTAATTGATTTATTAAATGTGTTTTCCAAAAACAGTTTGTATGCTTTAGTGGTGGAGCATTGTCAGTGGGGTCAGATAATCTCAACTAGGGTGCCAAAAAGTCTAGAAACGGCTCTAGACAACTGTAGGTTTTCTTGAGCATTCCATTCCAGATTTACTGCTTGCTGTTATGTCTTCCACTTTCCTCTGACATTTTTGGCAAAAATTCAGAGCGTGGCTGTGGGAATTTTTGTATGTTTAGACGTTATAGTGAGGAGGTCTGGGGTTCAGTCGGTGTTCCAGTTCATCCCAAAGGTCAGGACATGAGTGTTCTTTTACTACAACCTCAACATGTGGTCTTCATGGAGCTCTACCACTAACTTTTGGCCATATAGTAAATGTTACTTCAGTGTTAAATGTATATGAACAGAATAGAGTTATATTAAGTAAGTTATTAAGTATTACTCAGGTAAATCAACTGCATACTGACCACTTCATAAATCTTTTTTTCTGCTAAATGATTAAGTACAGTATATAAATATGATGCTATTTCTAACATATATGTGATTATTTGTCTAGATGTCTGATGTCCACCTATCAATGGATTCTTTTTTTTCAGTGCTGTCTTCCACTAACAGTAGCTATTATTTTTGTATTTTGTAGCCATAACGCCATATATAATGATCATCTTTCTGATGATTATATTTCATAAAGCTCATAAAGACCTACAGAGTGCTGGCTCCAAAATGACTTTATCAAGTGCACTGAAATTTTCTCTTATGTTTTTAAGACATTTAAACACTGACCGTTTTTGCTGTATAAATGTGTGTCATGTCCAGTCTTTTGCGTAGTCAATTTCTCTGTTGGTGACAAAAAGCAATATGGTTTAATTTACAATGTTTTCTGTTCTTCCATTTTGGCAAACGTCCTTGTCACTGAAACAAATATGAAAACATGCTTGATTTGCCAAAACAATACCAACTAGTGTTGTAACAATTTCTTGCTTCAGTGTGTTTAATTACTGACTTGTTAATTATGTGGTTAACTATGTCATTCCTACAGACAGAAGTTTATTAAACTAAAACCTCCTGAATTTTATTGTTTGTGGTGTTATTATTTATTGTATTCTCAAACAGTTCTAGCATCACATCAATTTAAAAAGCAACAGAGACTAAAACTGTTGGGCTCCAGAATGCAATGCAGCTTATATAGTACAGCTGAGTTACAGAAAATAGCTGTTATATGCTCTGGTCCTTTTACTGCTTACCGTGGTGAGCAGATACACAGCAGATTGTCATCACTCAATGGCTGGATTAGACAGGTTTTGGGGCAGATTTGACCTGTTTAAAAGAGATGGCGTTCATCCCTCCTGGGGTGATGCTGCTGTTCTCTCTAGAAATTTTCCACATAATCTTAAAGTTGACATTTGACTAACTGGAGTCCAGGTCAGGAAGAGGACAGACAGGCTAAACCGGCCACCTGCTAGCTGTCTTACTTCATGGAATTCAGTTAATTTTCAGCACAGACTTTTCCAGCAAGATATCACGCTATAGAGACTGTGTGTGTTCCTCAAACTAGACAAAACAATAAATGTCCAAGGCAGTTTAAGTGAAACAATTTAATTGATGTTCAACAAATAAAAATGTATATAATACAGAGAAATTCATGATAAAGCTTGAATATTAGGTAATGTTTTACAAAATCACTTTTTGTAAGCGATATAATCACTGATCATAACCTATATGTGTTTTGTCTTTGTTTGACAGAAACCTGACTAAAACCTGATTATAACCCCCCAAGACTGTTATAAACATGAGCCGTGGTAAACGGGGAGGCTTTACTTCAATTTATAACAATATTTTAAGTATTTCTCAGAGAGCAGGTTTTAAGTATAACTCATTTAAAGTAATCGTCCTATATATGACATCCTGAGAGATGTTAATGATAAATCCCCTGACCACCGGGACACCATACAGTCTGTAAAACTATGAAAACACAAATACAAACACTTCATAGTGCAATGTAAATGCAAGTAAAGGTTTCACATTATGAAAATAGTGAAAACAGGAGATGTGATTTCTCATATTTGTTGTATTGCCAAAATATTTAATATTAGAATAATATTAGAATTCACATTTCCCAACATCATCTTTATAAACTACTTTAATTCCAAGATCGATACTATTAGAGATAATTGTTACCATGCAGCAAACAGCCGCAGTATCACATCAGATAGTGTGCTGTAGATCCCCCGAGGAACAATTCCACTTATTTACTACTCATCAAATCATCTAAAACAACACCATGTATTCCGTCTAAACTCCTAAAAGAGGTAAATCCTGATGTCTTAGGTCCGCTTCTAAATATAATTAATTCATCATTGTCATTATGATATGGCTCAAAAACATTTAAACTGGTTGTTATTAATGCGCTTATTAAAAAAACACGACCCCAAAGATCTAGTTAATTACAGACTGAACTCCAACCTTCAGTCAGGATTTAGATCCTATCACAGTACTGAGACTACTTTAATTAGAGTTACAAATGGCCTGCTGCTATCAGCTGATAATGGTTGTCTTCTTATTAGTGCTATTGGATCATAGTGCATCATTGACAACAACATTCTTTTAAATAGACTAGAAAACATTGTTGGCATCAGTGGAAGTGCATTAGCATGGTTCAAATTATACTTACCTGACCACCATCAGTTGGTAGCACTAAATGAAGAGGTATCTTATTGATCACAAATGCAGGATGGAGTACCTCAAGGCTCAATACTAGAACCATTATTTTTCATGTCATTATTTTTTTACATTTTACCCATGGAAGATATTATTAAGAAACACGGTGTTATCTTTCACTGCTATGCTAATGACATTCACCTCTATATTTCTTTGCAGCCCAGCGAAATACACTAATTTGAAAAATAATGGAATGCATAGTCGATATAAAAAACAGAATAACAATTTTTTTCTGCTAAATTTTGTAAAAGTAGGTGTTAATTATCAGACCTAAAACCTCTGCATGTAAGAATCTTAATGGCTGCGATGTTAATTCTTCGTTATCAGTTCACACCTAGGTGTGCTATTTGATAAAAAGCTTTCTTTTAAGAGACACATTTATAACAAATGTAAAACTGCATTTTTATCTCAAAAATGTATCTAAATTGCGACCTATTCTCTCGATGTCTAATGCAGTAAAGATTCATGCGTTCATGACCTCAAGATTAGATTATTGCAACGCTTTCTGTTGGCTTGTTATGCTTCCCTAATAAACAAACCCAAGCTGGTACTAGGACAATCATATTAGTCTGATTCTGTCAACACTGCACTGGCTCCTTATTAAACATTGCATAAGTTTAAAAATCTTGTTAATAACTTATAAAGCCCTGAATGGTTTAGCACCTTAGTACCTCAATGAGCTCTTATCCTGTTATAGTCCTCCATGTCCACTGCCCACTTTGGAATAATTTACCCAACACTGTTCAGGAGGCGGGGCAGCATGATGGCTTAGTGGTTAGAACTGTTGCCTCACAGCAAGAAGGTCCTGGGTTCGATTTCCAGGCAGGGGTCTGTGTGGAGTGCACGTTCTCCACGTGCTTGCGTGGGTTCACTCCGGGTACTCTGGTTTCCTTCCACAGTGTATGTTAGATTGATTGGTGATTTTGAAATTGCCCATAGGCGTGATGGACTGGTGACCTGTCCAGGGTGTCCCCCTCCTGGCTTTCAGAGACGGCTGGGATAGACTCCAGCAGATCCCTGTGACCCCGAATTAGGGAATAAGCGGGTATAAAAGATGAATGAATGAATGTTCGGGACACACTATGTCAGTTTAAAATTAGATTAAAATCCATCTCTTTAATAATTTCACACCTGTTTTGTGTACTTGATTGCAGTGATCTTTTTATATATTTTACAGAGCTAGAATGTTAAGATATTAACAGAAGCTTTTGTGTCATATGTGTGATTTGTTTGTTTGCTTCAAAGTACAAAAAAAGGGTAAACATCCTCTAAGTCTGCTGCTGTTTTTTTGTGATATTTTAACCATTAGATGGCGCGTAATGAAGAGGAACTATCGTAACTTTAAAATTTCCCCCGGAATGTTATTAGTGAGGCACCGCCGCCGGCACATTCAACCGAGTGGAGTGTAACTTTACCTGTTTAACGGTTTAAGATGGTGAGCGGAGTTTTTAGTTATGTGTCTCTTAATACCCGATATAATCTTATTAAACTGTCCATAACATCTGTATTACATTTATGATTTGGTAACAATGCGGTTAGTTATATTTTATTTACACTGTTGCGTTGCCGTGTTACCTGTTAATTTACTTCTTAGTAAATTAGTTTAATTTCATTATAGCAAATAAAAAATATTCCAACATGAAAATAAGCACCTTATATTAAATTAATGTTTTTTTAGTCGGTAACTTTGCATACAGATCTTGGAGACCTCAAAATAGAGCTGTTCTGCGAGAAGACACCCAAAGCCTGTGAGGTGAGAAAACGTCATTTCATACACCGATCAGGGCAATAATACTAAAGTAATATATGATCAAAAGTCAAATTGTTTTTTATATTTTATTTTAATCTGACCTGAAGGAGACGTCAAACAAAAAGAAAAGAAGAAAAAGAAAGAATCAAGTCATTGCCTTAGAATAGTGAGGAAAGAAATCCCTATTGGTTAATAAACTGAAGACGATTCGTGATTCTTGCTTGTGATTGGTTGCGCCTGCTGTCAGTCATTCTGTAGCTCTATATTTCATAGACATGGTATATTTCAGAAGTGGAGCTTTGTAAGAATTTGTCAAAAAGAAAGTTGGAGTGGTTTACCAGCGGGCACCCGCCCGATTTTACCCGATACCCCTCAAACTGTTTACCTCCAAACACAATGTTCATCTTTTCACAGAATTTTCTAGCCTTGTGTGCGAGTGGTTTCTACACCGCCTGCATCTTCCACCGAAACATTAAAGGGTTTATGGTTCAGACAGGAGACCCTACAGGTAAATATTAAATCAAATTCACACTGAAGGTTTATTCTGCTGCCGATTTCTTGGTTCTATATTCTTTATTTCTGTAAGAAGTTAGTGGTTTGTACTGCACTGATGTCCCACCGCATATGCTGTGCAAATAGTGTTTAATACAGGAAAAAATATCTATCTAGAGACACCAAATTAGATTCTGTTGGTGCCTAAAATCCTTAAACAAATTTTTCCATTAAGGTTATTATTGATGTTCTAAAATAATTGTGAACGTAGATTTCACTCGTTAAACAGGGGCAGCGTGTCAGTTTTTTATTTCAGTCCCAAGAACCAAGAACTGTGATTGTGTGTATCTTTGTCTTTTATTAAACTTCATTAATTTCATACTGTTTTAAACTTGTAATATTTTACTATTATAATAAACGATGTTATGATTAAGCAATTTTGCTTTGAGAATAAAACAGTGGGTAAAAACCAAATAATGTACGGTTATTTTAAATCTATAGAAAGAGCGGTACATACAATATTCATGTCTTATTTGTTTTAAATCTTAACTAAAATAATTGTAAAAATATTTTTTTACTGATGAAATGGGTGCAGTGTATCAGTTATTTCAGTCTGATGGTTTTTTTTGTTTCTATCTTGATGCAGGAACAGGAAAAGGGGGAACAAGTATTTGGGGAAGAAAATTTGAAGATGAATTTAGCGAACATTTAAAAGTAAGTTTACAGAATAAATATTTCATGTTATGTTTTTGTGAAAAAAAAACCCTTTTTATATAAAGTGTTTGTTTGTGTGTGTGTGTGTTTTTTTTAACAGCACAACGTTAGGGGGGTGGTGGCGATGGCAAATAACGGACCAAATACCAACGCGTCGCAGTTCTACTTCACCTACGCCAAACAGCCGCACCTGGACATGAAGTACACAGTGTTTGGAAAGTACGTCTTTGTCTTATTGTTTAATCCAGGACACCATTATGGACAGCTCACTAATTAACTCTGCTTTACTTCCTCAGAATAATAGATGGTTTGGAGACTCTGGATGAGTTAGAGAAACTTCCTGTCCATGAAAAGACGTTTCGGCCTCTAAATGATGTCCATATTAAGGATGTGACTATTCACGCAAACCCGTTTGCCGGTTAATGTTCAGTGCTGCAGGACACTTTGTTTATAATGATGAGACCTAATGTTTGTACAAAACACTTTGTATTTTTTTAAACTTTGTGACCAGGTGTGTATCTTTGTGTGTTTCCCTGTTTGGGTTTTGTTTTAGGAAGAGCGATCACTTTTGTATATAAATTCAATTAAAAAATATATAAAATAAACCCAAGAACAGTGATTTTGGGGTATTTTTGTCTTTTATTAAACTTAATTGATTCCATACTAAAACTTGTAATATTTTACTATTATAATAACTTAATAATGATTGGGCAATTTTGCTTCGAAAACAAAACAGTGGGTAAAAACCGAATAACAGAGGAAACATTACTGTTATTTAAAATGTATAGAAAGAGCAGTACATCGTGAAATAAAACAATGTTCCTCCAAGGTGTAAATCATGAATCTGTGTAATACAAACTTGTTTAATATTTTTTTTTAATTGTAATAATTCCCTCTGTTGCACAAGATCTCAAAAGACCCCAAAGTCTCCAAAAAACTTTAAAATGTCTTTACAGGACCTGTGACAAGCTCTTACTGCAGTTGATGGTAATATGAATGCAACTATAAGACTCGATTGTGTTTTGTTCTTCTTAAGCAGTTACTACACCTCCATCTACAGGTACAAATAAAAACTACATATTTAAGGAGGTTATTGTTTTTTATATGTAATATAACATAAGAGAGAGTTTTTACCTTTTTTTCCAAAAAACATCTATTTATTCAGGGATTTTTTATATCCAAAAACACAATGAATAATAACCTACATTAAACATTTTGCATTTGTCTTTTTTTCAAGTGTATTTTTAGCATTACCATTTAATCAGAATAAAAATCCCATGGATTCTGATATTATCAGTCGGTTTCAGTTCTCATTGGTATGTGGTAATAAATGGGATATGAATCGGATTCGTTCATTAGTGTCGGTCATGTAAACAGATCAGATCAGATTTTCACCTGTTAATGAGAGTCGAACGTCATTGAACGTCATTGGCTATAACCGCCCCGCCCCTTGGGGGCGGCGCGGTCATAGCCACGCCCACTCGTACACTTTACGTGCTTGCGTAACTGATGTGACGTTTGAGCTCGTGACCGCCGGACTCAGCAATGGCAACCCCGGAAGCGAGTAAAGTAAATGTGTCTTTATAAAAAATCTTTAATATGACAAAATCTGTAATGGAACCTGTTTCAGCTCCGGTTGATGAATGCCGCTGGATGCGGATGTTAACGCTGTGTTCAGGTTTTCTGTCTGAAGGATAAAGTGGCGTTAATTACAGGAGCGAGTTCAGGTATCGGAGCTGGAACCGCGCGTCTGTTCGCTAAACTCGGGGCGAAACTCGCACTCAATGGCCGCGACATTGAAAACCTCGGAAAAGTCGCCGAGGAGTGTGAAGTGTTCGGGGGGAAACAGGTACAACACCGCCGGTCGCCATTACCGCTTTAACACGTAAACAAATACGTGCTTTCAATAACACTAAACTGCTTCAGCTGCAAACAAACTGGTGGAATAATAAAACACATACTGCGGCATCTAAAATATATATAAATACAGACATTTAAAAAAATATATTTATTTGCATAGAACTATTTATACATAATGCAAGTTTTTCCCAAGCATAAAACAAACATTAAAAACAAGTATAACAAATATAAACAAGTACAATAAAATCATTAATTCATTAATTTATCTTCTATACTGGTTTATTCCCTAATTTGGGGTCACAGGGATCTGCTGGAGTCTATCCCAGCCGTCTCTGAAAGGGTGAAAGACAGGAGGGGGGACACCCTGGACAGATCGCCAGTCCATCACAGGACCACACACACACACTCACACTCACTCCATTTGGAATCACCAATTAATCTAACATACATGTTTTTAGACTGTGGAAGGAAACCGGAGAACCCGGAGTAAACCCACAGGGAGAGGCCACTAAGCCACCGTGCTGCCCACAATAAAATCAAAGTCAAATAAAAGCATGCAAAATTACACACAATGCACGCAATATTATACTCGTAAACAACTTTAAACAGGTCTGTCTTAATACACAGTTTAAAGATATAAATACTGGAGGACTCTTTCACTTCATTTGGTAGACAGTTCTGATTTTGGAGCATAAAGACTGAAACGCTGTATTTACACTGCATGTATCATGTGACCCAATTCCGGACTTTTTTCCTCCAATGTGGTACAGACGGGATTTGGCCTCATTTCAGTTCTCATTGGTATGTGGTAATAAATGGGATATGAATCGGATTCGTTCATTAGTGTCTGTCATGTAAACAGATCAGATCAGATTTTCACCTGTTAATGAGAGTCGAACGTCATTGAATAAACGACGGTGGCGCATGACGTCAACTCGGGTAGACACCAACAGCGAGATATAACTTTGTATTTTAATATTTATTGTTTTTGTTCACTTAAAGTCTGAAAGTGTAACTCTCCCTTTTTTCTTGGCCTAAAGAAATAATTGTTCCCTTTTGATCTGCTTTGGGAAATCCCTCACCTTCACGTTCCCTCTGAAGAATTATTGGCTCACTCCAGTACATATACTGGGCCAATTGCCGCCCATATGCAAATGAGAAACAAGCCAACAATGCCGCCTTCTTAAAGAGTATATAAGGCGGTGCGGGGAGGCAATATTCAGAATCTTCTTCACAAAAGTGCAATTTTCCGAAAGAGCAAAGTTTCTGAAAAAGAAGATGGTGTTTTGTGCTTCCTGCACGGACCCGATAGAACCACCGCACAGCCACTGCGTCCCGTGCCTAGGAGCCAAGGCGATGAGTCACATGATGCCCAGACGGCTTCTTAGCAGCAGCCAACGAGGTCTCGCGCACCGTCTGCAGCAGGTGCCTCACACTTGAGAGAGACGAATGTGGCCGCAGCATCCCGTCGTGAGCCAGAGAACAAGGAAGTGGCCAGCTTTAGGGAAGAGAAGGCGTGACCAGGGTCGGAGCCCGTGGTGTGACGCTCATCTGTCCTCAGCAGCCGCTAAGCCTTCTTTCTGACTCCGGCGGGGAGAGGGAGGAGTTCGAAGTCCCAGCTCGCAAGCACTGAGTTTAGCGCACTGCACGAGCTCAAGAGTGTGCGTCTGTGTTTTGCCACTCAATAAAGGTTGCAATAAATTCTCACACTCACAAAGAATTCTCACAAAAGAGCAAATTTTTCCTCTCACATTAAACAGTTGTCCCCCGCCTTGTCTAGACGCTGGAGATGCTGGAGGACTATTCCGGGGCTGTCGCGCTGGGTTTTAAAAATCATAGAGCGCAGTTATGCACTTCAGTTTCGACGCAGACCACCCCGTTTCACTGGCGTGATGCAGTCGCTAATTTCACTCCAGAACATTTCCGTTATAAGACAGGAGGTTCACGAGGTTTGCGACTTTGGACTTAAAGGACACTTATTTCCTGTCTCAGCAGCGCAGAGCCGTCATCTTATCCATCTTACGCCTTTTCAGGCAAGGCATGCCATTCTCGGGACGCTGGTCGAGTTCGCATGCAGTATTCTTAGCTCTGATGGCATTTCTGCCGCAAGTAGAGCAGTGGCTTGTACTGATTCGGTTTCGTAAATAAATCGCCAGGGTGGTATGCGCTCCCGCGCTCTTTGCGTGAAGTCTGCTCACCCCCTGACGTGGGCACATCGTCACCTGCAGCACACATCCCCAGTTATCTAATCCAGGGTGTGGATTTGCTCTCGAAGGGGGGCACTCCCCTTTATCCCAGGTCTGTCCAGATAATCTGGAGCCATTTTGGGGAGGTGGACCTTTTTGCCGCAGCCGAGAACGCGCATTATCAGCTGTACTTCTCGCTGTCCCACTCCCCGCTGGGGGGAGATGCTCTATCGTCATGCTGGCTGATGACCAGGTTTTTCTGCGTCCCACCTGTCCCAAAAACAGTTTTAAAAAAAATGTAAGCAAAGAAAAAGTCGGAATTGGGCATCAAGACCTGCAGTGTAAATGCAGTCTAATAAAGTCATCTAAAATTTGATTAAGCTTTTGAAGCAAAACGTTTTTCTAAAAAAATTGATTAAAAGTGAATTATGAGAAATTGGCCTGTAGTTAATAACATAATCCAGGTTCAGTTTCGTTAAAAGTGGCTTTACAACAGCTTTAAAAGTAAATTATTTACTAAGACTATCAAACCCTGCAAAGTAAAGAATACTGTTTATATAATGTCGAGACAGCTGACATTAAAACTGTCAAATTTATCATGTACATTATTTCTCAAAGATAGAGACGCTTGTGTAATACAGTTATTATAATACTCTTATGTCGATGCATTAAAAAGCTTCTAATTATTTTTTATCATCAAAAATGAACCAAAAATGGACTGAGATTGCTAAACCAGACCTCACATAATAAAGAACATACCTGTGATAGTGATGGTGTGATATTTGAACTTACTGTCTCAAGCAGACATAAGTGATTTGTTCATGTTTAAAATGGCCGTTTTGTCAGTGATTTTCAGCTGTAGGCCACGGTTATCAAAATATAAATAAAAAAACTGCTTGGAGCATTTTAGTTTACATGTAATGAGAATATTTACACTTCGTTTACTGGAGTAACTCAGTGTCTGAGGTGCAGCTGTACATTACATACACACTTTCCCAGGAACACTACAGTGTAGAGACGTCCTCTGATGTCCAAACATTTTCAGTTCTTTATGAATGTAAACACTGCTGTGAGAGTCTGCCCCAAGTTAACATGGACTATTATAGTAATACTGAAGTATTGGGATAATTAATAGGTTCACAGTTGAAAGTGTCTGAATATCAGCAGAAACAAACTCCCAACAGAAATACAACAAGTTTTACTGCTGGATTACTTTTGGACTGAAAGCAACTTATTAGTTGAATTTTAAGTTACTTGCAGAAGGTGTGAACTTCATAGACATTTTTATTGGCTAGAAGGGAGTTTAACTGACATGTAAAGCAACCAATCAGGGGGCATGAACTGTAAAGTCAGTGTTGTGCAACTGAATAAAGACGGTTGTGCAAATAAATACTGTTAATAACAGTGAACGTGACACAACTTTGAAACATCTGGCGTTCTCGTCCAGCGTCATCCCTATGAGCCTTAAAAAACGTGATCCGTCTTCTGGAAACCTGGTTAGAATCCAACCGACCCTCCTGAAGACATCAGGCACGTGAACGTACAACGTATACAGCATGTAGTCATTATAAGATCAGCCAGAGGTTTGTGGGTGTGACCTTTTCAGGCTGTGACTAGATGATAAATCTAATATGGTGTGTTTGTTTTATTAAATGACCAGAGTCTAAGCATGTTATGGGTATTTTACTATATATACACACAATGTCTATTTTAATTCCATGACCAAACGTGAGTATTGCAGCATTTCTATAATAAAATGAAGGTTTAGTGTAGTAGCATGTGGTAGCTTAGTGGTTAAGTTGTTGGACTGCTGTTTGGAGGGCCATAAGTTTCGTTAACAGGGTTCATTACCGAGCGGCTAAATGCTGTAAACAGGTGATTGTAAGAAATGTTCTTAGAAAGCTAGCTATTCCACGACATTTTCCAGTTACACCTTTGTGTTGTATTCTGTTAGGTAATCCTGGTGCCAGGAGACTTGACCGATGAAGACACAGTAAAGAAAACTGTTGAAGACACTCTAGCTCATTTTGGACACTTGGACATTCTGGTGAACAGTGCAGGTATCCTGGCCATGGGCAGTATAGAGACCACTGACCTGGCTCAATATGATAAAGTGATGAATGTTAACGTCAGGTAAGACTTTTAGTTTCATTCTGCTGACATTGACAGCCTGCTTATCTATAATTATTAGTGGAAAAAAATCTCATCCAAAACATCTAAAGCCTGTGCGTGTTTGGGTTTCAGGTCAGTTTATCATCTTACACACTTGTGTGTGCCGTACTTAATTCAGACTAAAGGCTGTATTGTGAACGTGTCCAGTGTTAATGGCCAGCGATCAGTAAGTCCACGTTTTCCTGCAGAAATTAAATTGTTTATAGAATTTTTCACCGTCTCAGTTTTTTTTTTTTTTTATCATCCTGTAGTTTCCAGGAGTGCTGGCATACTGCATGTCCAAGTCTGCCATTGACCAGTTTACACGCTGTGTAGCTCTTGGTAAGGCATTGGTTTCTACTCGTTCTGAGGTGTTAAGATCAGGGATGGGTTGGGGATCAATGTTAAGAGTGTTGTTGCTCATAATGAATTAAATTGATTGATCTTTATCATCATTTTACATTGGTAAAAAGTGAATGGAGTTTTCCAGAGAGTGCAAGTCGAGTTTCTGAAGCCGACCTCCAGCCTCACTGTCCCAAACACTGGTTTGGTTTAGTGCCTATTTTCTTTTGATTAGACTTGAAGAGAAGTTAAGATGATTGTTGAAATATGATTCCTAAAACTGGCTTGGTTCCTCCAGAATTTTACTATAATTGTACAAACTCAACTTCATCCTCCACGAACGTGCAACTTTATCTTATCATAGTGACTCAGTAGTGACTTTCTGCAAAGTTAACCAATGATTGGTAACGCCTGTGCTACAACTGAACGGTCTCTCATTTACTAACTCTCATTTACTAACAAAATGACTGTGCTAGAGATTTCCTGTGACTAAAGGATGTTCTCTCATGACTAACAAATTAATGGAACTAATGGTAATGATGTTAATTTTCTCTAATTATTAAATGAAAGTGGAGCCTAAATGGTTTAATTGTCACGTACAATCCACCAGGTTACAAACAACAATTAAAGATAACAATTTTAATATTTCTTGGCTTTTCTGATTAAAGAAATTTTATGGTAGGCGGTATGGCAGCGTGCAGCATGTGCAATTTTAAATTTGTACTGGCACCGAAGCACGTACGAGTCAACTCTGTTGGGTGAGTTTATCAATCCTGCCGTCCTGGTACACGAGCTGCAGCGTGATATTCTTCACTGATTTGATGTTCTTTACAGACCAGGTGTGATCATAACAGAGGTCCACAAGCGTGCAGGTCTGGATGAAGAGCAGTATAAACAGGTAAGAATGATGCAAAGTTTCTCTCCCTTATTTTCTACCTGGCAACCCTGATTACCCAACAGCTATTATTGTATGTATTTGTTTTTTCCCCTCATGTTGCTGTAGTTCCTTGAAAAGTGTAAACTTACACATGCCCTTGGTCGGCCAGGTGAGGTGGAGGAAGTGGCTCAGACAATTGCCTTCCTGGCCTCAGATGCTGCCACCTTTATAACAGGCGTGAATCTTCCTGTGGACGGAGGACGTCATGCCATGTGTCCTCGATGAAGCAACGAAATCAGCAGAACAAGCGTTATTAGTAGATTTAAGTGAAAGTTGTGTAAGTTTGTATACTGAATAATTGTCAAACGTCTTTGTGTAAATAGTTCATGGAGTTAATATATTCAACGGTAACCTGCATGTACTGTTTTCCTTAGAGCATTTTTCCATTTAAATGATCAGATTTCTAATTAGTCAATTGCAAGAGTAACAAACTGATTTATAAATACGATATGATATTTCGTGAAGTTTGCCAGTAACCCCCACAGGTAGAATTAGAAAATCAAACATACACACTGTTGGAAAAGAACAAAAACCATGACTAAGATTGTATTTTACTGAAACACTTGGGGTTGAGTCGTTCTCTCTCCAGAACAGAAAAGCTGACTATTTTTATTAGTTAGGAAAAAAATAGAACTACACAGTTGAGAGCTCAACTTAGTGTAACCGTGATCGGAACTTCAATGGAAAACCACCAAACAGCAGCTGTTGAATACAGTACAATGACCATCTACACAATATTACAAGTAAAAGGGGTTCCTTGAGTGGGTGAACATTAACCATATGCATACAGTTACTTGCTGTATATACAGGACAGTTTCTGTTGTGGAATCTATAAAAGGTGTTAATACAGATCTTTAAAACCCTTCCAGCATGCTACCTTCATTAGCATTGTCAAAACTGTTCTTGCCATGGATCTGTTTTAAATGTTTGCGCAGGACAGGTTTGTGAGCGAACACCATTTCACAGTAGTTGCAGCGATGCGGTTTGTCACCGCTGTGCAGGTTTAAGTGGTCCAGCAGCGAACACTTTTGCGTGAATGTTTTGCCACAAATTTTGCACTGGAACGGTTTAATTCCGGCATGAACACGCATGTGCCGATGCAGGTTTCCTTTCTGTGTGAAAGTCTTGCCGCACAGGAGGCACATGAACAGCTTGTGCATTTTCAAGTGGTTAGCGTAATTTTCCAACTGGCGGAAGACACGGGCACATTTCGGGCACTGATGGTACCACTGCATGCTTTTGTCAGTATTTCGTGAGCAGCTCCACACATTCTCCTTCCCCAAGCCGCTGGGACCAGGAGACGACAGCGAATAGTCTAGAGTGGCGTTCGGCGTCATTTCAGCAGGTCGAGTCTCTACAGTGGAGTTAATGAGCGAGTGCTGAGGCTCGGGGGAGCACAGCGCCGGGGAACGAGCAGGACCGCTCTGTAAAGTTTGAGACATCTGCATTCGTTCGTCCACTGACTCCACTTTAATTATGTTAATGGGACTTTCTTCTTCTTGGCATTTTCTCTGGAACATAGGAGGTGATCTGGGTTCGATGATTACATCGTCATCGTCATCTTCTTCAACTACATTGTCCACCTCATCATCATCATCGAACAGCGTTTGTATCTGCGTGGACTCTTGCTGCTGTTTGGTAATGTTGCAAGTCTGATGAGAACGATGGGAATCTTCAATGCTCTGAGGCTTAATGAACTTATTCAGGGCTTTTGTGCATTGCTCCACAATGTGTCCCATCTGTAGGAAACTGGCTACAGTCAGATAGTGAACCAGTTCCAGCTCCGGAAACTCCAGTGTCCCCGTATAACAGGACAGGAGTAGTTTCCGCCCGACTTCTCCGTCCTGCAGTGTCGAGATTTCCACTCTTTGCGAGTCCTGAAGGAAAAACTGGTCTCTGAGGAAAGGGGAACCAGCAGCAAATACAACTTTGTGACCAGGAATTTCCACGTTATTGATGTGCACGATGACGTCACAAAAACGTCTGTCCCTTCGAAGCGCATCCATTTTCTGGAGCATGGAGTCACCAAACGTGCCGAAACTGAACTGCAAAACAACCCCGTCATGTGCCATGACTGCCTGAAAAAACCGCAGAGAAAGAAAGAAAGAAAGAAAGAAAGAAAGAAAAAAATGCATTAAACCAATGCATTAAATTAATTATTATAACTGAATCACGCCGAAACACTTTATTTTACGAAGAATTCCATCACTACATGCTACAGAAATTAGTTTCAGACCTCCCAGTCGGCAAAATCTGTAAAAAGTGAATTGTTTTAACCGCTAAATAAGCAAAACCGTCCACATATTTACACCAAATATGATCTTTATAATAAACCAGGACACGGGATCCGGGTTGTGTTTAGGTTAGAAAAGTCCTTCCTTCAGACTGTCGACTAACAACTTGACTGATAAACAGGTTTTAAAAACGAAACTGAGCGTCAATAACCCCAAACTAAATAATACAAACACATTAAAAAACAACACATTTACACCTAAAAATCAGTACTGAAAGCGACCAAATCACTTCGTCTGCTAGAAAACAGCCCGCATTAGCGGCATTAGCTCCATTAGCCAGTCAGCTAACTGAATCTCTGCTTTCACACTTCCCTCCGCCTGCACAGATAAATAAATCGCCATAACTGCACATCTTTACAACAAGAACACAATAAAACTAGTAAATAGAAACACAAGGATATGAGATGAGACCCAATGAAAGAAGGTTAATAAAGCGAGCTAACCGTTAGGGGCGGATTTTTACCTGAGAGACAACAGATACCGTCATACTAACATACTAAACAGTACGATTGACCTGCAACGCCACCTACAGGACGAACACTATTCTAACATACTAGTGAGTATTAAAGCACACAGCTCAGGAAGTACCGAGTGGCGCAGTCATGTGATAGAGGGAGGGGGCGTGGTCAGAAGGAGTAAGCGTTTAATTCGTACTTATTTTAAGCGAGATGTAACAGCAAGTAAGATTTTTTTTTTAATAAGAAAAATGAAAACATTTTTATATTAATGAAAATTTGAATTCTATTTAATAATAAATATAAGACTCACACTAAACATAATATTTATTCTTTATTTAGTTACCACATTTTTTTGCACAAGGGGGCAGTATTAGATAATTAAATTCATTCATTCATTCATTCATTCATTCATTTTATCTTCTATACCCGCTTATTCTCTAATTTGGGGCCACAGGGATCTGCTGGGGTCTCTAAAAGGGCGAAAGGCAGGAGGGGTACACCCTGAACAGGTCACCAGGTCACCAGTCCATCACAGGGCCACACACGTACACCCACACTCTCTCCTATGGGCAATTTAGAACCATCAATCAAACCAATATATATATATATATATATATATATATACACACTGCCCTCCATAATTATTGGCACCCCTGGTTAGGATGTGTTCTTTCGCTTCTAATAAATTCAGTTTTGTTCTAAATAATATAGGACCACAATGAAAAAAAGAGAAAAATCCAACCTTTAATTCAAGTGCATTTATTCAGTGGGAAAAAAATCCCACATTAAGAAATAATTCTTTTACATCAAATCATGTGTGCCACAATTATTAGCACCCCTGATGTTAATACTTTGTGCAACCCCCTTTTGCCAACAAAACAGCACCTAATCTTCTCCTATAATGTTTCACAAGATGGGAGAAAACAGAAAGAGGGATCTTCGACCATTCCTCTTTGCACAATCTCTCTAAATCATCCAGCGACCTGAGTCCTCTCCTCTGCACTCTCCTCTTCAGCTCACTCCACAGGTTTTCAATGGGGTTGAGGTCTGGGGACTGAGATGGCCATGGGAGGAGCTTGATTTTGTGTCTGGTGAACCATTTCTGTGTAGATTTGGCCACATGTTTAGGGTCATTATCTTGCTGAAAGTCCCAGTGACGACCCATCTTCATCTTTCGGGCAGAGGCCACCAGATTTTGCTTTAAAATGTCCTGGTATGTCCATGGTATTCATGATGCCATGCACCCTAACAAGGTTCCCAGGGCCTCTGGAAGAGAAACAGGCTCACAGCATCACCGATCCTCCCCCATACTTCACAGAGGGCATGAGGTGCTTTTCTGCATACCACAATCTTTTGTGTTCCGCCAGACCCACTTAAAGTGTTTGTTGCCAAAAAGCTCTATTTTGGTCTCATCTGACCAAAGCACACGGTCCCAGTTGAAGCCCCAATACCGCTTAGCGAACTCCAGACGTTTGCGTTTATTATTGCGAGTGAGAAAAGGTTTTTTCCGTGCATGCCTCCCAAACAGCTTGTTGGCATGTAGATAGCGCCTGATGGTTGTTTTGGAGACTTTGTGACCCCAAGATGCTATCATTTGTTGCAATTTTTAACAGTGAGCTTTGGAGAACTTTTTATTTCTCTTATACCATCCTCCTCACTGTGCGTGGAAGCAAAATAAACTTGCGTCCTCGTCCAGGCTTGTTTACCACTGTTCCAGTTGTGTTAAACTTCTTAATGATTCCTCTGACAGTAGATATGGGCAGGTGCAGGCCAGTGGCTATTTCCTTGTAGCCATTGCCTGACTTGTGAAGGTCGACACACATCTGCCTTACTTGAATTGTGTGTTCCTTTTTCTTTCCCATGTTGAAGAGTGGATAAGAGAAATGGCCTCTGTGTCACGTCATATTTATACCCCAGGAAAACAGGAAGTGATGAATTACTAATTAAATGTTCCTAAACACTCTGATCAACTTTGTAAACTACTGTAGAAATGACAGAAATACTTCAATTACATTTATTTCCTAGGAATTGTTAGGGGTGCCAATAATTGTGGAACAGGTGATTGTATGAAAAATAATTATTTCTTAGTCAGGGATTTTTTTTCCCCCTTAAATTCACTTGAGTTGAAGGTTACATTTTTCTGCAATTTTCAGTGTGAGATTGTGCTTCTGCAATAAAAATTAAATTTATTTTAAGGCTTTTAACACATGTTAACCAGGGGTGCCAATAATTATGGAGGGCATTGTGTGTGTGTATATATATATATATATATATATATATATATATATATATATATATATATATATATATATATATATATATATATATATATAAATAAAATTTTTATTGCAGAAGCATAATCTCATTGTTGCCAGAATGGGTGGATTCTCCTGCCCAGTGTTGCCAGAATGGGTGGATTCTCCTGCCCAGTGTTGCCAGATTGGATGGTGTTCCTGCCCAGTTGGGCTTCTTTTGATAAAGTCAGACCAGAAATAAATGCATTGTGCTGGTTGATAATATTTGGGCTGCTTCTTGGTAAAACTGGTGGGTGTTTAGTTTTAAATACAGACATGATTTTGATTAAATTTTAAATAAAAAATGTAATCAAAGTTTAGAATAAATTATTCCCGGTGTTTCACACGAAAATAAAATCTTCTGTAGAAACAGGACTGACGTTTGTTATGATAATTCAACCAAAACTACAACAATAGCAGTTTCATTAGTGTATCGTAGAGTGAATGGATGAACTCGTTGTTTATCGGTATCTGTATTGTAATCAGCCACCAGAAGGACTTCATTATCGGTGTCAGTATAAACTATTCATATTGTGCAGCCAAGGACACTAGGGTATACATCACTATTGTATAATAGGGCCTTGACAAGAACATGAGAAGGAGAAAAACTTCACACACAAACATAACAAAAGAAATGACACTTAAAACCACTCTGTGTTTATAGTGTGACTGGTTCTTTTTCTAAAGTCAAACAGAGCCGCTGGGGTTTGTTATCTCTGCTGGAGTTCCATATATTGTCGCGTCTGCCCAGACTGGTTTCTGTACCTGTTTTCATCAATCTAACACAAAACAGTAGTGTAATTTAAAGCCACCTGGCACAGATAATCGAATTGTTTTTATCCCAACATTGTAATCATGTGTCTTTCTGTATGTTTGTTTGAGTCACTGCATTTTAAATTGAATTAGTATAAAGTAGAAAAATATAACAGTACGTGGACACCTAACAGACACATGTGATTGATGATCATCCAGTTTCCATTAAATTTGCTGCTAGAACATCATCCACTTTTCTGGTACCGGATCTCTCCTTGGGATTTGTGCCTAATCAGCCGTAAGAGTGTTTATACAGGCTCTGCTGTAGGGTGAGGCGATCTGGGGTTGTGTTTCACTTGGGTTAGGAGCAGGGATCCATGCAAGACATGTGAGTTCCTGGCAAATTGTGTAGAACTTGTGTCAAAAGAACCGTATGGGTATAATGATCAGACGTTTACATAGATTTTAAGGAAAATTGATTAGATTCTTGCAGAAAAGATTCTGTCATAATTAAAATATATATAGATATAACAATTCCACATATATTAATAGTTTTTCTTAATTGATTATTTGATTGAATCTTTATTTTTATTGTTGTAATTCACCCACCAGAATATACGTTTTAAGGTCCAGAGATACTTTTTACTACTCCAAATAAAAAGATCATCTTTACAAACACTGGCTAAAAGTTATAGAAATGTCCCTTCAGTAATTATTAGTATCAGATAGATTTGAGGAAAGACTATTACTATGGATCAGTATTGAGTTACTTGTGGCTATCATCGAACTGCTCGACTTCACTTAATTCTTCCACCACTTTGCCATTGACCATCGTCTGGGTGACCACCTTAACAATCTTGCGGGTCTTCACTTCAGGCTCTTTTTAAATAACAGAAAATATATTATTGTTATTTAATGTAATCTTGTATTAGAACATACATTGTTTAAGGCTAATTTGATTAAATTCTTTACAGTGTTGTTGATGACTTACTTTTAGGAGTTTCTTTTACTCTGAAACATAAAAACACACAAATACACATGCAGTTATTGTTTAGTTGCCACCATACCCTGATTTTACATAGTATTTGTGTTTTACTGCACTTACACCTCTTCCCCCTCCAGCAGTCTCCTGTAGGTGGCGATCTCCAGCTCCAGGTTCTGTTTAATCCGGAGTAGCTGTTCATAGTCTGTTTTGTTTCGCTGCATATCCAGACGTAGTTGCGAGAGTTCCTCTTCTAGCTGCATTAGTGTTTCCTGTACCTGCTCCATCTCCTGGGTGTATTTCTGAGATGTCTCTCCAAGATTACCCTCCAAAACACTAACCTAAATTGTGGCATAAATATGACATGGTAGTGTTATCCAGAAGGATCTGGGGAAATGGTAGGGAAGTGGTAGCTCAATAGTTAAGGTGATGGACTGCTAATGAGAAGATCATGGCCTAGATAGCTCAGTCGGGAGAGAATCAGACTTTTAATCTATGGGGTTCAGGGTTCACGTCCCTGTTCGGGTGTTTATGCCTGTTTGGCACGTAGTGGCAATTCTTATGTAGGAATTGTAGCACAGTGGTTAAGGTGTTGGACTGCTAATTGGAAAATTGGGTTTTGATTTCCAAAACCACCAACTTACCACTCCTGGGCTCTTAAGCAAAGCCCTTAAACCCTGATTGGCTTAGTTGTATAGAAGAAATACATGTAAGTCGCATCTGCCAAATGCTGTAAATGTAAATCAGGGTTCGATTCCCTGCAGCACCAAGCTGCCACTGCTGGGCCCCTGAGCACAGTCCTTAACCCCCAACTGCCTAACATATATAAAAAAGAGCTAAATGCAAGTTCCTGTGGATAATGGTGTAAATGTAGTCTGATAAAAGGATTTATTCCATCTGCAGCTACATCGGTAGAATAAAGTTATCTTGTATCTTCAACTCAAATGGATAAATAAACTGACAAACATCAGTCTTTATTTATTAGAGTAGCTGTCAGTATGTGTAACATCTCATTCTTTGTTCAGTAATACATCATGACAGGGTAAACACCGTTAATTAAAGTCTGTGTACACATCAAGGCAAACGGCAGATGTTAGAGTCTCTTACTTCCTGAGCAGATAAACAAAAGTGTAGACATGCTCCTGAAATATTGTGTGAATGATCAGTAACAAATACCGATCAAATAACAGTTAAATATTTTATGAGTCAAAAGTCTAACACTGCAAGAAATTTTAGATCAAGCATTGTGCTATTTTTACAAGAAAGGTTATTACCTGTTTACGTAAGCTGTCCAGCTCCACCTCCAGACCCTGGAGAAAGCGACGTCTCTCAGTGAGCTCGTTCTGAGCACATCGTAGAGCTTCGTTACTCTCCTTTACCTCGGACTGTACTGTCTCCAGCTAAAAGACAAATAAAAACCTCAGGCTAAGGAAGAGTTTTATGTCTGTTACCCTTTTTTTCATTTCCACTGACCTTTTTTAGGTACCACGTTTCAGCATCTTCCTTGTTTTTGCGAGCGATGCCTTCATACTGGGATCTCAGTTCAGCCAAAACAGCTCCTAAGTCTGGTCCTTGTGCAGCATCAACCTCTACATTCACCTGCTCACTGGCCAAACGGGCCTTTAGGTTGGTCATGTCCTGAAAAAGGTCCAGAGTATTTTAATGGATCTGTCTATAAAGTGTACTTTATTAGTTTATCTTCATCCTATTCATATATAGATAGATAAATAGACAGACAGACAGACAGACAGACAGACAGACAGACAGATAGATAGATAGATAGATAGATAGATAGATAGATAGATAGATAGATAGATATAGATAGATAGATAGATAGATAGATAGATAGACAGATAGACAGATAGACAGATAGATAGATAGATAGAGAGAAAGATAGATAGATAGATAGATAGATAGATAGATAGAGATAGAGATAGATAGATAGATAGATAGATAGATAGATAGATAGATAGATAGATAGATAGATAGATAGATAGATAGATAGATAGATAGATAGATAGATAGATAGATAGATAGATAGATAGATAGATATAGATAGATAGATAGATAGATAGATAGATAGATATTATTAAGTTTAGAAAGTACAGCTAAAGCACAAAAAACAATGTGTTGTGTAAATTGCTGTAATTTGATATGTGTTTGTGAAGTGTACAGCTGATAGGCCACCACACCCACCTGTCTAAACACACCCATCCGTTAGGTCCAGAGTTTCACTTGTCAGGATGTGTGTGTGTGTGTGTGTGTGTGTGTGTGTGTGTGTGTGTGTGTGTGTGTGTGTGTGTGTGTGTGGGTATGTGTGTGTGTATTTATCTAGCCGCAATGGTTACATTGGGTGTTTCCATTTACAGTAGACCTCAACAGCACCAGAGCTGTCACACACAAACGCTTTGCACACAAATGCCCTACAATAATATGGCAATAAGCATCTTAAACCAACTAACAAAATAAATAATAGACTTGGGTTTAATCTAAACACTTTATGTTTACTTTTTTAACACTACATGTTTACTTTGTATATTATTTATGACTACTGTTTAGTTTTATTTTCTAGTAATGACCTAAAGCATTAATTTAGTAGATTAATAGTATAAAATATTACTTCTTCATGGCTCTTCTTTAAGAAATACAGCTCCTCTTTCAGACTCTCTAGGTCTCCTCGGAGAGTTGTGATGATCTGGTCGTGCTCTTGTTTAGCCCTGCGCAGAGCAACGCAGTCTCTCTCCACTGACTGACACAAAGCAGACTCTGACTCCCATCTAAATGAAGAAAAATACAGAAGTGGACAGATTGAACATATACTCATCCCGATTAATGAGTATCTAAGTGTCTCTAGAAACGTAGTGAGCACTAACTTAATCCGGAAATCATCTGCAGCCAGCCTGGCATTGTCAATTTCAAGCATTATACGAGCATTCTCTAGAGTTTTCTTCCTTACCTACACAGCAAAGAAAGCTAAATTAGGTATTATTAGATCTTCGGCAGGACTGTATGAATTTTAAAAGATGCAAAATAAATTTAGGTAAAAGAAAACCTGACCAAACCTCTTGCCCAATAGCATGAGCCTGAGCCATCATGCCCTCAATGTCGTGACCTTTAGGCATCTTCTCTAGCATACGCTGCTTAATCTTCAGCTCCAGGTTAGCATTAGACTTCTCCAGTGAGCGCACCTTGCTGAGATAACTGGCCAGTCGATCATTGAGACCCTGCATCATCTCTTTTTCATTGTTCCCATTAAGAGGGATGCTGCTCAGGTTATTGAGGCCATTTCCCACAGAAATAGACCGGGATAGTGAGAGTGTGCCGGCTGAAGAAAGCACCGGGGCTCTGGTTCGGCAACGAACGCCTCCATCTCGCAAAGAAGAGCTTGAGAAAGAAGGCGGGCGGTTTCCTGAGTATGTGTGTACTGAGATACTGGAGGTCATGATGGCAGTAATGGACAATGAAATGGTGACTGTATCACGGTATGTTGGGTTAACTGGAAAAAAGTAAACATGACACGGTTTACAAGACAAATATTAAAATAATGCAATAAAAAATCCTTTACTCCGTACGCCACTGTACGAATTTATTTAATAACTTTATTTGATAGCTTTTTTATAAAATTGTCCTAATAAAACATACAAATACACAAAATTATTTATATATTCAGAGTTTATATACCCACTTTTATAAAACTATAAAACTTAAAAACAGTAAAAATGGAAAATTAAAGTATTGTTCTTACCTTGAGGTTTTCCTATCAGTTCCCACAGTCCCACAGTGTTTGATTCCCACCCTCGTGGATCAGGTGTCGTTTATATGACTCTGGTTGCCCAGGTGAGGCAGGGTATTTGTCCTACAGCTGTTGCCGGATTCTGATTGGCTGGAATGGTCTGTGACTGGCCAGTCAGGTTATTCCACAGCTCGTCTGCTAATTTTTGGAAAATGCCTAAATGCAGGTTCCAAAACCAGACAACAAAATCCAAAACAACTTTTTTATTTATAGAAAACAACCGTTTTTCATCTGTTTTCTATGACCTAATTAATCAAAAACAATGACAAAAATTCAAAAAACAAATAAGAAGTTTGATCATAAAAATGAATGAATAATGGATGTAAACGAATGAATGAATCAATCTGCACTGGGAAAAAGTAGCAATTGCACAGTTACTTAAACACAGAAATACTTTTACATTTTATTCTTCCGCACACACTATCTCTAAATGAAAGAAAGAAAACAATAAATAAATGAATAATGTTCTTTTGATGAGGTTCTAGCTTTCAAAATTCATCTGAGAAATCTTATTTCAAAAACTAATCTTAGTTTTTATACCATATCTGTAAAAGTATCTATCGAGTTAAAGATAGAAGCATAACCTTGGTTATTCCCCCTCTATGATTCGTTACGTAACATTATAGAGGGTTTGGAGTGGTTTACTTTATATCCAGATATTTTACCATAAGGTTTCAATAAGATCCAGGAGTGCAGGGACAGACCTGCTTAGGATTTTCAGAAACAAAATGATAGTGCTATTAGATGTTTCAGATGGCTCACTCAAATTCCAGAAATGTCCTCATGCGTTCTCTTCATTATGGCCATTGATCCTTGTGCAAGGATAAATAATAAAGCTGATAGAGGACTTCTTTGTGTGCAGGTCCTAAATATATATTAGTCAGAACTTCTGCGTTGAGCCCGGGGCAAAGTAATCTAACATATTCACAAAATAGATCCCCAAAACCAAAGCAGGCCAGCAATTAAAAGTCAATTAACAGAGTCTGGAGCTTTCTTTCCATCAATAGAAATTAAAGTCGAAATATCGAGCAACAGTAATATTGACATTATGAAGTCTACCTTGAATAATCTCTCCAATCTTCTTGCAAGAACTTTACTAAGTGTTTTTGTATTTGGCTGATTGGATGCACAATTTTTTACTTAATGTTCCCAGTTTAGGAAGTTAATAGGGCACTCCTGCAGTTTTCTATAATTAAGAACTAAGATCTAAATATTTCTTGTAGATGCTTGTTCATTGCATTAATGTCAAATTTTGCTCAGGGGCACAAAAACTGAAGATAAACATCTCTGTTCTGTCATCAGTACAAACTCTACACATTGAATATCTGGTCAGTTTTGTGTGTAACCCCTTCTAGTCAGCCTTGCATAACCTGTTCAACACACGGTTAGTTTCGTCTTAGTTCCCCATGCTAAAATATTCCAGAGAAAGACACAGTGATACCTTTAAAAGAGAATACTTGAACCTGAAACCACAGAATTTTGTTTCATAATGGATCTGGCCCTTAAATGGGCACCAACCAGAACAGACATGCCCCAAGGGCAGAAAGGCAAAACTCATGAGAAAATGGTCACCTAACACATTAATGTCTGGATAACTGAAACCTGAATCCTCTATATGAATAAACCTCTTCAGACACAGACCCTATTATGTGAGATTATGTATAAATAGGCTAAATGATATCAAATAGAATAAAACACCTAAAACTGATTTTATTTTGTAAATATTCCTGTAGAGCTTGTTTTATCTTCTGGCATTTCACACATTGAACAGAAAATTTGCAGCTTATCATGTTAGCACCATCATGTGGATGGAAAGAAATTGCACAAGTGCACGAGTGTAAGACTGAGAATGGAGACTCTGAGTGTTGAGACGATGATAGTGAAAGGATAGGGAAAGAGATGGCTGATAAGATGTAGAGAAGGACGATAGATAAACTGTGTGTACAGGAAACCAGCAAGGCTTGTAATATTAGAGAGGGATTAGAGCTGTTCTATGATGGTGTGGATAGGAAGATAAATAAAGAAGGAGTGATCCTGAAGTAGGAGTGTGTGAGGAATGTTCTGGACAGGGTGATAAGTTTGAAATTAAAGGGTTGATGATGAGTGTTGTTAGTGATTATGTCTCACACGTACGTTAGAAGTAAGAAAAAAAGAGAGATTTAGGAATAAATAAGAGTTATGAAGAGTATTATAGATACTCGTAAATAAAGCGAACTGCTGGGTTTTATCATTATCCCTAGTTCCTGTCTGGTTCCTCCATGACAATTATTTTCAGAAGGTTGTACATGGAGAAGACGACATAAAAAAAATGTTCTCTGTTTACACTTTAACTGCATTCATCAAAAAAGTTATTAACTGTGACACATTATTGAATAAAAGTTATTTGAAAAGATTTATTGACAACAAATTCACTCACTTCTGGAGGTACAAATAGTTGGTACTGATCCATTTTTCAGGAGTAACGTATTAAAAAAAGTTGTTTTATATGGATCCTCATTTATAAAGCAATAATGTGCGTAAACATGATTGGTAGATGGGGCCACAAAACAACAGTGGACAGTTTCATCTTGTGCCAGTGCTGCAGGATTGCATTAAAAATCTCCATCTCAACTACAGTGTAAAACCTGCTATTTAAGAAGATTTAAGAAATGTGTAGTGTTTCAACTGGATAAAAATAAATATCTAATATTCAGTCTGTTGTATTAAATAGAAGTTCAAATTTTATCAACAAACACGATTCATCTTTTTTAATCAGATGTCATCAAAATTTGGCCTTCTCAACTGTCCAACACAGTAAAATAATAATAATAATAAGTGATCTTTTTATAAGAAATTACACTGGAAGATAAAACAGTTTAGCTCACAATAATTTATAAATTAAAGTTTTACATAGCTTGTTGAGCATTAAATGACCTGGCAAGAGTAAAATATTCAACATCCAGGGTCTAAAGTCATTTTAAGTCATATATCTGTTTCAAGACTGGCAAAGTAGTGACAAATAACAGAACCCAGAGGCAGAAATTAGAGAAAAAAAGGAGTGGGCATAGAAGGTCTCCGGTTACATGTACAATCTTGGTTCCCTGAGTGCAGGAACACAACTTAGTACTCAATTTGGGGATTTCCTCATCTTTACATTTTCTCTGAAGATTATAGTCTAACACCAGCCGAACTGACTGGCCAATTGCTGATTATGCATAATTTAGATATCACAATTTGTAAATTGTGATATGTAAATGATGCATAAGCAGCTGCATACTCTGAGAGAATATCAAATTTGGCACGGCGACAATTAAGTTAGAATCTAAAACTGAAAGCTACTTGGCACACATCAGTGAGCACGGCATTGCCAGCGATGTATCATTCCCTCAATATCTTATTTACGATATCTCACCATGTGAGTGGCCAGAATAGTCTGTCTAAAAAGAGGCACCCAACAATCAGATACACAGGTGAGCTGCACCACTAAGCTATAGAGCTGGACTGAAAAGCAGCTTTACAGAATCAATTAATAGAAAAGCGTGCCAATACAATGACAATAGTAATCAGTTTAATTAATATCTTTAAATAAAAAGTCCCTAACTAAGCAAGCCAGAGACAACAGTGAAATAAAAAAAGCCACTTCAAAGTTTTTAGAACTGGTCCATGCCCCCCTAAGAAACTTCACCACAAATGTGTGCATGCTGACTGACTGTTCTTCCACTGAGGAATAAAAAAAAGCCACCACATGAACTTTTAAGGTAAATGGCAGACTTCCGCTTTCTGGGTTTGAAGAAAGAAACAATGCCTGACACAACACAGTTTACTAGATCATGGCGCAACTTATATGACACCAATTTGTGAAGACTCTCCACTTAAGTTCATATAACTGCCTGGTAGAAGGTGCTTAGGCCTCCGGGAAATTGTTAAAAGCACGGGCATGCAGAGCGTCTAGCTAGCTCAACACACCTGAAGCAACCCAGCATGGAGATTCCAGAGCTTTGGGCTGGGGTGCCATATCGTGCCATGACAACAAAACCATCCTGATGGAGATTAGCCAGGATGAAGCTGTCAGCAGCTTCTTCAGGTGTGGAATCCACTGTGAAGCCACAGTCTTTATCTTAAATATGTTTTGGACAGCTGTTCTGCCGTCAGTTTGTTAACTGGGTCCTCCGTTTTAAACATTTTAAAAATTGTTAGGGGAAGTGGTAGCTCAGTTGATAAGTTCTTGGACCCAGGTTCAATTCCCAGAGCCACCACCGCTGGGCCCCTGAGCAAGGCCCTTAACCCTCAGTTGTATAACAAGGAATATAAGTTGCTCTGGATAAGGGTGTCTGGTAAATGTAAATGTTTTTTTTTTATTCTTTTTCTTTTGGTAAACCTACACTTTCAGAGGATACAGTGACGCTCATACTTCGGGTCCTTCGGGTGCTAAAGAATTATTTATGGTCCTTTAGATGAGAATGGGTTTCACTTAAAGCCTTTTTTTCGAAAATATTACGTTTTTATTTACAATTTTTTTATTAGGGTAAAGCTACTTTGCAAGTTTTAAACAAATAAAAGTTAATTGAATTGACTTAAACAGAGACACAAAGTTCTCGTATTTGGATATAATAGTTACTTTTTAACAATTATTATAGAATATCCACTTACCTTGATAAAAATAAGTTCTAATTTTATTTTATTTTTTTGTAAAAGAATGAACCATCTTAAACATCTTTCTTTGCTGAGTACCAGGCTGTTTTTTATTTTCAGCATTTTTGTGTGTGGAAAAGTAAAACAAAAGCCAGTGTGTTTACTTCAGTTGTCAGATGGAGCAGATGGTCGAATAATGAAAAGATGTTTCACATACCATACATTAAGTAGTTCTATTGCTTTGTCCTCTTTACATGATTGGTTTGCTTATTGTTTTCTACAGTAATTGTAGTATTATTAAGAACTAAGAGAGAATGTTTCTATTGTTTACTTCATTCAGGTTGCAGTCCTGTCAATTCTAGATGTAGTGTTAGAGTGTTATTGCTTTGTACAGACTTTTGCTGTACATTAATTCAGCATATGAAGCCAGGCCTCTGTTTTAAAACTGGTAAATGCAGAAGAAACATTCATTAACTAGCACTGATGATACTTGACCTGAGAAAAACATTGCTTTCATTCGCTGGGGTTGAGGTGTTACACGGCTGATCGGAAAGTCCAGGATCACCAAACTCTTAATCAAGACTAAATAAAATAGTAACTCTTCCTGTATAAAGACATCTTTCAAATGCTGTAAATCTAAAATAAAATCTTTAATTTATGCAGAATAAAAATGCAGAAAACATCAAATATTTATTTTACAAATATAATATAATTATTTTTTAAATGAATAACTTTTTTTTTTGTGTTTAAATCTTTTCTGAAATGAAACGATATTACGCCTGTATTTGCGGTTAATTAGCTACACGTTAGAAATTTGTGCATTTAAAAAAGATATAACTTATACAGTATATAAAGTATATATCAGTGCAGCATAATTAAAGCAAAACTTCTTTCTGGCAGAATAAGATGTAATGCATCCTATTTCAACACAGTATTAGCATGCAGAGCAGACTGACCCCCACTGTGTGTCTGTTGTCTAGACCTCCTGTGTCTGTTGTCTAGACCTCCTGCTAGTTTCTCTGAGCCACTAATACTGAAATCTCAGCTGTTGCTCAGTAACATTTTTAATTATGGCAGAACTGTGATTAGTTGTCTCATGTACTAAACTTCCATCCATCATCCATCTCTCCATCCACTGTCTATACCCGCTTATTTCTAATCAGGGTCATGGAGATCTGCTGGAGTTTGTCCCAGCTGTCATCGGGCAAAGGACAGGGTCAGTCTATCACAGGACCACATACAGACACCCCCCCCCCCCCCTCCTATGGGCGATAGAATCACCAATCAATCGATACATGTTTTTGAACTGTGGGAGGAAACTGGAAAACCCAGAGTAAAACCCACGCAAACACATGGGGAAAATGTAAACGCCACACAAAAAGACCCCTGCAGGGGATACGAACCTGGAACATTGTTGCTGCGAGGCAACAGTGCTAAACACTAAACCACGTGCTTCACTGCACTTACCCTGCAAACCTTAAAAGTAATAACTTCATATGCTAGCTAAACTATAACACAACATGATAGCTCTGAATTATTTGAACAGTCTTAGTGAGAGCATCTAACTCAGTTGAAAAGGTTCCTATAGAAATAAGAGGAACAATATATCAGAAGCAGACAAGATGCCCTTCACAGGAACTGACACAATCTTTAAGATCTATGGTCAACTTTGATTAAGTAATTATTTCAACAGCCTATTTTTTAGTTTGAGCCGCATCATAAGAGTAAATCATGTAAGTATTTTAGTAAAAGTCAGAATAAACTATGTTCATTATCTGTGTAGCATTTAAAACTGTATTGGATGCTGTAATTCTAACAGAGTTGCACAAGGTACTTTAATTATTTATGTGCCCCATTATGTGTTATTTATGTGCCCCCTTAATTAATCATTTACACAATATTTGGTATTTAACACGCCAAAGATTCTTGGTGAGGTAGAAACTAGTAACTAATATAAAACTAGCTTTTTTGTGCATCATTGATGAAAAAGAGAGCTCATTACAGTGGACACACAATAACTGAAGCATAAAGCAATATAAAAACTGACAAATCCCTCTTTTTTTCACATTCTGTGGATCAGCAGGTATGTGTGTTTGTCACTTACATAGAGACATGAACTTGGCACATGGCAGCAATACAGGAAGAAAGGCGAGCCAGCAGAGGTAGTGTTTCTGCTGGGAAACCGTGAGTCCTGGCATTCATGTGGATGTTATATAACTACCTATACATTCCTGCAAACCGAATACACTCATTCATGGCTACAGCATTGCTTAACGGCAGTGGACTCTGTCATTGGGATAATGCATCCTTTTACACTGCATTAATTCGTTTAGGAATGCAAACAATTTACTTGGCCTCCAAATTCCCCAGATCTAAATCTAATTGATGATCTGTGGTATGTGCTGGACAATCAAGTGTGATCTATGGAGGCCCACCTTTAAACCTACAGGACTGATAATGTCTTGGTGACAGATTCCACATCATACCTTTAAAGGTCATTTCGAGTCCATGTTTTAAGGGGTCAGAGCTGCTGTGGTAGCATAGGGGTGATATAAAAAATGTTAAGCAGGTGTGTTCATTGTTTTGTGTGTATTTAATTTTATATTTGAATTAAAATAAAAGAATAATAAAAATTATATATCAGTGTAATAGATTCCACTGAAGCGATAAACATAAACATTTGACAAAACATGAAACATGAGCTTGACTATACTAGAATTGACTTAGCTTTACTTAGCTTAGCTTAGCTTGAAAACTAGCAAAAACATTATCGTGACAGACTGATGGGACAGGAAGTAAACACAAGCATGAACAGAAACCAAAGTGAACTCAAAACATCAACGCAATATAAACATGAAAGAAGATACATAACAAACATAAAACATAAACCTAACAAACATAAGAATAAAACATAAAACTTGAAACATAAACATGAAGCATAATCGTTACAATTAGCTACCCAAGTTTTAGACTGATGGTATTCTTACACCTTAAACCAAGAAACAAACAAACAATGGAGGTTTTTTTTATCGAGATTATAGCAGCAAAGAATATTGATTTACTGGTATATACTGATGCAATTGTGTTATATAATAATTCTTTGTTTTTTATGTGAACAAAATGATGCTAATGTTTGTCGTACAAATTAATTAGGCATAAAACTAAAGTTTAAGGGGGTTATATTATACAACATTATCTATTTCTATCATTCTGAGGAACAACGATAATTACTAAGAAACTACTGGATTTTTTTTTTGTTAAACAGGTCACCATTGCCGGAACACTGTGAGACGCGACTGTGCATGTAAGATTTTTACACCTACAATGCACAGACCCCATTGAACACAACACAATTCACAACAACGGTGAGAAAAAAAAGACCCACTCTATTTCATAAAAAAGGATAGCGCTGTACAATGTTTACATTTACATTTGCGGCATTTTGGCAGACGCCCTTATCCAGAGCGACTTACAATATTCCTTGTTATACAACTGAGCGTTAAGGGCCTTGCTCAGGGGCCCAACAGTGGTGGCTTGGTCAAGCTGGGAATCAAACCCACAACCTTCAGGTTGGTAAATCCAACACCTTAACCATGAGCCACCACTTCCCGACATCACTTCCCTGTTCTATAGTGTCCAGCCCGGTCTTCTCCGGGACAGTGAGTGCATTTTGGTTAAACATTTTGATCTACACAGATGCTAAGAGGTTGACTAACTAATTGAAGGTCGACTGTGCACGACTAATTAAAGGTCATGTGCAGCTCACTAATATACCCCATACACAGAAAACTGTAAAAACAGGAGCACTACAGAAATGAGCTGCAATGATAATCTGAAGTTTAGCAAGCCTGTACAGCTCACATTCCAAGAAGAACACGGTTTCAGTCTGATAAATTCACGCAACTGAATTTCAATCCACCGAATTGTAATAATCTTTAAACATTATAATGTATAAAATATTAATTCATTGAATAAAGTTTTAGATTATTATTTGGTGCATTTCACCAGTAGAAATAAGCACCAACAGGGATGTTGTGCCTAAACAATGTTCTGTAATAATATCTATACTGTCTTTACTATTCTGTTGCATCTGTGTTTTTGAGATGCTGCTTTGAGAGAGGTCTTTTTACAGACCTGCAGCCTGGACCAGCCAAGAAACTGATGAAACACTGTGATGTTGTGTATAGTGATTCATCAAAATGTGGTTTAATAAAATGTCACAGTCATCATAGTCACTGTTAAACAGTTAATAGAAGAAATGAAGTCCACTATCAAATTAACGTGGCCTTTTTGAATACTATTACAGAAAAGTTTTGCTCAAGCTGCTAAATATTTAGAGAAATATCTATTTACTCAGTATCATACAAAATTAGACAAAACATCGGCTCTGTATAATTTATACATGACAAATAGATGAACAACAACAACAAATACAAAACCAACAGTATGAATAAAATCAGAAAAGTTTAGAAACCTACACAGCACACTTTAATTTGCAAAACACCTCGGAAGAACCGGAATGATATGTATTTATATACACGAGACACATCTCTCTCCAAACTGCTTCAGTTTAATAGAATTTTTAAAAAAATGTCCCATTCTCTTATACCATTTATTACTATCTTTTTGCTTTATTTTGACGGAAAAGAGTTTGTCAAAAGTAAAGTTCCCAATATTCTAATTTCTATGGTAATAAATTGTTTACATTTTAATGAATGTTTTACAGACGTATTTCATGTTGAATAAGTTACAATAAATACACATTTATACACAAATGCACAAACCGCACAAAAAGAAACTGGTTTACATTCTACGTAAATTTTAAAAGAAAACAAATGTATTTTTTGTGAGAAAAAGTTATAATGCAACATTAAGTATAAAGATACTGAATATATATGTAAAGTATTTCTAGACGTTTTGTTTTGTGTCTAAAGGCAGTGGAAAAACAGAGGAGAGAAACAGAAGAAGCTCCAGCACGCGGTGGCGCTAAAAACGCTCTCAGGTCGAGTCTCCCTGTAACCCGACACTTAAATCTCACGCGTGAACCGTTCCACTCGGTCAGTACGTTCAGTTGAATGGATGAACGCGTTGAATGCGCACTGAAGTTGCGGTTATTTTTGCGGATAAAGCTGCTCTAGCAATTATTAACAGCGGATTTGTACATTACCTTTGTTTGGTTCAGCATCACATTTTAAGCAGTAAAGTAACAGCGCACCACTGAAAACCAACACATGCGGGTTTACGCACTAACTACAGCACCTGGCATCCATCCACTGCACTAATTCTGAGCGCGAGTTTTTTTAAAACCTCTTCATTTTTTTATTCTACAATGCAAGGTAGGCGAACTTTGTCCAGATTTGTGTGTATGGTTTTATATGTATATATGATAACCTCGTGTACGTGTGTAGCAGTGAACAGTCTTCTCCTCCTGTGGTCTTGGATTCTGGTGCAGAACTGGACATTATGTTTGGCTCAGGAAGAAAACTCAAACTCATCACCAACAGAAAGTGGTAAGACTGTAAAAGCGCAAAAAATCCATGTGAAAAACACAGATAACAGGTTTGCATCAGATCTTTCAGACGGAACAGTCCCCAACCCTGAAAAAACACTTAAACGATGTTATTACTAGTTATTTAAAAAAAGATTTATAAGCAGTTAAGGTTAAATGCTGCTATTATTAAGTTATAAAGTTACATTTAGGGTTAAAAGCTGATCATTCATTCTTGCCTCTAACCCTCTGTTGGTATGTGTGAAATACAGAGCATGTCTGGTCTTGAGTGGGCCGTTTCAGATTATTTGTTTCAGTCCAGTCGTCTTCCACTTTCCAAATCTCCAGACTGGACTAAATAAATAAATGTACACTAAGAATAAAAAGGTTTTTTTCTGTAGTTATGGGTTTAGCTCCCTAATAGAATTATGGTTTATAACGTTTCTGGAGTTTTAACTATGTAGTTGTTGTTATCAAACTTTTTATCAGAGGAAGGAAGATACACATGAGTCGACAGGTCCATCCTTAAATTCCTTTTTATGCTGATTATGTTTACGTAATTTCATTTTAACAAGTCATAATCTTTAAAGAGTTTAATGTTTTAGATTTTTATATTCGTCCACACGGGTAAAAAATGTCACAAGCTACCTGGAAAACAATGTATAGTCCATAGGCTGTGCAGCATCTTCCTCTATTGCAATGATCAAATGAACATAAACGTTTTATTAGAATTAGAAATTAAGCTAAAATTGCATGCATCTACAAAATATCCAATTTGCACTCCCAGAGTTCCTTAAAAAGGTCTTAAATCCACAGTAATCTCAAGGATTAAAATATTAATTTAGGATTTTTTTTGGCTGCCAGCCAATTATAATGTTATAGTAGCTCAATAGTCACCTAACATTAACTAAACAGTGTATAACTACATAAACCCTGAAACATAAACTCTTATTTATTGTGTTCTCTTAGTTTATGTACTTTATTACGTGTTGTACAGTTAGTAGGATGTAATGAAGGTGTTATTTCCCATTTAGTTATGACGTTGTCATACTAATGCATACTTTTTCTAACCAATGTTAAATTATCTACTGTGTCTTTTTTGGTTCATTCCTAGAATGCTGAATTTTATGATATGGTTTAGAAAGTTAGTCCTTTTATAAAGTCAGCATTGTTAAAAAAACATAAAGGTTCCTCTAAAGAGTTTGGCAAGAAGAGATCCTGGGAACTACTGTGATGAATTGAGGTATTGTTTTGTTATCTTAGCAATAATGCATATCATTGAAGCAGAGAGTGAAGTTATAAAACAGAGTTATTAACATTACATTATTTACCCGTATATTCTAGATAACTCTTGGCCAGAAGTTTATGCTTTTTATGTAAGAATTCCATTTCAACTATGGTCAACTAAAAAAAAGTATTTTTGAAACTGATAAAAAATGTGACTTCTCCAAAATCTGGTTGCAGTTCATGCTTTTTAAAATGACATATAACCCCCCCCCCTCCTCCTCCCCCCAGTGAATCCTTGTTGCTACTACCCTTGCCAGAACCAGGGAATCTGTATGAGATATGGGCTGGACCGATACCAGTGTGACTGCACTAGAACTGGCTACTATGGAGAAAACTGCACTAACCGTAAGTAAACCTTTAATTTCCCATGTAATTTGTTAATATTTTGAGTTTATTTTTGGTGCATTAACATTAGTATTGGGAATGTTACTTTAAAAAGTCACTACCTCATAGTTACTAGTTACTTCGTGAAGAGTTACATCATTATAAAAGAAACAAATCATCATGAAAATTAACTATAGCTATATAAATATTTTTTGTTAATTATTAATGAAATGAACTGAGCCATTGTCAGAAGTGGCCCAGACTCTGCAGCTGCAGGTGATTCACGGTGAACAGGAATCGGCCCAAAGCTTTAAAACCGTAATAAAAATACCTGTGCTAAAATGAGCTGTGGGCTACACGCGGCCCGGATAATACACATCAATGCCAAGTCTGAGATGCAGACGCTGCGGGGCTGCCAAACTGAAGCCGATTATTACATACTATCTGGGTAAATTATTAACAAGAAGCATGTGTAAACTATTGTGGTACTTTTTCTGTGACTCATTTTGTAAAAAATTTCAAATATGTTAAATAATTTCAAATCCCCCAATATTCAATGGATTACATGAATTAAAAAAAAAAAACACTACATAGAATAAATTGTTATTCTACACTAACCTACACTATTTTAATGTTGTGGTGTCATTATAACGGTATAAGGTGATTCATTAGATTAGAACCTCAACAAGGGAAAAGTAGTATTTATACTTCCAGATTGAGATGGCAAACTTTCATTTATAAGTGTCTTTCATAACACTTAAGGGGCCATCACAGAGATAAACAACCAACACACTTGTGAAATTAACAGACAAGATAACAGAGAATACAAATTACAGAGACTAGGCTTTGGTAAATAAATAAGTTTTAAGTCTGGATTTGAAAATAGACAGAGAATCAATATTATGGATGTCCAGTGGAAGAGAATTCTAGAGTACAGGAGAGGAAAAACTGAAGGCTCTGTTCCCCCATAGTACTGAGACGGGCAGAGGCCACAGAAAAGTGAATGATAGGGGAAGATCTAGGAGAACAGGAGGAAGTGGTGATGTAATGTAGATCAGACAGAAAAGGAGGGATGAGATTATTGATAGCCTTAAAGAATGATTTTAAATTTGATTCGTAATTTAACGGAAGCCATTAAAGTTGCTGTAGAACAAGAGTAATGTAATGAATAGAGGGGTTTTTTTTGCTGATAATGTGGGCAGCTGAATTTTGGACCAGTTGGAGCTTATGGGGGGATTTCTGAGAAGAAAAACACAGCATCTTTGTAGGCTCCATGGAGTTTGATGGAGTTTGGTCTTTAGTAAGTTTAATTATAATATTAATATTAAAATAGTAACACATTTTTCGTCAGTTATGATATAACGATAGAACTATTGATGTTACTAACGCTTTTTATTTATAATGCCAATAATCCCATCATTTAGTTTGAATAGCATAAAATCAAGAGTTATAGCAGCATTACGATATCAGAGCAAATATTATTCTCAGCACACATTAGTTGTATAATAGAGATAAATGTAAATCCCCCTCTAAGTTACATGTACATTTCTCTCTGTAAAAAACAACATGTACAATGGCAATATAGTGGATTAGCATCTGATAGTGTGGATGATGAAAGATTACTATGTTGATGTAGATTGCGATAAAACAGCAGTTATTAAAAAGCAGTTTATTTATTTAATATCACTTATGTCATTGCGTCTACGTTTTCTGCGTGTTTCGCCAACGTAGTTACGAAATCATATAATTATTCAACACATTTATTAAAATTTATTTTTAGGATTTTACTTTCAATCAGATACAATTTGATTGGCCAAAATAATGAAGCTTATTCCACACATTACATTCATTTTCAAAATCATTACTATGTTTATCCATAAAACAGAACAGAATATTTCCAAGAGTTCCCTAACATCCCTACACAACCACAGCTGGAGTTATGAGACGGATGGTATTTTTAGTATGAGAGTGTCTGGTTTTTAGATTAGTTGTGCCACAGCTAGAATCTCAATAACTCCAGCTGTGGTTGTTTAGGAATGTTAGAGAACTTAGCGCCAATATCTGTTTTCACCCACAGACATTTATACGAGTCGTGGGAATATTCTGTTCTGTTCTAATCACAAAACAATCTAATACATTAGTTAATGCTCTTCCCTATAATATTTATAGAACAGATCGAACTGCTGGTTTGTCTTTGGTGAAAGTAAATTGAATTGTGATTTCTTTTTGTATTTCGCTTGTAAATATGAAGACTTTTTTAAATACACTACCGAATATCATCAGTCACTAGCGGCAGTGTTAAGGTGTGTGGTTTTTTAATCATTCGGCTAAAAATTATAACTGTGACTTGCTGATTTTTAGTAAAAACATACATTCATGCTAATGCCATGAAAAAATTATTTACTTACATTTTTTACTCTTAAAATCCTTTAGAAGCCAATCATTTTACACACACCCTCATTCAGAGCAACTTACATTTATCTCTTTTATACAACTGAGCAAATAGGGTTAAGGGCCTTGCTCAGGGGGCCAACAGTGGTGGCTTGGTGGTACTGGGAAATCAAACCCCGATCTTTATGGAATCAGTACAACACCTTAACCATTATATCTTAAGATTTCTAATTTAGGTTTCGGTTAGATATCAGTGTGAGTTGGTGTGGAATGTCGGTCCGTATTTGTGTGGAGAAGTGTATAAATGTGTAACCCTATTTGCATATTTTACACCGGTACACTAAGTGGCTAGGGTTAAAGTTTTAGAAACAACAGAATGTATAAATTACAATCTCACTATTATAAAAAATATCTTTTATACAAATTTATATAAATATTTTTAATATCTTTTAGTAGCTTGTAATTTTTGTCTACAACAGCATTTTCAGCATAAACAGTATGCTGAAAAATGCGTTTCACTTGAGGGGCTAAAAGGCTTTGTGGTAAGCATATCTGCACTTCCGGTGCGAATGTGTTGAGTTTTCATGTTTTTTTTTTACGGTTTCCTTTTCAGTCCTAAGATGTGCATTTCAGTCTGACTGCCATCTCTAAATAGTGCTGCTAGGGGTGGTTTGTTATGACCCAAGCACATGGTGGGCCCTAAAGATCTGTTTTATTAGTATTAACAGTGCAGAATAGGTGTGGCAGGGGGCCCAACCTCATATTCTTTCATAGTGCCCCAAATTGCTAGTGGCACCCCAGTGTCAAATCACACAAATTGCATGGTAAGATAACCAAATAGACTATAAAGAAAAAAAAATCAAATAATTAAAGGGTCTTGGTAAAATTATCATTATCATTATGACAGCATTTAACTTCACTTTTGATATTAGCATCCTGGAACAGCTGGACTCAGATCTCAGGACTTTTTATAAAACCCCAGTAAAATTAAAGTCCATACAGATGTGTATGATCTAAACAGATGTTGTTGTTTTTTCTTGTCATCCTCCAGCTGAGTTCTGGTCCAGAGTCGTTGGACTTATTAAGCCAAATCCTGAAGTCACCCACTACATCCTGACCCATTTTCACTGGATATGGAATCTTATTAATAAAACCTTTCTGAGAGACTGGCTTATGTACAAAGTTCTAACAGGTCAGTTATCCAAAATATAAATGTTTTAAATGTTTTGTTTATTAAAAAATAATCACTATATCCTTTTGGATAGATTACAATACCTGGAGTTTGAGGATATTTTTGATCATTTTACCATACAAAGTGTTTGCTTTTCAATAAGGATATTTTAATTATTTACCAGGTTAATAATTACAATCTGTTGGAAAAATTAGGATTATAGGCTCTTTGAGTTAAATTGAACAAACGATTCACAGCTGATGGACATCAGTCCAGCTTTCAGTGCAATGTCCAAGATAAATATTTGTAAAAGGCAGAGACTAGTCATCTCCGTTCTCAATGCTTCAATTGTGTGAGAATCTGGTTTATGCAGTATTTATGCAGTTAAATCAAACTTTGGGACATGGACATTGGCGCATTTTATTTAATGGTTTTATTTAATGATTAAATAAATATTGCTAATATTAATAAGACTTTAATTTCTGAATATAATGCTGAATCCACACAGCATCCAACAACAGCAGTTCCCCACAACTGTTCAGCTGTGTATATAAGACAAAAGCAGAAAAGAACACAAACATAAAAAAGAGTGAAAGTTTCATTGTAATTGCTCATGTTTTTGATATATAAATGATGTGCAATTAAAATTTATTTAATGGTTTTGTTTAAAGATTCATGATTGGGAGGAAGCACGGGGGCTTAGTGGTTAGCACTGTTTACGGGTTTACTCCCAGTTCTCCGGTTTCCTCCTACAAGCCAGAAACATGTATGTTAGATTGATTGGTAATTCTAAATTGCCCATAGGAGTGTGTAGTGTAGTGGGAATGTAAATGTGTGTATGTGGCCCTGTGATGGACTGGTGACCTGTTCAGGATGTACCCCTCCTGCCTTTCACCTTTTGAGAGACGGCTGGGATTGACTCCAGCAGACCCCTACCTTTGGGTAGTACACACCACACTTAAAACTGCACTAAAGAGATGAAGAACTGCACATCAGTAGTAAAGGATCTTTTGTGTGTTTACAGAATAGAGAGAAGTATGCAGGAAATGTTGGCAAGACTTTCTACATTTGCTGTAATTTCCTCTTTTCGGCTACTTTGAATTCAGATAGTTTTGCTATGTTTTGTGCTACACAGGTCTGTTGAAAAAATCGCTACAGGCAGAACTTCCTGCTAATATTTACTTAGCTTCTGCCTAAGACTGAAACTTGCTTTATCACTTCCTGTAATAATTCCCTTCAGTAAATGTGGCCCCATTTTGCTGCCTACATGCAGTTTGGTGTAAGAATGATTCTAAGCCACCGTTTGGGAATTTGAATTGGAGTTAAGCTTAAAATATGCAGTGTGTGCGTAGTCTAGTGTCTTTATCACTCCTGCTATATTCTGCTATAGTAAATCATGTTGTCCAAAGAGGGTCTTTAAATTCCTCCCATCTCTCCGCTGCTGCCAGGGGTTTCGTTTCTGGCACTTAAGCCTTTATTCATTCACTCTTCACTAAACTTTCAGAGCTGCACAAAGAAGAAGGGAAAAAATTCATTACACTTAGTTTTTACACTTCAACAATAATGGCATAAAGTGGAAACTAGGGATGCACAATATAGAAAATTGTAACCGATACAGATAACCCATAATTACGTTTTTCTCGTAACCGATTCTGTTACAGATACCGATAAATACAATAACTTTATAGTTTAATATAATATTTTTTATATAATCTGCAGTCTCTGCTTCAGGAGAATAAAAAATTATGAGATTTTAGTAGTTCTGGTCAAACTATAATAGCATAATAAATATATATATTTTTAAGAAACCAGTAATAATTTATTTTAATTTTGATGACATTTTTACTTAAAAAAAAAAAAGAAATCTTATTTGTATTTAAAACTAAACACCGGCAGTTGTATTGAAAAGCAGCCCAAAAATGATCAACCAGTCCAATGCATTTATTTTGGGTTGATGACCCAACCCGGCTGCACTCACTTGCACTTCAGATTTCATTCATTTATCAGAGCAATATAAATGGCGTCATTTTTACTCATCTGTCTAATAAATATTGTGGATCCCTATTGGAAAAAACAAAGTAAACGAATAACTCGAAGAAGTCAGATTTGCCTTTATATAAAGATTGAGTTATATGACTTTGTCATTGTTCTAACCCTGCTTCCTATTACAGTGCGGTCTGACCTGATTCCCAGCCCCCCTACCTATAACTCCAAATATGGTTATCTGAGCTGGGAAGCATATTCCAATAGCACGTATTACACCCGAATCCTGCCTCCAGTGCCACTGGACTGTCCAACACCTATGGGTGTAAAAGGTAGGGGAGCTTAAAAGAAGACGCATCAAGACATATGACTGTACTGTCTCCCACATATATTTTCTTATATATAGTGCAGTAATTTTAAAACTCTCTTTATTTATAAACTGTTTTAACAGCTCACTTCTTTACTCAGCTAATAGCTAATATTTTTGTTTCTGCAGGAAAAAAAGAGCTTCCCGATCCCAAGCTGTTGGTTGAGAAGTTCCTACTAAGGCGAAAATTTAGGCCAGACCCCCAGGGCACAAATGTGATGTTTGGGTTTTTTGCTCAGCACTTCACTCACCAGTTCTTTAAAACACACAACCGGATGGGTCTTGGCTTTACTAAAGGTCTAGGCCATGGGGTGAGTTTCTACAGGAGCTCTGAGGAGAAGATAAGAGTGGGAGAGACGACTAACATTATGTTCATTCAGATATGAATTTGTGGAAAATGGCTTTATAATCTAACATTTTTTCTGCATAATTAATATAATACTTATTATGATGTCTGCTCATGTAAATAGGTGGATGCTGGACATATCTATGGAGATAACCTTGCCAGACAGCTGAGTCTTAGACTTCACAAAGATGGGAAGCTGAAGTACCAGGTACCGGTAGTGTTGCGAAACATCTGGCCTTAAATCTGCTAAACATAATTTATTGCCGTTATTGTTAAACTAAATCTCTGTATTAGCTTATTTTCTACTTTCAGCTGATCCAGGCATTATTTAAGAGATTGTTTTTAAGAGATAATAATCAAAAGATAAAAATAATGATGAAAGATTTCCACACAGTATTTCTTTTCTTATCTGATTAAACATGGCTTATTTACAGGACAGGTTTAAACATGTATATTATAATTTCACTTGTGCATTTTTGCTGCTTTTAAACTGTTAATGTTTTGTGTGTGTTTACAGATTATAAATGGGGAAATGTACCCACCCACAGTGGCAGAGACCAACGTAAATATGAGCTACCCTTCATCAGTCCCACAAGAAAAGCAAATGGCTATTGGCCAGGAGGTGTTTGGTCTGTTGCCAGGCTTAAGCATGTACGCCACCCTGTGGCTGCGTGAACACAACCGTTTGTGTGACATCCTAAAGAAAGAACATCCCACCTGGGAAGATGAGCAACTCTTTCAGACTACCAGACTTATTATTATAGGTAGCGTTCTAGCACTACTTCTGTTTTTCTGCGTTTTTTTACTCGTCCCCTACTGGAAGACATTAAGAATCAGACATTTATTCTAGGACGAGTAAAGAACAGTAGTGCTTTAAAAGCGGTGTGTAATCAATACGCCCAACATTAATACTCAATAAAATGATTAGCCTTAGTCAATTTCAGAATAATGACTTCGTATAATGCTCAAAATATTAGAACATGTATATCAGAAAGAAAATAAACTAAATGAAACTACCTAAAAATACTATTCACTGTGAGATTTAGGACTATTTATGATGAATAGCCCCACTATAATTACAATGTAGGCATATAATAATAAATATTTATAAAAATGTATTCTTCCTATTTGTTTATAATTCCATTTGACTAATTATATTTTTAACAGTGTACAAACATAATATAACATTAACTGATTGACAAACGTTAATTCTGATTTAAAGTTACAAAAAAGCATTTGTTGACTGACATTTCAGTACCGCACCATGTGTTTGCTAGAGTATTTTAATTGTAATTCTTCAAGTATTCGAAAACAAGAACTGCAACTCGTCAAGTCAAGTCCCCTTCATTTCTGTAGCGTTTAAACAATCGAGATTGTGTTAAAGCAGCTTTACAATTACAATCAGGCGGTCTAGAAGACAAGATATCACTGAGAAACTGCCTTACTTTCTTTAAGTGAATCGGCGACGGTGAGCAGACATATGTTAGTGTAATGAAGGTCCACTAAAGAAGGTATCATGCTTCATGAATATTTTTTCATAAAGGAACAGCAGCAGACAGAAGATCTTTTGACAGTGTTGCCAAAGTCGATTCATTCACACCAAAATGCACTAGTATAAAATTGTAGTGGCTACTGAGAAAATAATCAAAAGTATATCAACTATCAACAACTTTTCTAAATAACATAGGCAACTTTCAACCCTATATTGCCATGATATTTAAGTATAAACTAAAAAAGTGCTATACAAATAAAATTGAAATCGAATGTCTATACATTAGAATTGTGTGTGTGCACAGCTCATTAACACAGTTTCAATTAAAACAGTGGAGAAGCTGTTTTTCTCTATATTATATGTATCTAAATTTTGGTGTAGTTTTGGATAGTTAAGTTATTTCTGAAATATGGTTGGGTGGTAATTTTGCTAACACCTGTTAGTCCTAGTTAATCATACAACCATCTCTAACTCTAAAACATTCCAATACATCTTACAGCAAAAAAACTCAAAAACAACAAAAACTGAAGTGTCTGATAAAAATGTGTGTCTCAACAAATTGTTATATGAACCGATACCTGATATGTCCAGAGATAATGCAAGTATTATATAATTGACATATAATTTAATTTATTTTATTTTCTCAACTGCTTGTTTTTTAGGTGAAACTATCCGGATAGTGATCGAGGATTATGTGCAGCATCTAAGTGGCTACAACCTGAAACTCAAGTTTGATCCAACACTGCTCTTTAGTTCCCGGTTCCAGTACCAGAACCGCATTTCCCTAGAGTTCAATCAGCTTTACCACTGGCATCCACTCATGCCTGACAGCTTCTTCATTGAAGGAACTGAAATTCCCTATCATAAGTTCATGTTCAACACATCAATAATTACTCACTATGGAGTGGAGAAACTAGTGCAGGCGTTTTCAACTCAGCCAGCAGGACAGGTGACATTTTCTTCTCTTTGACCATGAGACATTTTCTTCTCTTTGAATTTTCCAGTATTGATTTATTGCAGCATTTATCTTGCCAGAAAACATCTAGAAGGTTTCATATGGAGAGGACAAAGAGACCCTAGTCCCTGGTGTGCAGGAAGGTCTAGAGGTCTAGTAGGCGTGTGCTGAGAGCAACAACCCATAGCATCAAATGTCCACCAAGGAGAGGTTTTCAGTGTTCAGCTTTGAAGATGTAGGCACAGCCACAGCACCAGCCACTGTGCTGTGAATTGCAGCATAATTATCCTGGTACCCTCTCCATGTCTTGGCTGTAGAACTGTATAAATGTGTGCTAAGAGGACCAACCTGCCACTTCACAAATAGCACCCAAGCCTTGGAGAAAGGCTATACTTCTAGTAGAATGCACTTCGAGTCTCTACGGAATCGGAAGACCCAAGGATTCGAGTGAGCATGATGGTCTTAACCACCGTTATCATCAGTTTAATGGCCGGAAGTCTTTTCCTGGGTGCACTGAAGTAGATGAACTTCTTCGATGACTCCTGTCGATATAGGTTCGGCCTCACTTGGTCCTGGGTCTTGGAATTGCAGCGGACAGAGAGCCTGCAGTATTGGTTATTGGCATATTTGCGGGCAAGGTCTTGAGTGAAGGAAGGCCTTGACTATACTACGCAAATTCTAGGCAGGAAGTCAGGGTATGCAAATCCTAAAGGTCTCTGCAAAAGAAATAAACAGAAGGTATACTGTTTTTTGGGTCATGTATTTGACCTCAACTTTATACAGTTGTTTAAATGGAGGTGAACAGATCCCCTTTAGGACCACAAATTCCAGGAAGTCAGGGAAGATCCTGAAGGTCTCCAATCCTGCAAAGGAAGAACATCGACAGAAGGAATACTATTTTTAGGGTCAACTATTTGACCTTCTCTTTCTTTACTGCATATATAAGAAAATAAGAAAGCATATAACCTGCTTCTCTTATTTTCCATAGAGAACCAGGCCCTCGATCCAGGTTTGCATTGTTGCTGGAGCAGGTGGCACGGTGTCCTGTGGCTCTTAAGTGGCTAAACAACCAGAATTTTTTTTTCAGCTTGCTCTCCATATCTGGTGACAAACGAGGCAGATGCCCACCAGCAGTCACTGCACCTTGTTAAGCCCCTGTAGTTGGTCAGGTTAGTGGCAGCCTTACTCTGAGACAAAACAGACTCACTGTTTCAGGCAACCAATAGTTTGCAAGCATCTGCTTTCTTTACCACAGCTGTCTTAAGACATCTTACCTTAAGTAACTGCTTATCAACTACTGGTCTTTTGGCCAGCGTTCCTCCCCTTGTCCAGCCACTGCAGGTCAAACATAGCCACAGCTCCAACACTCTTCTCATCTACCTCCTCGAATTAAGATGCATGCAGCAATAAGGCAGTTAGAGAGGTAAGAAACAGCGCTGCATGCTTTAAACTCCCTAGGTGGCACCAAGCTAGCATTGAAGAATTGAGAAAGAGACCTGTGAGGCCGAGCACGTGTAGCAACATTAGCTTGCATTAGGTTTACTATTGTCCATGTATTGACATGGAAAAGCTGCTTTGACACAAACGCTATTGTTAAAAGCGTTTATATATATATATAAATGAGGGGGACTTGACTTGCCTTGCAATTCAGGTAGTCAGCTCCTTTGAAAGCTGCCCTAGAATGCTCCACATCCAAGCAAGACATGCACATGTCATGAGTATCTGTGCCCAAAAGATACCGCATGCACAGATAATCACACTGCCCAAAGGCGCAGCTTGCCACTGGTAATATTTCTTTTTTGACTGAACATAATTTTATATCTGACTCTTTTCCTCAAACAGGTAAACACACGCTAAAGAATATAAGCCTACCTTAGTGTTACTAAATGTTTATTTTGTACTTTTTAATTGCTTACGTTACCTGTCAGTAAGGTGTCACTCTCCGTCTGGACTGATTTTACAGATGCTTTAGAACGCATTTGAAAAAAGTATTCCAATAGCGATCCCAGGGTGACACAGCTCTTTGTATGGGTTGGTGCCTTAACCCACTACACCACGGCGGCAGCCCAGAGAACTACAGGCTTAATTGCTTTTCCCTATACTTTAGCCTCAGCTAGTCCTTCAATAATATAACACAACTCTGTCCTTCTAGTTTATGGGAAAACAGTGTGCATATAAAAGTATAAAGAATTTCTATTGTTAAAAGCGCTAAATAAAAAAGGGGACTTGACTTGTGCTCATCTCCCCCTTGCAGAACTCAACCAGTTGGCAAGTACCACCCAATTCAGGTCTAGCCACATTTTAATTGGATTTAGATCCAGACTTTGACCAGTTCAATCAAGAGTGTGAATCTTTTATTTAAGCCATGCCTCGGTGGATTTGCTTGAATGCTTAAGGTAGTTGTCTTGTTGCATCACCCTCTTTCAGCCCTGCTTCAGCTCTCTGACTAATGGCAGAAAATTTTCTTTAAGAATTTGTTGATGAGAATTCAAGTTTCCCTAAATAATTTGGAGTCTCCCTAGTTTGGAGGCAGAAAAACAGTCCCAGACCTTCACATTTTTACCACCATGCTTTACTGTTGGGAGGAGGTTTTTTTTCTGGAGTTCAGTGTTGGCTTTTCTCCAAACATGGTGGCTTTTATTATGACTAAGTAAATCTATTTTGGACTCATCTGTCCAAAGAATGAACTTCCGAAAGGCCTCTGGTTTGTCTAAATGCTCTCTGGCAAAGTGGGAAGCTTTGTTCTTTTTTGAGAGCATAGGCTTCTTTCTAGCAACCCCTTCCATATGTTAGGTCTGTTCAATTTTTGTTTGACTGTTGACACATTTACATTTACCCTAGATGCTGCCAGAGCTAACTCTCTCGAGCTGATATATGAGTAGGCCTTTACCTTATTTCTGGTGCTTCTTGATGGTAGTTTTGATGGACATCCACTTCTAGGCAGAGTTTTGGTTATGCTAAATGCCCTTTATTTGTAGGTGATTTGTCTAACAGTGAATAGATGGAGGTGGAAAAGGTCTTATGGATTTCCCCAGACTGAAAGGCTGTCAAGTAAAGTCAAGGCAACTTTATTTCTATAGCACTTTAACAATCGAGATTGTTTCAAAGCAGCTTTACAGAAATACATCAGAAACGACAATATCAAACAAACTTATTAAAAACTCAATTTGTTTGATATCTATAAATTTAGATTCCCCAACTAAGCAAGCCAGGGGCAACGTTGGCAAGGAACCAAAACTCCATCGATAACAGAATGGAGAAAAAACCTTGTGAGAAACCAGGCTCAGTCGGGGGTCAGTTCTTCTCTGACCAGATAAATCAGTAGGTTATCCATGCTGCAACCTACCCATGCTTAACCATGCTGTCAACACATTCTTCCTGATGTCTTTGGATAGCTCCTTTCCTCTTGGCATTGTTTGATTCCTTGGAACTACAGTAGTTTGGTTGGTCTCCTCTCTCTATAAATCAGTGTTTCCCAACCACTTTCTTAAGGATGTCTAATTTGATTTGTCTGCAAATGTGTGTCACCTGAATCTGTTACCCACTTGACTCCACCAATGCAGCTGGGGACGTAAGTGGGGCTTCACTTACATTGAACCTAAAATAATTTAATCTTCTATGTGGTTTATGGCTACTTACAAAACTCCCTCCAGACAAACAAATGCAACTGATCAACATACACCTGACATTTAATGAAAAAAATTCAGGTGATGATAAAATAAGGAAATTATGGTAATAGAACAGAAATCTCTGAACAGCTCAGAAGTTTACAAAGTTACAAGCAGCACTTTATCTTGATCCAAAAAAGTTCCTGGATTAAATGTTTGGAATTGTTTATTTACTCTATACACAGTGCAGTATTTTTTGACAAGCTTCACCATAGAAGTGAGATGGTGAAAATGTTTTGCGTCATTATTTTTTAAAGCTGGAGCTTTAACATAGGATTATCATTTTAACATGGCCATATTTGCTATGGAATAACAGCTAGGATATTAGTTAGAATCATGAAATAAACACGAGTGAAGTTTTTCAGCCATTCCAGTTGTACATTTGTGTTACTGTGATTGACAAGGTGACCTGCCATCCCTCTCAACCAGAAAGCATGAAGCGTTCTGCTCTATTTGTTCCTGGCCAGAGATGAGTTGGTGAATCTGAACCTGGTACAGACCTTTCCAACTCACCCGTTGAAAACAATGGAAGTGCACTGAGCAGTTTGACCTGGAAAAAACACAGTTTTGTTCATGACTGTTTATCTGAGAAAGGTTAGGGTTCAGTTACTATGGACAAAGTTGTACAAAAATGAAAAGTATGTTAGCACAGATGAGGGGCAGATTGGCTTAGCGGTTAGTGCTATTTGCTTTGCATCTTTGAAGTTGTTGGTTTGATTCCCGGCTCTGCACTGTGTGGGGAGTCAGTATTTTCTTACTGTGTTTTGGGGGCTCCTTTTGGGTTCTCCAGTTTTGTTCCAGTTCAGCGTTGTGTGATGTTGTCAAATAGGTGTGTGTAATTTTGCTGTGTGATAAATTTAAAGCCCATACAGGGTGTTTAATGCCTTGTCCCCTCGACACACTAAAATATTGTTCAGGTTTCCTGTGAACCATCACATTCAGTCAGCACATTTGCCTTTGTACTGTAACAAACATAAACAGTTTACTATTCAGCTACTAACAACTATTTCCTGATATTATAAAAAAGGCCCTTCATTTTAATAACAAGCTTACTCTTTCTGTGTGTGTGTGTGTGTGTGTGTGTGTGTGTGTTTTCAGATTGGTGGTGGATATAATATGCCAAAAATAGTGGCCAAAGTAGCTGAAGGAGTCATTGAAGAATCTAGGCAACTTCGTTTACAACCATTTAATCAATACCGCAAAAGATTCAACCTAAAACCGTACAATTCCTTCTACGAATTTACAGGTATTTGCATGGTTAACATTTGTAAATGTGAATAATATGAATTTACTTTAATTCTATTCTCTATAAAGCGAAAAAACAAATAAATGAAAATGGCAGTTGGATTTTTTTTACAAGAAATTTTTACACATTCATAATTTTTACACATAAAAAATCATGCATGACGAAATAAAATCATACTGTTAGTAGTGATGTAAATAGTCCCCTAGGAAATAAACAATAAGCATAACATTTAAGATTAAAAGAGAAAATAATTGATTAAAGCCTTTAATTTGTTTAGAAACTTTATGAAATTTTTAGCTTAAATTTTTCATTTAGTTTTCAAATGAAACATTTAAGCAGCAGCAACCTAAAACTCCGAATATTTACAGATTATATTATTTCTTAGAGTAAATATTTTATATATAATGTATAAATAATGCATTGTTATAGTGGATTATATCAACTATCTTTCATTTATAGATGAAAAGGAGATGGCCCGCGAGTTGGAAGAGCTCTACGGAGACATTGACGCAATGGAGTTTTATCCGGGTCTGTTGCTAGAAAAGACGCGGCCTGGTTCCATATTTGGACAAAGCATGGTAGAAATGGGGGCTCCATTTTCTCTAAAAGGTCTAATGGGAAACCCCATATGTTCACCCGAGTACTGGAAACCCAGTACATTTGGAGGTCAAACTGGCTTTGACATTGTCAACTCCGCTACTCTGCAAAGACTGGTTTGTCTTAATACTAAGTGGTGTCCTTATGTTTCCTTCCATGTTCCCCCACCCGGTTATCAGCAGGAAAATTCTAATGATGCTCATACTGAATTGTAGCTAAAATAGAGATGTGAGAGAATTAAAGATAATACAACCAGACTGTCTGAGATGCTGCACCAAATATGTGTTTACACAGTAGACTGACTTCATACATAAACAGCATAATTGTATTCAACTACTGTATTGATACCTGCTATAACTAGTGCACTGGGCTGAAAAGTATTATATAACTTGTGTAATTCTGAATTATAAAATACATGTCTTTACCTGTGGAAACTATGAATAGAACTGTATTTATTATGTTTTAAATCCCTATTGAGCTTCAACATGCCTTTTAACTTAAAACCACATATTTCAAGGGATGAGCAACATGTTAGAGTGATAGTCAACAATGTAAAAATGTTCAAATATCTGTCTTTATACTGCCTGGGAAATTCCACACAACTTAACTATGCCAACGAAAACAGAAGATGTTTAGATATCAGACAGAATCTGTATTACAGTAGGTGATAATATAACCCCGAAGAAGGAGTATATCTTCTTTATACCGTTGTCAAGTCGAGTCAAGTCCCCTTATTTCTCTAGCGTTTTTAACAGTCGAGATTGTTTCAAAGCAGCTTTACAGAATTACATCAGAAAAGACATCATTAAAACACTCACTAAAACACTCAATTTAATTAATATCTTTAAATTGGGAGTCCTTAACTAAGCAAGCCAAAGCTGACAGCAGCAAAAAAACAAAACTCCATCGGTGAAAGAATGGAGAAAAAAACCTTGGGAGAACCAGGCTCAGTCGGGGGGTCAGTTCTCCTCTGACCAGATAAACCAGTAGGTTATTCCATACTGCAGTAAAGTTTCTGTCGTCTTGTCCAGATGGCTGTCTAGAATCCTATTATTGTCTCTAAGTGCTGACGCTGACGGTGAGCTCAGAATAACAAAGAACAGACATAAGTTAGTGTAGATGCCATTCGACTTATAATATACAAATATACTGTGTGTTAATCTGATTAATCTTCTGGTTGATCTGATTATTGCAGCCTGACAAGCCTTTAACGGATTTGAATAATGAAAATGTGTGTATTATGTTTAGGTCTATTTGGGTGCCAAGTTAAAGTTAAATTATTTTAATGATTTTGCAATCAGAATTCTGTCCAGACATGTACTGAAGCATTCTATCGAGCAAAAAAGTTTGCAGACAACCTTGGAAGCACACAGTCACCTAAAACGTCTGTAAATGCTGTAGCATTATATTTCTTTTGCTGTTACAAAGAGGCCAAAACACTGTCCCAGTTTAAGAATGTCTCTCCACACAAAGCCTCTGAGCTCCATGAAGACATTCTGACATTTTCAGATTAAAGACCTTTAATGTTACACGGAGTCCTGACCTAAAACTCACCTAACACCTTTAGGATAAATTAAAAACACCGACAGCACATAAATGTCTAATCTCCCTAACACAAATGAACACAAATCCACACAATGGAAACCTTTCTAGTGTCTAGTGGAACCCTTTCCAGAGGTGTGGATGGGATTAAATCTGCATTAAACACGTGCATGTCATAGCCAGGTGTCCCAATACTTTTGTCAGTGACAAAGATAATGAAGGGTTGATGTGTGCTGAATGCGGTTTATTGCAGTAAATATTGCAGTAAATATTGTTTTCTTTCACACTGGTTTATAATTACTTAATTAAAGTTCTTATTCTCATTTTACCTGCTGCTCATTTAAATAAAGAATAATGAATGAAAAAATAATTAGCATCTTATAGCAAAATTACTACATTGTAAGTTCTAAAAAAAAGTCTTTAACAAAGCCTTTCTAAGATCAGGTTTAATGCAAGTTTTAAATAACTCACATACGTCTCTGTGAACAAAATGTTCTTTGTAAAATGTTCTTTGTTTAAAAAAAAAAACACTAGAAATGAACAATTCATAATACTTATCAAACAGTTGAATTATGGGTGAAATTTATGCAATTTTTTATTGCTTTAATAAATTATTAAAATCTAATAACTAAATCAGTCTGATTTGGTGGGTTGCCAGATTGGGTGGGTTCTTGCCCAGGGTTGAAAGATGAAGTGTTTTTTTTTTCTCAGTGTTGCCAGATTGGGTGGGTTCCTGTCCAGGGTTGCCAGATTAAGTGGTTTTCTTCCCAGTGTTGCCAGATTGAGTGGGTTCTGCCCCGGGGTTGCCAGATTGGATGGGTTCCTGCCCAGAGTTTCCAGATTGGGTGGGTCCTGCCCGGGGTTGCCAGATTGGATGGGTTCCTGCCCAGGGTTGCCAGATTGGGTGATTTACTGCCCAGGGTTGCCAGATTGGGTGGGTTCCTGCCCAGGGTTGCCAGATTAGTTGGGTTTCTGTCTAGGGTTGCCAGATTGGATGTTTCCTGCCCAACTGGAATTCTTTTGATAAAATCAAACCAGAATTAAATGCATTGGTCTGGTTGATAATATTCGGGCTGCTTCTTGATACGACTGCCGGTGTTAAGTTTTAACTACAAACATGATTTTATTAATTTTTAAATCAAAAGTGTTCAAAAAATGTCCAATCAATTATTTCTGGTGTTTTACACAAAAATAAAATCATTTGTAGAATCAGGACTGATGATTGTTGTTATTATAGTTCAAACCAGAACTACTAAAATATCAGTTTCCTTAGATTTTCTGGTGCACAAACTGCAGAATATATAAACATTATAATATAAAAATATAAACTCATTTTTATCTGTATCTGAATCGACCATGAGAAGAAGATCATCATCTCTACTAAAAATCATTAAAAAATGATTGTTTATAAGAAAAAATAACAAACAAATCCAACATTGACGTATAGTTTTATTAAATGTTATGTGGACTGTATAGAATGAATACACAAGACAGGAAATTACAATTAATATATTGTGACTGTGATGTTGATATCAACATAAAAAAACAGACTTTTAGGCTGACTCTCTTGTAAGGTAGCAGAACCTTTGGTTATGTAAATATAACAGTCGTGTTGATTTGCACTAGAAAAATCTTAATGCTTAATTGTTACTTTATGCACCTTTTATTTAATTAACAGTATTAACCCAATGCAGTCAGTTTCATGGCATTCATTTAAAAAAATATCTCCTAGTCATCTAATATCAAATAAACATACAGCAATTAAGTTTGCTTAAACCGTATTCGTCTATATCATTCGATATAACTTCTAAAGCGCACACATATACACATTTATAAGTAATAACATATTCTTTTGCATTTGGTAATTTTATGCTTGTTCCTTAGAAGAAATAATGATATTATTATACTATAATCTAGAAAGAAGAACAGGAAAATTATACAAGAGGAAAAAATAGGCAACCCAACAGCAGCTTCTGAATCAGAAATTACCAAAGTAAAAACATCCATGTTTATTTCTTATCTTCACTGAGCATTCAGATAGGTCTGCTTTGCCAGATGTTTTTTTTTATAATTCATGGTTTGCCATGGTGAGAAGACAGAGCACTTTGATCATGCTCATGCCGGGAATTGGTCTGATGTCTATACTGCGTAGGGTCAGAAGGGTAGAAGTGAACATCAACTGAAACAGATGTCATACCCAGGGTGACACAGTGGGACAGCATAAGGGGACAATTGGCATGTGAAAGACTGATACTGTGGTGTACTGGGGTAGAGGAGGAATCGAGGGTCTGCAGGGTCAGTGTAGAGTGAAGACCTTCCTCCTGAGTGCCCAAAGAGTTGGATGGGGGTGGTGATGGTGCACCCCTTTGACACTGCCCTGAATCTTGGCTTCTCCAGTCCTCCATACACTGGAGCTGGACGTCAGACGGCAGTGAGGGTGTTGATTTTCCTTCCTCAAATGAGGTCTCTAACTGAGGTACATATGGTTGCATCATTACACATCTGCTACTCTTCTAACATTTAATAAATGCTGATCATCTTATGAAATAACAATTTTAGCTTAGCATGACTGATGAATACGCTAAACTGAAAGATAATTTACCTGCCTATCCTCAGAAGGCTTTAAGTGTGTTTCCACTATGACTGACATGTCTTGGCTTGGCTGGAATTCTACTTGTGCGTCATCACAGGAGGGCTCTAATAGCAAGGTGGAAGGACTGGAGGCTGGGGGATAGGCCCTTATTTCAGACATGTTCGGGCTTTGCTCAATAACAGCAACCATGTTGTCATTCTCAAAGGCTCTGCGGAAAACATCAGTAAAAATATATTTGAAAATCATTTCAGATGGTGACAAACTTTTGATAAATTGAGACTTAATGTAATGTTAATGTAATTTAGCATTAACCAAACTTACTTATTATCATACGTCCTTTCAATGGCGAGGTGTTCGCCAGGCCTGCAAGGGCCACCAATGCCTCTAAGAGCTTCATTAAAAGAGTGTCATTATTTTGTATTTACCTTATCAGTTAATAAAATGTCATTGAGAGTACATTAATTTAAGACTAAATTCTAAGAATTAGCATGCCTGTTCAAGCACTAGTTACAAATTTGTAGGAGATGTCTTGCCTGCTCGTCCTGTAGTTATGGCTGCAGGATTATTTTTTTGAAACAAAGAATAGAAAGACATAGTGATGAAAATGAATGCCAAAGAAACTCCAACTCCAACCACTATTGGAATGTCATGTTTTTCTAGCACAGGTAACCAACTGTTGGACTTCCTCTTCTCCCTGACAACAGATTGTGGAAAATACTGAAAACCAAACAAAATAAAATCAAATGATGCTTAAAAAACCAATATACTACCTGGCATTGTTGGCTGTGGTCCTCATGGGGGCTTTTGATGTGTTCTTATCCAACATTTCAATTAATTCAGTATAATTTGCCTGGGATGCCTTAGTGACTGTAAACTGTTCAGTCAGCTGACTCCGGTACTGATGGACCTCCACAGGAGTTGTACTGGTGACATTGTTCAGATTATTCATTGTAAACCCAGACGTCTGGGTTGGTTCATGTGCCTGAACCACTGAGTTTGAGGAGGGCTCGACTAGCTTTGAGTTTGTGTGCTGGTCAGAAACACTTTCAATTGAATTTTGGTCGATGGTCTGATAGTGTGCAGACAGGAACTCCGGTTGCATATTGCTTGTTTGGAACTTTTGCTGATCTGTATAATCGATGATTGAATTAATTTGAGTAACATGTCTTTTTTGTGTACGTACCTCTGGGGTTTTGGCGTCAGAGATGACCGAATGTGGCTCTGGTGTTATTAAGAGGGCTTTGTACTTTTTGTTTCCCCTGTTTTTATGCTGTCATGATAACTGAAGGAAGTATAGGAGGCAGATAGGGTTGGAACACTGACCTGCAGTGTTGATGAGTTCTTCAGGTTAATATCTATAGACGTGAAGGTAAAGCAAATAATTACTTGTGATAAAAAAACAGGTTATAGTGCCTTAAAAAGGATTCATACAAACGTAAATGAATTTTATTGAGATTTTATGTAACAGACCAATACAAAGTAACACATAATATTTTTTTTTTGGTCTTGTTAGATAAAACCAAAGTTGAGGCAATACTGCTCATCACCCTGAACACACCATCCTCACTGTAAAACATGGTGGTTGAAAGATGGATGGAGCTAAATACAGGGCAAACCTGGAAAAAAAACCTGTTGGAGGCTGCTAAAGAAGACTAGGAAGGAGATTTGCCTTCCAGTAAGACAATGACCCTGAACATACAGCCAGAAATACAATGGAATGGTTTGGATCAAAGAATATTCATGTGTTAGAATGGCCAAACCTAAACCCCACTGAGCGTCTCAAAAATTGGACTTAAAAATTGCTCTTTACAGAAGCAATCTGGCTTAAACTATTTTGCAAAAAAGGATAGGCAAAAGTTTTTGTCTCTAGATGTGCAGCGCTGGTAGAGACATACCCCAACAGACCTGCAGCTGTAATTGCAGTGAAATGTTGCTCTACAAGGTATTGACACAGGGGGGCTGAATACAAATGCACACCACACTTTCCAGATTTTTATTTGCTTAAAATGTCGAAAACCGTGTATCATTTTTATTCCAATTCACAGTTATGTGTTACTTCGTGTTGGTCTGTTACATAAAATCTCAATAAAATACATTTAAGTTTAAATCCTTTCTTTAGGCACTGTAGATACACACAGTACCTATCGCAATTATAGCCTGCAGGATGGATTCATTTTACCTTTATTAAATTTGAAATCCTTTTGGTTGGTAGGATTTGTAGGTTCTTCTGTCTTGATTTGTGGGATCTAAAGTATTTTTGAATAAAACAAACTCAGTGTATTACCTTAAAAGAAACACATATCATCCATCAGCAATATTACATGCACAGACCCACAGCATGTCCAGTTGATAGTGTACAGTGGTTTGTATTATTATTATATATACATTAAATGAACAGGACAAACTAATCGTTTACAGCGGGTAAAATCACGACAGAGTATTTCTGTATGCTACTCACTTTAGATAATAAATCCACAGCAGGATCAGCTTTAAGATGAAAGATTGAAACAATTAGACTATTATTATTATTATTATTATTATTATTAATAATAATATTTTTTTAGTTCTTTATGATTACATAAGTAGTGCAAATTAAAATATTTTCTGTAACAGAATTTGTTTACCAGAGAAAACCGTTATGATGGTCTTTCTTCTATCCTGACCCATGTTGTTTTCAGCAGTGCAGTAATACTCTCCTGTGTCTGACTGATGGGCATTAGAGATGTGCAGTGTCTCATTATCTGCAGGGGGAAAAAAAAGCTCTTTAAAGTGCAAAACATTCTGAATGCATTCAAACACATTCGGAAGAAGATGTGATGTGAAAAAAAGATTTGCAGGATCTTGCCATCAATGCGTATGCGTGGTGAAAGTGATAGCGGGGTCTGAAGAGCACTTCTGCGCCAGGTGTACTTCAGTGGTGGGTTTCCAACAGCTCGACATGGGAGAATGATAGTGGCTCCTTTAGACACGTTCAATGATCCCACAAATAACACAATAACCGGCTTTGCTGAAAAGATATAGTATGAAAGTCAATTTCTCAGAATGTTCCGATAGCTTTCATGATCCTACATTATGATTTGATGAGAAAATTTACCAGCTATACGTAGCCGAGTGGTTTTCTCATCCTGGCCCACAGTATTGGAGGCTGCACATGTGTAATAACCTTCATCGTAAATTCGCACTGAGGAGATGTAAAGGGTTGAATTTCGGGCACTGTGAATAAAGTGACATGATGACTGCAGTGATTTGTATCACTTTATATACATCCTGAATTCCAGAAAAGTTGGGGTTTTTTTTTAAATTACAAGCCAATATTTGATTTACAATAGAACATAAATAAAATCAGCGGTGTGCAGTCCGTCTCTGCTGTTCTAAACACTATCAGAAGCACTGACCTACATTTACAACCTAAATTCTAATATTTGTTCCATTAAACTGTATTCATTTATTCCAACAGTTTATTCTCTTCATTTCGTAGTGTTTCTCTTGCTGCACTGCTTCCAGTACGTGTATGTGAATTTTTTTGTCCAGTCAGATTTCAGTTTCTATGTGCTGCCATGTTAATCTAATCTTCCTTCAGAATCAGTAGTGCTGCCCATGGAACTTAAACTATATTAGTAGTGGGACTGTTTCTTTAACCAATCAGACTTCAAATTCACCTCACAGGACCAGCTAGCTGGCCCACGATAACGTCAGCTTTTTTCTGTCCTCTGATTGGTTGATCAGAGTAAAACTGTTACAGACAAGTTCGACCAGCAAAACATGTCTGTAGCAATCTGCACACATTAATACAGATGAATTAGAACTGACGGAGAAGAAGAATTTAAATATTTACCCCTTGGAAATTTTTCCTCCTGTTCTAACAGACTGGCCATGTTTCAGCCAATCAATAGAGGGAACAGGGTGTCCTGACACCTGGCACTGAATTATCACCTCCGCTCCTACTGCAGAAATCACTGCCAGGGGCCAGAGAGTCACGGACGGAGGAGCTGTCAAGATGACCAGAAGAACCACAATGATCCCAAACTGGCTTAACAGATTAAAACAATTTCAACAGATTAAAAATAAAATAAAATCATAAATAAAATAATAAAAACAATAGTTAAATTATATAAGAAATAAAATATAATTGCATACATTATAAAGATATAATATCTTTTAGCCAATGCAACCGCTTGATACCAAGTGTGTATCTGTAGTAATTTAGCAAATACCAAAGTATCCTAAAAGCAACCTAAAATGTTAACAATTTTTACTTCAGCTGTTTTCTAATGTAATGAAGTATTTTAAAGGTTTGCTAACATTTGCAGCCAACTCTATGCGTTAATTCATGTACTGTATTGTAATTCCAGAATGTATAATCAATACATATATCATTAACTTTCCATATACTATACCTAGAACTTCCAAGAAGATCTTCTTAGAGGTTATAGTTCTTTGTAGGAAGGAATTAAAAGCCCGACAAAAATACGCTCCCCTGTCTGTCTCTTGTACACTAAAGACATATAGTTTATGACATAAATTAGTAAAGCTAAAACCATAACATGTGCAGACATTGAACCAATTTCACAAGCACCTGAGAAAAAGCAGGTCTCCAGTGGACTGGGTGGAGATGTGTGACCTGGACTGGAGAAGATGATTGTTTCTAAACCAAGAGATCTGTGCAGGAGGTCTGCTGTGTGGTGGTCTACAGTTCAGAGTCACAGGGTCACCTTTTCTCACTGTTTTATTGACAGGTTGGAGTACAAAGGTCCAGTCCATGACTATAAAGTTAAAATCAGATGAAATTGTTTAAGCTGTGTTCGGAGTTCGTCTCATTAATTAAATACTAGTTCACTTCTGTCTGGTTAAAAATTCTTCTGGATAAAAAATAAAAGCATATATAAGAATACAAATTTGTTGTCATTTTTTTATTGTTTCTTTTTATTTATTAATTTATGAAGTTTCGTTTTGGTTATAACCTTGAGTCATACCAACAGTTTCAGACAAGAGTTTCCCATGATGTCATACAGGACAATATTATTTCAAAATGTTAATAAAATCATGATATCTATCATTTTTTCTATGATATCTATGATTTATAATGTCATGGAAAAAATGCAATAAAAACCCCCCAAACAAACGCAGGATCTGGACATTGATTCTATTGATAAGTTGAATCTGCTGCTTATGCATATTATGACAGGTTTTAGAGTAAAGACATTTCCTTATGCCTACAAACTGAACTACTAACTAATGCAACGTCTGTCTATCAGGCCTACTTCCATACTACAAGGCATGACATCAGAAAAATTTGATTCGATTAGGAAGACTTCATTTGACTTACATTTATCTCTTTTATACAACTGAGCGTTAGGGGCCTGACTTAGGGGCCCAACAGTGGCAGCTTGGTTGTGCTGGGAATCGAACCCTGATTCTCAGAATAGCAGTCCAACACCTTAACCAATGAACTACCATTTTCCCTTTATCTAATGTAGAAGTTAATATAAGGCTTCTATTTACTTTTCTGTACTACGAAGGTGCGTACTTAGTTTATATCTATACATAAATTCATAGATTTATGCCAAAACAAATATTATGCTGGTACCTGCGGGTAAAAGGTAGGCTGACTGTGATCTGAGTGTCTCCTTGTTATTTTCAGCTTCGCAGTAATAAAAGCCTTCATCTTCTGACAAAACGCTCCTGTAGGACATATAAAACAGGTTTTTTCTTTTTTATTAGATTTTACTAATTATATTTATTTTATTAAAAATCTTTTGATGATACGTTATAGCATATTGATATTAAAAACTACAAAATAATAAAATACACAGTTATCGAACAAAAAAAGGATGTCATGAGCTCACTTAAAAACAAGAAGTTGTCCATCATCATGCAGGTTCCATCTCGACGTATTAGGTAATGTTTGGCCATCTTTAAACCACTGCACTTTGGGAGTAGGGAAACCATGAACTACACAGTGCAGGACTGCAGATGTTTCTACAGCTACTGTGATGTTCTCAGGACCCTGCATGATCTCAAGACTCATTCTAAACCCTGCAAGCACAACAATGCAGCATTATTAGACAGTATTATTATAATTGACTAATGTTATTAAAATAGATTTGTCTAGCTAGTACAGGACCACATACCACCAACTATCAGGCTGGCTTTGCTGCTCTCTTTGCTTATGTTCAGCAGAGGATTATAGGTAACACAAACATACTGCCCTTGGTCTTGCTTGGTGATGTTGGTCAGGTGCAGGGTGCCTGAGGTCTTTCTTTGGCTCCCTCCTCCATACTGTCCCTATTAAACAAAAAAAAAGCAAAATGTTACTGCCAATAATTACAGTCCATCTCTAGAATACTTCTTAAGGATAGAGGCTGAAAGGATGTGCCTACGTATGCACCCAAAATAAATACTTTTTGGTCATCCTGATCACTGCATTTTCCCTCAGCCAGTACACATCTGTATCCAGTAATAACATTAAAGTATGTTCCAATCAGGGACACTGCTGAGAGGGGAAAAGTTAGGGAGATTCTAAGGGCCCACACACTTTAGGGGCCCCCAGAGGTCTGTTTTATCAGTAATAACAGTGCAAAATAAGTGTGGTGGGCCCAAAGGTTCTTATAACCTTCAAGTGTATTCACTTTTATTTAAATGTATTTTTGTGAACAAATATTAATATCTTGAAGTGACATCTAATGGATTAGGAGTGAAATGCAATTCCGAACATGCTGCAAACTATAAACCTCCAAAGACAATTTTTAGGTTTTTTAGAAACACACATTACCTGTATCTGAGTTCCTCTGGTAAAAACTCTGCTATTCTTCAGCCAGAAAATATGAGCAGGTGGAGAGCTTTCTCCTGACACACACTGGAAAAACACACCCTGACCCTCAGGTGCACTCTGGGACTGAGGACCGAAAAACACATTTTCCAGATCTGTAGGAGATAAAAAATAATACTCAAACAATTATTTCTACATGAAAAGTATCATTTTGGTGACTGTTATATAAAGCAGAATCAGGTCTTACAGTTCTGAGTTTAACCCAGTCAGTTGATAGTACATACATGCTTTGCTGACTGTGACACCACTTCTGATCTGTTTACTTCCTTTCCTGGCACTGCAGATATATCCTCCCAGGTCTTCGTCTTCAAGCCAAGAAAAAAATAGAGAGCCGTTGGCCAACCGTTGAACTCCAGCCGACAATCCACCATTCTGTTTCTCCCACTTCACCAGTAGTGCCGTCTGAGAGCTTGTGTCATACGCTGCACAGTGCAGCATCAGCGACCGGTTCAGAACTCCAACACCATCTTCTGGTTTAACTGAGAAAACTAAAGAAAGAGATTTATAAAAAAACAAATATGTAACAGAGTTTGTAAAGTAAAACATTTTGATATATTATATTACAAAAGAAATGAAATTAATTAAAAAATGCACTGCACTTCTTCACAATTACAACCTAATATTTTATTCATAGAAAATTAGTCACACTAAACTGAGATAAAAGTTATTTGTACATAGTCCCTATTGCTGCTGATTAATTCTCTCAGTTTTGTTCTATTGGCTACATGTGAATAATAAATGTTTATTTATTAAAGTATTATATAATTTTTATTCATTTAAAATTATCAACACACATACAGAAAGAGAGGCCCTGGCACTAGTTATCTTTCTCTGAGGAGGGGAAAATTATATGAGAATAAGGGGAGTGTGGACTCACCACTATTCTCCTCAGCGTATGAGGAGCTGTGAAGGTTGTAACCAGGGAAGGGGCTCGGCTTAGCGTGGGAAAAGAAAGCTGGCCAGCAGAATTTTTGTCCAAAGAATAAGTTGGATAACTACATAGACAATACTAACCAGGGGCTGGGGCGAAATGCCAATGCCAAAAAATCATACTCCCCTGAGCCCAGATCATTAACTATTTAGGGGTTGTAAGTTACTAGGTAGTTATACAGGCCTGTCTGACACAGGCTCAGATCGATTTGACACTCACGACCGTGAGAGAATGAGAAGGTGACACGGCCCAATGGCAGCAGCATCCAACGTGATGCCTTTTGGCTGGACTTTTTTTTAATTTGGGTTTATTTTGTTATTATTAAAATGTGAAAATCTGCTTCGTTATATACAAATTATGTAGCTATAAAAACCTAATCGAAACATGACATAGTTCTTGTCCCTGAGGGTGCTAGACATTGCTTTTGCTAGAGTAGACAGTGCTAGACTAGATGCCCAAAATGATGCAATCCTTATGGTTTTAAGTGTTTTATAGGTAAATTAAGTTTAAATTTAGCTCAATAATAAGTTTATACATACAAAGATGGGGGCTGTAAGATTAACAACACATATTGAGTCTTGAAGAATACTTACCTTTAAAGATTTATAATTATGTTTTTTTATTTGTAATAAAACAAAAGAAATATGTTTGCAAATGAAATATATAATATATGGCAAAATATATAATTCCTGAACAGTCACAAAATAAAGGAAAATGCTCCCAGTGAACGCATCCCACTCTGTGAACGGAGGTAGTTTGAAGTCTGTTGCTAGGCTACAGTCAAAGCAACACCGTGTAATAGCAAACAAATGCTAAATTAGCATACGACACATTCTGCTAGCAGGGCTTTATCATCACAAATAAAATTCTCAGGCAATACAATGACAGATATGCAAATGTATTCAAACTGATGAATCTATAATTCTAGATTCTGTCAATCTCAAACGTGTGTCTCTCTTTTTTCACAATAAAACCACATAATCCAGAGACAGTGAACAAGAGACAAAGACATTTAAATCATTTGTGAAAAAATCAAGTTTTATGACTAGATATTTCACACGTCAAAGCAAAAAAAACCAAAAAAAACTCAGCAGGTCACCCTGTTTAGATGAATAGGATAGGTGTGTTAGTATATTCTGTATAGTGTTTCTCTATACACACCTAGTTCAGACTGAGTTCCAGTGATGCTGATAGAACATGAGAAAAGGAGCAGCCAAACGGGCCGGATCATCTGGGCTGATGTGTGGAGAGGAGACGCCGTGCTAGCCCTCTCCCACTGTGCGTTTCACTTGTACACACTTATCCATAGCATAGTGTATCATCTGGATGGTGTTTTCTGTAATCTAATAGAAAAACCACACCAAAACACACACACACACACTTGCATTTCCATTTACGGTATTTGTCAGACGTCCTTATCTAGAGCGACTTAGATTTATATTATTTATACAAATGCAATTAAGAGTTAAGGGCCTTGCTCAGGGGCCCAACGGTGCTAACTTGGTCATGCTGGGAATCAAACTCAGATCTTCCATTTAGCACTCCAACACCTAAACCACTGTGCTACACACACACACACATAGTTTACTGCATTACAGTATACTCTCAATTATTACTTATTTAGCAACTATTCACCACATAATATAATGATACAGATAGTGTGTGTGTGTGTGTGTGTGTGTGTTCAGATTAGGTAACCAAACTTAATTATATGTACTTCTGTCTTATATTTTAGCATAATTCCAGTCATACTAGCCAACTATGCAGTTCCAGCAGCTGGCCTCTCCTCTCCAGCTCACTGAATATTCCTATTTTGGTTGTGTGTTAGAGGCACCATTATCACATCCCATGCTTTGTACAAGACATGCCTCTTTAGTGCCTTCAATGGACTGGCCACTTTAGTCCGCGCAGCCGCAGCCCCTCCACTCGCCAATTGTGACATGAAAAGAACGAGCCTGCTTTGTACCCAGAGGATCAGTTAGCGAGCCTGTTAAGAAACGCTTGTTGTCTGATCATGTGGGCTTTAATAATCTGTGTGTCCATCTAAGGTGCTCACAAGACTTGATGATTACCAAATTTGACCAGGTCACACCTAAAAAAAACAACGAATTTCAGGTGAAGATTTCAGGCTTACTAATATCTAATATACATCACACACACACATCACACACAAGTATTGGGTCATTTTTGTAAAATTATCCCATCAACTCACACATCCATCTTTCCATATGTTCAAAGAATCCATCAAAGCCTTAAAACATCAGTCAGCATGTTTATAACAGGGTGAAGATAATGTGGCACACAAGTTTAGTGAATAACCCATACGCGAAGCTTTACACACAAAAATATACGCAACTAATCAAATACATTTAAATAAAAAAGAAAATAATAAATAATTATTTAATAAAATATTAGCAAAAAATGGCAGCCATCATGTTTAGTGGGGAAGTGTTAGCGCAGTAGTTGAAGTGTTAGACTGCTAATTGGAAGATCGAGGTTTGATGTCCAGCACCCTCAAGTTTCTACTGTTGGGCCCCTGAGCAAGGCCCTTAACCCCCAACTGCTCAGTTGTATAAATGAAATAAATGTAAGTCGCTCTGGATAAGGACGTCTGCAAAATGCTGTAAATGTAAACGTATAAACCTCCATTGCAGCTTCTGTGTATTTTTTACATTTGCATAATTTAACAGACGCTCCTGTCCAGAGAGACGTACAAACGTACAACATCATTAAACAGATCAATACTGATACTTAGTATCAGTATTTAGGAAAGAGGTGGGCCTTTAATCGTCTCTTGAAGACAGTCAGTGTCTCTGCTGTTCTGACATTGATGGGAAGTTCATTCCACCATCTTGGTGCCAGAACAAAGGCAGGTATATCTAACTGTTACCTAAAAGTACATTTATAGGCCGTTAGTTTATAAAATTAAACATTGGATATATACATATATAGGATAGTGTGACAGACAAATGTTCACTTTGTAGTTAATAAAATTAGCAAACTAGCTCCACACCATCATTTTATACATGATTAGAAGATTCATTGATGTTCTGTAGTCACTCAGTGCCATGTGGTGAGTGTTTAGCTCTGTAATGGTTGACTGCAGTGTCATGAATGAGTACTTGAGGATCATGACTCATCTGGCGTGAAGCAGACCCAGCGGGTGGCTAAGCTAATGGGACGTAATGCCAGGATCTGGGGGAGTGTGTTTACTTTCACTTCACAGCACCCTATTAAATTAAAACTGTCATCAATTCATTAATGTTCTCTTAACAAATACAATTTAGAATTTTATAAAAAAGGCAATTTTCCCTCAAAAAAGTGTCAATACCACCTGTTCAGTGAGATGACCTTTTCCAGAGCAACCTACATTTTATTTCATTTATACAACTGAGCAATTAGGTTTTAAGGGCCCTGTTCAAGGCAGTAAAAAGTCAAAAAGTCCCAGCAGTAGTAACTTGGTGGTGCTGGGAATCGAACTCGCAGTTTTCTGGTTAGCAATTCACCAGATCCAGTCTGTATCCAGTCCGGTTGGTGGATCAGCACAGACAATGAGACAATGAGCCCCAGTGGCAGTTTCCCAATATTGACTTTGTCTTCTAGACGGCCATCCAGACAAGACCATGAAATGCTACTGCAAGTATGGAATAACCTGCTGGTTTGTCTGGTCAGAGGAGAACTCACCCCCCAACTGAACCTGGTTTCAAGGTTTTTTGCTCTATTCTGTCACCGATAGAGTTTCGGTTCTGTAATTGTTTTATATATATATATATATATATATATATATATATATATATATATATATATATATATATATAAAGATTAAAGATGGGAGTACTGAAATCAGTGAGACATTCTGTAAAGCTAGGCATGCAGTCATTGAAGTGATGCAGTCGGTGTATGAGTAACAGTCTGGTAGAGAGAATGAGGGGAGAATGAAAGAAAACCAGACCTGTGCTATTGTATTAGCATTTACTAGCATTTACACTTGACAATGCTGGAGCGGCTGGTAAAACCCACCAAACCGCCAGTTGCAGAAATATAAACAAAAAATGTTAAAACGTTAAAAGTTATTAATGCAATAAAGTGAGGCCCTAATCTGAGAAAAAAAAATGATAGGAACTCACCTCCAAACCGTGTAAACACCAGTTCAGTAATCACTGGGTGTCAATTTAAAAGAGACGATGCTGATAAACAAATAAATGAACAAATGAAGATCTCAACTCCAGTGGATAGCAAAGAGTTCGTAAAAAGAAAAAATAATCACCAGTGTCACAACCTATTAGGCAGTGATTTTATATGAAGGAAAATTCGTTTGATTAAATTTGATTGTTTGAGTTGAAAACTTGAGGTGTTCAGGGTTAAAACTGTGTTATAGAAGCAAAAAAATCGTAAATAAATAAATAACCCACATTTACATTTTAAAATAGCGCACCTGGCAACACCCTGTACAATTTACAAATGTTATAATGTGTTGCAGATTCAGATTCATGGCCACCACCTGTAGTCTTCTATTTATAGTATCTGGATAATTGTAGATGGTAAAATTAGCATTTGCTTTGTAGTAAAGCGGTGCATAAACGGTATGTACATAAATACAAATCATAAGATGCACATTGGGATAAACATGGTGATGCAATGCTTTGCAATCTTACAATACAATTTTTAGAAGTTATATAATTATTATTTTTTTATTATAACACTTTAGCAAGAAAACATTGTGCTTTAAATGCACGAAGCTCGCTCCTAATAAAATAAGTAAAACCTTAATACAAATCATGATAAAACATGAGCCCTTTTCGATACAGCACCACCAAGTTACTGCTGCTGGGCCCCTGAGTGAGGCCCTTAACCAGCCTTAACATTTTAACAAAATAAAAATATCAGTCTCTCTGAATGCTAGAAAGATAAATGTAAATATATATATGTATATATATAAAACCACTTTTCTATTCAATTTTTAATTCTGAGCTATTGATTGCTATAATTTACACAATATCCCTGTCATGTGGGCCGTGCTTGGGTGTGTGCACTGAAACCAGACTTTTTTTCTGATAATGATTTTAAATACTAGGAGAATTAAACACAGTAAAGCAAAACTTACAGAAAACTAAATTCTCAGCAACAGAATCCAAGTATTCCAATTATCAGGCTGATTAAATGACCAGAAGCTGTAAATACTGTAATAGATCAAATGTATTAAATTAATAAAACTTACCTGTATATGAGAACGTGCTCAGCTTTACTGCAGCATCTCTGCAAGCAAACCTGTTGTGCATTCACGCTCCTCTTCTCGAGTGCGTAGGGTTAGATCACCACCCAGTTACACACACACACACACACACATATCTCATAGCCTGGAGACGCTCAAAATGCATGGAATAATATGAGAGCACTGAAGTGGTGCTCCTGCATGTCCTCATGTAAATCAGCAAATAATATAGTGTGGAGTGTAAACGTCAGAATAAAGGCGTATTCTCGTATCGAACCTTTTTACTTCTGTGGATTCGGGTTAGCGGATTATTTTACTGATCATGTGATAATACTGTGTATGCCTAAGAACACAGTGAGAGCAGAAAAGATGAATCATTAAAAGCACAGATTTTGGATATTGTGCTAAACATTATAAAAACCTGTAGCTATAAAGGTCACATCTGTATCACTTTTGTTAAAATCACACCAAAATCCAAGACTACGGTCAGCTGCCGTGCATGTTGTTTGTTCATTTTGCCAGTAGATGTCTTTGCAAATGTAAATTGACTTTTTTTACTCTACCGATCCAACACAATCAAATGTAAATGAAATAGGCAGATTTCTAATCTATGCAAGACCGCATTTTTTAATTAACTGAACAAAGACCAATTCTGCTGGCTAATGTGATGTTTGCGGTGTGGAACATCAAACACAAACTCCCCAAAAAAGAAATTATTCAGAGCCATTTTATGGTGCGCTAATAATTATCTCTCAGATGTTCACACCTCCAGTTAACATGTGGATTCAGGATTAGTAGAGAACACAGATACCAGAAACAGAAGCTTTTATTCAGAGAAACAGAAAACATTGATATAATACACTGTATATTATACATATTAAAAGTGGAAAACTAGTTTTAAAGTCATTTTATATTTTAAAAAAAGTTGCTTAGTCCACAGTCTTTATTCAGGTGTAACTTTCTACATTTACAGCATTTGGCAGATGCCCTTATCCAGCACACCTTACATTTTGTTTTCTACAACTGAGCAATTGGCGGTTAAGGGCCTTGATCAAGTGCCCAGCAGTGGTAATTTTCTGTTGCTGGGAATTAAACCACAACCTTCTGGTCAGCAGTCCAACAACTTAACCACCACCAAAACGTTCGCAGATAAGTAGTGGCACCCACTTACAATATGAGATTTACATGCTGACTGTATTCTACTTACTTTTTAGGACATTGGGTGCAAAAAATAATGCTTTTGTCCTGCTACAAAAACCAATATGTATTTTAGAATTGCTACACAAACGAGGCATTTCTTATTCAGAGATCAGTTTGTGTCAGACTGATTTACTATTTACTGTCCTTGTGTATCAGCACTTTAACCTGAAGTCTATAAAGTGGGGGAAGTGGTAGCGCAGTGGTTGAGGTGTTTAACTGCTAATTAGATAATCGGGGTTCGATTCCCAGCACCACCAAGTTACCACCGTTGGGCCCCTGAGCAAGGCCCTTAACGCCCAATTGCTAAATTGTAGAAATGAGATAAATGTAAGTCACTCTGGATGGTTGCAAGTTCCAAGATCCAACAACATGACAATAGGAAAAGTTCTGTTATTCCTCTTTTTATCTTCATTTGCTTTTGAAATTCTGTGTGCTAAAGAATTATTTCAATACATTTATATTTTTTATAAATGGGGCAGAGACACAATAATAGATACTGTACATTTAACTTAATAACAGATTCTTTTCTGAATAAAACAATTGAAACACTTGCCACATGAAACACTTGCAACACAATTGCCATGTTCATGTCACAGGGCTACAACAACAAGAAATTACACATGATGGTAAAAGACATTAGAATAAGGATGTATTCTGGAGGGGACGCGGTGGCTGAATCCAGATCAGACCGACAGAATGTTTGATCAATTAGGTAATGCGTCTCAGCAATAATTCCTTGAAAACAGCATGCAAGATAAATAATTTCAGAAAAGTAAAGCAACATTTCTGTTTTACTATAATGAATCAGTTCATGCATCTGATCAATGTCATGATTCAAAGTCTACAATTTACAGCAACAGAAAGACACCATCAGTACATCTTCTCTCACAAATATCCTTTAATAAGTCACTAAAGGACAATGGAATAACCTTTATTAAAATATTTTCATAACATAACATTAAAGCAGTATAAAATGATCATTTTATGGTGCTCACCTGTTAAGTGATCCGGGTGTTTTCTCAGCTCTTGCAGTGATTGGGTGAGTTTTTCCAGGCGATGTTGTAGGTACGCATTTTCGACACTCAGCTTCGTAATTGTATCCTGAATATCATATGGCAAAGTTATTTGCGCTAAAAAGGACAGAGTCAGCATTGTGACCATTACTTGCACAAAGAACATTTCACACTTTAATTAGTGTAAGTGCATTAGCTAATTAGCTGTAATTTAATTCGCCAAGATTAACTATTCAAAAACGACTTGTTCGACACTGACCACAATTCTGTTGATGTTTTTTAAAGCACTTCAATCTCTACATCAGATTGATTTTTACACATCATGGTGGTGGGTCTCTTTTTATTCTGGGACATGCATTTATAAATCAATTCACATTTCATGCACTGTTAATTAAGTGTTACATTTTTTAGCAATTACTATTAGTCAAATGGTAGTAAATTAAACTCTCCAAAAATTATATTAAATAAGAATATTTTAATTAAAAATCTTATTGTGTGGACTCGCCACCATGCTTTCCAGCATATTAGGAGACATAGAGGTTCTAACCAAAGCAGTGGCTTGGCTCAGCATAGAAAAATAAAGCTGACCATTCGAGAGTAGGAACAATCACCCAAAGAGTAAGTTGGACAATTGTGTCCTGAGAGCCATGGTGCAACATCCACCTAGGGGCTACTTTTTTTCCAGGACCTTCACACCAAGATTGCCTTTAACCCAAGGTGGAGGTCCTGAAATAAGCGTATTCAGCAAGCTTCCACATACTGGGTGCTAAGGAGTATGGTTATCAGTCGATTCCTGAGGTGAACAGACACCAGCTAGCTACCTGTCCCCATGTGTGGCATCGTCGTTAAACTGGCCGCTGAACTACCCACCTTGGCATTACTTTTTTATCATTGTCATTGACTGGAAAAATATTCAATTCAAGTATACAAAAGTATACAATGCTCCATGGCAGCTATAGTGGCCACATAGGTGCCTTGCCGCTTCCTGGTCCGAGAAGATGCTGGTCGGAGCATCCCCACAAATCAAGCTCCTCATATTGCTTGGAGTAAAAGAGAAGTATCACTATCTGTACTCCACTGAGGGTGGAGCTATCGAGGCAGTATTCACAAGTGATTGGCTTTTCCACTAGCATCAGTCACTTTATTTCCTCTTTACTGCCACTTCTTCTTTACTTCATTCAGGACACCAGGCTGCTTGCTTGTTCTATACCGGAAGCCAGCCTTGAGAAGCAGCATGGAAGCTTTTGCCGAACATCTTACATAGTCCTTTACACATACAAATTCATACAAAGCAGATACAGATTCCAGTTCAGTTCTCATCTGCTGTGGTTTAGCTGGGTGCCTTCCCAAATGTGACTCTCGAGAGGTAAAGAAGATAAGAAAGTAAAGAAGATAAGAAAGGTCTCTTCTCACCAAGTGCAATGCGGCCTTATAGCCATCACTTTGTAGTCCCAAAAAGCCTCAGTTAAACCGGCCCATCAGGTGTCTCCAGTATAAGATGCTGACAGTCGAGCAGGTCGTGTCACAAATAGGACTGGTTTGTCACAATAGATCTAAAGGATGGGTACTCCCACATATCCTTCCGTCCTAAACACAGGATGATTCTGAGGTTTGCCTGCCTGGCTCTTCCTTTCAGCTTCTCTCACTCTCACCTTGAATGTTCACAAAATGCATGGATGCTGGACTGGTTCCTTTGTGACTCCAGGGCATACGCATTCTGAACTACATAAACAACTGGCTAGTACTAGCCAGTTGCAACAGCAGGTAGTTCAGCATCGAGATGCCATTTTTGCTTGTACCCAGGGGCTGGGGCTAAGAGTCAATGGCAGAAAAAAGCATGCTCCAGCCCAGGCCGTTACCTATTTAGGGTTCTTAGTAGCTATTTTTAAAAACCCTTTGTTTTAATGGAAAAGTTAAATGATTGGAAAAATCTTGTTTACACTCATATTTGTGCAATTTTTAAATGTTAACAGCAGATTATTATAGACAAAGCTAATAAAGATAAACATAGCTCAGCTCTGTTTTATTTTTTTCCTACAGCTAGCCGCATTTCGTAGGTTCTTTAGTTTTAATGCTCATTTCTTTTTAATGCTGTTTTGATCAGTAAACTGTTAAGAATGTAATCTGCCCTGTTTGTTTTAAATCTTGTTTCGAGTGCATGAGCTGTTCATCAGATAATCTGGGACTCAGTAGGAATGTAGGCTTAGGTCAATTCAACACTTGTGGTCATGAGAGAATGAGAGAGGGAAAGTAATTTACTGTCAAGCAGTTACAGAGGCGACTTGGTCTAATGACTGCAGCGTCAACCGGATGCCTTTTGGTCTGCTGCATATGAAACTGCTAAGTTAGATCAAGTCAAGTCACCTTTATTTATATAGCGCTTTTAACAGGACGGATTGTGTAATGCAAACAATGACACCAATTAACATTAACACCACATTATTAACTAGCATACAGAAACATACACTCTCATCGGTACTTTTGTATTCAGTTTCTTTTCAGCACGAAAACTTTCTGGAGCTGCCTATCATTTTAAATAGACCTTTTCTGAGCTTCACTTTCAAGAGAATTACACTCTTTGACCCTAATAGTCATATTCTGCACCTGATTTTATTTAATAAACCTATGAAACTGATGACTATACCATAAAACTAGAGTATATAGAGTATATAAAAGGATAACTAAGGTAAAAATTAAGTACAACTGTAAAACTGCTATACAATGAAGTTAAAACTTGATAATTAAACATACCAGTTAAAACAAGTACCAGTGTGTACAAGGTTTAACAAGTACATTAACTACAGTACATACTATTGTACTGAGTGCATGTACATTATATACACTGTTGCATGTATACATGTACAGTACATACATTGTATTGTGCAATACACCAGTGGCTACAGGTGTACCTATTAAGCTACAAGTTAGGGAAGGGAATTTTCATTTTATTGTATTGCAATACTGCAGTACAGAATTTAGGAAGTTTTCAAATGGCTGTATTCATTATTCCAAAACAGGACACACTAGTAATCTGAATTCAAAAACGGGACAATTCAGTAAGGTTAGGGGATAAGATTTAGATTACCAGCACCACAATGTTATTACAAATTGATGTAAAACAAAATTAAAGTGCAACAGCCAAAAAACACTGAATCTAAATGTAGAAGGTTTATAGGCACCACAATGATTCAAATATCTGAATTGGACAATCAGTAAATAAGATACCTTAGCACCAACAATGTTGTTAACAAATTGATGTAAAACAAAATTAAAGTCAACAGCCAGAAACACTCTAAATGTATAAATAGGCCTGATCCATAAAGAAAAAAAAATCAAAATTAGGTTTTTGGCTTCATGATAATCATATTTACTGTGGGACATTAAACAACATAGAGAAACCTAACAAAACAGCCCGTGTCTTTTATCATGACTGATTGCCATCAAGCTAAAACTGATGTAGCCTAACTAGTATAAACTAATTATAATAAACATGTTTTCAATATTTCATCTGAAGAAAACAAAGTATTTTAAATTACAAGCTCTACAAGCTCATAATGTTGACATTTACTTTACGTTTTTTGTGTTTAACTTATGTAGCTTTATAAAAAACACGTCTTTGACACTGGTGAAGGTCAATCTCATAAACACGAAACTAGTTTTTATCTTTACAATTCTTTTATTCTCAGAATTGCGATATATTCAAATTTTTATCTCGCTATTCTTTTATTTTGTATTTAATGGCAGAAACAGGCTTCCATAAGCATTACATTATCACTAACTGCCTAATATTTTGTTGATCCCACTTTTGCTGCCAAAACACCCTGAAACCCTGAACTTTTTTCCAAAATTTCCAATTTTTATTTGTCACATACATTATTATACCCAGTACAACATATAGTGTAATGTTGTGATGTTAGCCTTCCTGGTCTTTCAATCAACAACTCAGTGCCTTAACCATTTAAGCCACCACTGCCCATGTTTCTCCAGCACAACCCACAGATGCCTGATAGGATATAGATCTGGGAAATTTGAAGTCACAGTTGATGTGTTACGAGCATAAATCAATAACCACCTTACATTCATGCATATGACTGAATCCTTCAGAACATCTCCCCCTAGTGGCCAACAGACTTTATAACTGAACACAACGTCTCTCTTTAACTCAGTGGTTCCTAAATTTTCCTCCCTGTAGTGTTTTTTGCTCACGTGTGTGTTTTGCATGCACTGAGAAATGTGTCTGAACTCCTTTAATAAAGAACCGCTAACAGATGTGGCCTAGTCAGCACGAGAGCAAATTTACTTCAGCCTCCTTCTGGTAGCCTCTAATATAACAAGACCAAGGGCGCCCCCTAGTGAAAGTGAACTTGCACCTTCATCACAGGTACATACAACAATACAACACACCCCCATTTCTCAGTAATCATTGGCAACAGAAACAATACCAATGCAAAGATATTATGTAAACAGTTAATACAGAATCTAAAATCAGTCTAACAAAAGCTTTTCTTCTTCTTTACTATAAACATCCTGTCAATTTACTAGTTTAAATCTTAAGCACATCTAACGTCATCGATAGAAAAGTTTATTATCAGTTTATACTACAGTCCTAAAACCTCACAGACACTTTTACAACCCGACCATTTCTGGTAAAAGTTGTGTTACTTTTATTTAAGACTTTACTCTGGCACTTTGTGTGCATCTTGGATGTCTGCAAGATCGAATGCCTCTGTGTGTTCACAAATTGTTTAGCTCAGGTGGAGTCCGTTGCAACATGTAAAATGTAATGGAATGCAAATGTCTTTATTTCGTCACATATACTTTTTAATAGCACAGTGAAATTCTTTTTCGCATATCCCATCTTAGTAAGTTGGGCGTCAGAGCGCAGGGTCAGCTATGATACAGCGCCCCTGGAGCAGGAAGGGTTAAGGGTCTTGCTTAAGAACCCAACAGTGGTTGGCTTGCTGGTGGTGGGGCTTGAACCCAGGTGTTTCTGGTCTTCAGATAAACAGCTGGCGCTGGTGGGGCTCGGAGCCAGGTCTTCCTGGTCTCCAGATCAGCAACTCAGTGCCTTAACCATTTAAGGCCTCACCACCCATAACTGTTGTCCTGCTGCACTGATAGCATTGTATGATCTTGGCTCATCTTATTTTAGAATAATGAAACCTGGTTGCCACCCTGTCTGTTTCAGTGTGTTTTGTGTTTCCTGCAAGTAGCTCTGACAGGGCTTTTGCTCTTACATTCTAATGACACACTTGTTTCTTTTGGAGATTTTTGAGCACCTGATGAACATCTCTGGGGGTAGTAGGCCTTAAGACTCCACTGGATGCTAAGACATTTCTGGAAATTATCCCATTAGAACCTGAGCTGGTGAAAAGTCTTTACCAGTGATAGGTTTTTGTCAGCAAGAGAAGAGCAAGGTAATGATCCACCCTGATTGGACCACTTTTTCAAGATATGTCTGACAGTCCTGATTGTTCTCCTTGCCAACCCATTTTATTAAGGGTAGGTTAGAATCGAGTGCATCAGATTGATGCCCCATTAGGGTTAGGATTAGGGTTTGAAATTTCTTTATTTCATAGCTTGAAAAGGGCACATAATCCCACAGTAGCAACTTTTTCCGTTATTTTCCACTGTGGAGGTAAGGAAGGGTTCCAAACCCCACCTGTAATAAACTAGGCCTCACGTGTAACTGTTTAAATGTATTAACAATTATTTCAGTAACATTGCATTATACATAAAGATAAAATCAAATAACAGCATTAAAACTCTCTGATACCGTAAATTCAAGACCAGGATAGACCTCATCATATTTTGGCATTTTTGGGTTATTAGGTCCACGGTCAGTCTTGGTTTTCTCTGCTGGTATAACTTTTATATTATACTGCATACCACCTCTCCACATTAAAGTTTTGGTCTTTAATTAACATTCCAATGTCAAATAATTCTCAGAGACTACTATTTGTCCATGTGATTATTTCTTTGCAGTCTGTTGTTGCTTTACGTAAGGCTTACATTTAAATTTGTCGTTGTTTCGTATTAAGTTTATGGTCAATAAATAAAGGAATACATAGAGATGGTCCAATTTCCTCCCTTTTGAACCAATTTGAACTTTACTCTAACATTTCCAATGTCCATATCAGTGTATGCTTTCTTCAGAGTCTCTTCAGATCCCACTGCCCCAACGAACTGTAAATCAACAGTGACCTTTCTTTTGTGTCTCATCTGTGTGTAATTTTTCCAATATATGCACACTAAGGCAAAAGGCTTGTGTTTTCCAGAGGCACGGCAAATAACTCCAAAGATTGGACACTGATGTGGAAGAAAAGATTTTCCACACTTTCTACAAACATCTTTGGCATGCAGGACTTTTCCAGTGCAGTTACTATATCCTGCATCGTTTCATACTCCCTTTCTGGCCTAACAGACAGTGAGTTGTTGTTCTCTAAGGATTCCTCTCTCAACATATTAAGCAGAATGCTCATTTCTCTCCTGTATTTCCTGATAGAACTAGAGGAAGGTGGTAATCCGAACTGCTTCATGTTGATCGTTTACTATGGCAGACTCATTTTAGTCATGAAGTATCGCTTACTTCCTTCATTGAGTCTCGGTGCTGTCAAATGAAGACTCAAGTTTGTAAAACAACTACACATGAAAAACACATAAGTAGCATGGACAGATAAGTGTGTCTGTACTGGTTTTATGTGCCTCGGCAGCACGAGTTCTTCAGCCTAAATTTGGTCAATATAGTGGAGTCAACACCTGCATCAGAAGTACAACAATACGCCACAGCCCTCCTTTTACAGAAGAGAAAGATTTAAGCCTCCACTCCACACACACATCCCGAACCCAACTTAGTGTTAGTGCCCTTCTGTTTGGGATATGCTGAAAATTTACCATTTTCAGGACACTGGTACTGTAATACAAACATCAACATAAGACCTAGCAGCGACTTACATTTAGTAGCGACTTACATTTATCTCGTTTATACAACTGAGCAATTGGGGTTTGGGGGCCTTGCTCAGGGGCCCAACAGTGGTGTGTTGGTGGTGCTGGGAATTGAACCTCGGTCTTTCTGGTATCAGTCCAAGACCTTAACCACTAAGCCACCACTTCTCCCTGAAATTATTTAATTAATTATTAGTTCTTCCTAAAAAAATAAAAATGAATAGTTTCCTGTATACTTCACACATATACCAAACAATGTCTTATTAACTTAACTGTACAACATGAACATTTATGTAAATATTGACTTAACCCTAGACATATCATTTTCATATTACTATCAAGTTTTTATATTCTTCAACCACACTGGTTTCCTTCTGACATGCTGTCCTTCTGTTGCTCTATCAACACTTCCTGTTGTTGAGCATAACTTAGATCAAAAAGCAATGGTGCCCGATAGACACGTCCCATGTCTGTCCATCATTCAGTTCATAGCTGTATTTTCCACTAATAAAATGAGGTTCCTTTCAAAACATGTGCTGCTTTATTGACATGCACCCAATCCCCTACCCTTAGCGTTGGAATTTTTGCTTTCCGTTTTGTATCCAGATACATTTTATTGTTTAGTTGTTTTTATTCTCAGTTACTTCGTAGCAAAGGCTGTGCTGCATGGCTCAAGAAATGTACAACTTTGTTCTCATTTGTCACAAACAAAAGCTAAAAATGAGACGTTTCTGTAGTGGTGTGAGGTGTATCTCAGTACATTTGCAAGAATTCTACCACAAATAAAGTTCATGAAGCTCTTTTCCAATGACAAACCCTTTCCCTTTTGGCTAAAAAATGATATCAGAAATGCCACTTCTGACCATTTTCGCGTTATAATTAAAACATTTTAGGCAATGCAGAGTCGAATAAAGCCATTGCAAAGCTCTCTCCAATCAGTTCTTTGCCTTTCTGGTAAGATTTCTGAGCTTTGGTTGTCAATGTGAAGTCTGAGTTTGCTCTAAGCAGATCTTTTATAGGTTCTACCGCTGCAAATTTTGGAATAAATTTTTAAAGCGCTGAAAGTCCTACAGCAGTGTAAATGTGATATTAGTGTAGACACGTCCAAAAATGTTGGCGTCTCTGAGCCTTTGAGTGTTATCATAGCAGGAGATGGTACGGCCCAGGAATGTGTGTTTCTTGAAGTTTGTAAAAATGGTCTCTAGGTTACGTACACAGCCAGGGTTTCCTGAGGAAATAGATGCTATGTCGAAATGCTATGGAAACGCCCTTTTTTAACCTTTGCCCTAAAGCATGTGTATAAATCAGAAATGTTACAGAGGATGCATTGTAGTACCAGACAACGTGCTCATTTGCTTTATTGTTTCCTGGTTGAATGGCATACTTTTGCAAAAAGTCCAATTTTGATGCATGATTTGCATGTCTTATTTAGAATCTGGCACTGCTTGAAATTTGCTGAATGACTGCTTGAATTGCAATGGTAGCATCTGCACTCAAACTGCACTCTCATCCAACGCTGTTGCTTTAATTTTGTACCTTGTGCCCAAGGCATCACACTGCCTCTGCTGGCTTGCTTTCCTCGCATAGTGCATACAGATGCCATGTGTTCCTTAGTAAAGGAACAGGGGTTAGCATGGGCACCCTGACTGGTCTGTGGCCATGCAGCAAACTGCGATAAACTGTGTACATCTTTCTATTAGAACCAGCATCAACTTCTTAAGAAATCTGAGCTACAGTAGTTCGTCTCCTGGATTGGACCTAGCCTTCATGGTCCATGTGCATTAATGAGCCTTGGCCACCGCTGACCCTGTTGCCAATCTACCACTGTTCCTTCTATGGGTCATTTTTGATAGATACTGAAGTTTCAGATATGCACTGACACAGTCGTCTGGCCATTACAGTTTGGCTTTGTTTAAGCAAAGCTATGCTAGCTATCTAAGCTATGCTGTTCTAGCTAGCTAAGCTAGCTTTAGTCATGTTATTGTTTATGTTTTGTTTACTTCCTGTTTTGTCCTCTTGTCCTCCTGTCATGTGATTCCCTTTATGTCTCGTGTCTTGTTTTTATTGGTTGTTTAGTCCCTTGTTTGTGATTGTGTTCAGGTGTGCCTTGTTTAGTTAATGTGTTCCTTGTGTATTTATAGCCCGTTAATGTGTTCCTTGGGTATATCCCACCCAATAACAGGTGCCACAATGAATATATAATTAGGGTTTTTTGATTTAAATGTTAGTGCTCATATGTTACTATCAGAATGTTTGTGTAAATGAAAAGCAGTCCATGTGGTCCAAAGTGAAATTTTAAGTAGTGACTCTACAGACAAATCTTGTGGCGTCATACATATGCATATTGATAAATTAGTTTGTTCTTACATCTTTGCTAACATGAAAAACAGAGATAAACCCAGCTGTGCTCAGTAGCTGTGCTCAGTAGTCTTTATTAAGATTAATCAACAATTTGATGGTTTTTGGTCTCGGCAAAAGATCAATGAATGTAATCCTCACAGGGGCCAATGGGGAACATCTCTCTCTCTCTTTCACACACACACACACACACACACACACACACACACACACACACACACACACACATAGACTGGCCATGTTAAATGTCTAGATGGTAATCAATGCAGAGAAATTAGCTATTGATTGTGTATAGTTCTGTAACAGGTAACCTATGGGTTTGCTCTTTTTGAAAATTCCAATACTCTCTCCATGGGGATAAAAGCCTAATAACTCAATCCAGCCATAAATGAAGCTGTGAATACAAAGATCAACGGGGCATAAACATACCGTGACCTTTTCATGTAATACAAAGTTCATTAAGTATTTTATGAGATTCTGGATGTTGTATTGGTTTTTCCATAAGTTTGATCTACCTTTGCTTCTTGTGAGTAATAAGTTCATTTTCATGTTTCATGCTTGCTGTTTGTCATCACAGAACACAACATACTTATACTTTCAAACATACTGTAGTTGTGTTCAAGGTCAGCGATTCACACTCATAGTTTATTCACATAAAAATATATATATACATATTTAATTTAGACCAGACTTTACCATTGAACTAAATAAATTCTACACAGTTTTCTACAAAACTGGTACCCATATTTTGTTGATATTTACGTTGAGCATCAAGTTTTTAATGATAAGATTATACGTATATATATATATATATATATATATATATATATATATATATATATATATATATATATATATATATAATTTCTATACAACCAAATAACAAATTTACATCAGTTGTATATTTATCATTTTCAGTAGCCTAAATATTTTTCAAGTAAAAATGTTTAATGTTGAAAATAATAAAACTAAAAAATAAAAAACACCAATTATAGGTTACAATTATATATTTAGATTTAATTATAATATAGATAAACAGTTCCCACGTCACCTGGTTGCTGCACTTCCTTCACTGGCTACCATTAGCTTGTAACACTGATGGTGTTCTACAAAGCAAAGAAAACAAAAACAAAAACAGTTTTATGGATAAGTTAATTAAGACCTAAAGCACTTGTACAGTTGTATACATCACTGTAAATGCAGAGCGATAAAGGTTTTCCTGTGATTTATACTTTTTCAGGAGAGTCACTGTATACTGATTGGCTTCTCTCAATAGACTATAGTGTAAGATTACATTAAATGCTGCCCATTTTACTCAAAGACAGTTTGGGTCAAAGCATTGATCTTAGATGGTGGTGCTGGGACTTCAACCCACGATCTTCCAGTCACTTACCCGATTTATTAACCATTAAGCCTTGCTAGAGCTTCCTTGTACCTTAAGAATTGGTAAATTGTTTTTTTTTCAATATAAGCTTCACAAAAAAAAAGTTTTGTCTCTTGTAGATCTGTTTCAGTGGTGTGCACTGCAGGTCAGTATGTCCGTCTCTGCTGCATAAACATTTAGAATCACTGACCTACACTTACAACCTAAATTCTAATATTTGTTCCATTAAATTATATAAATTTATTCCAACAGTTTATGCTCTTCATTTCGTAGTGTTTCTCTTGCTTCACTGCTTCTAGTGCATGTATGTGTATGTTAGATTTTTTGTCCAATCAGATTTCAGTTTCTATGTGCTGCCATGTTAATCTAATCTGCCTTCAGAATCAGTAGCGCTGCCCATGGAACGTAAACTATATGAGCAATGGGACTGTTTCTTTACCCAATCAGATTTCAAATTCGACTCACAATAACGTCAGCATTTTCCTGTCCTCTGTTTGGTTGAGCAGAGTAAAACTGTTACAGCCTTTTACGACTAGCAAAAGATGTCTTTAGCGATCTGCACACATTAATACAGTTAAATTAGAATTTTAATGACCACAATAGCTGACAGAGGAGAAGAAATTAACTTGGTCTCAAATATACCTAAAAATTAGTTTAAGGTGGAGTTTTCCAGAAAAGTTGTAGATGGTGAGGAGAGTTCGGTACCCTGAAGATAACTAGTTTGTCTCAGTGCGGGAAAGAGTTTATTCCCCACTTCCAGACCAGCGCCGCCGAGCGGTAACACTGACTTACAGCCTTTAAATGTCTGATATATTTTATTGATATCTGTAATGTTTTTTGTGATGTTATATTAATATTAAGATAAATATTGACTCTGAACTGCTCCAGATGTTGTATGTGGTACAGTTGTGGTTGTAGTGTAGAGGTTTGGAGTTGTGTTAACGGGTTTTCTTCCTTTGATAAAAATGTTTTTTAGTCTCAATATGTGAAATGTCTCTCTGTCTGTAATTGTGTTTTTGTATAGTTTGTATGTTTGTATATATCAGTCGGGTAAATCCACTCTGAAGGCCCCGATAATAAAAACACCGGCCGCCACTGATATGTGTACAGTGTCTATATATAAACAGTTTAACCTGCTATATAGCAGACGTTATAAACTGTTTCTACACAGCTCAAAAATGCCAACAGCTTCAACCCAGTTTTCTTGACTAGCTGTGGCCACTGATGCTGTTTGATTTACAATCTAATTAGACTCTTAGTTCAGCTGCTATAACTTTGTAGTGCATTAAAACACAAGCAGAAAAATTTGAAAAGGCAAAGAAAAATAAACAGCAAATGAATGCAATATATTTTATTAAGATTTTATGTGTAAAATAAATAAAAGTAACCTTACTGTATCTGCCACTGAAGGGATTTTTAGTATTAGATTTTTTATATAGTTTTGTTGATTAATCACACTAAGAATGTGTCCCCTCCCCCTCTGGCCTGAAGGACTTCCTGCATTACTTATTAGCCAGTATGATAGAGTTGCTGTTTCTAGGTAGAAGATAGAACCCCGGCTACATTTGGGGAGCACCGTCATAAATCAAGCTGCAGATAAGCCTTTCTTCATCCACTTAACGCTGGTTCCTTCTGCCTTAAGATCATTACAGTAAAAAAGTGACACTTTTGATTGATTAAAATGGCGCCTGGCGACGTGGGGTAAATCACGCTAAGTGATGTGACACCGCAGTTCCTCATATCATATTTCTGTCAGGACAATGATGGTAAAAAGGGTTGTCACTGCGTGATATCTGACAACTCCAGCCATCCAGTGGAACACAAGACCTGATTTACTGTTGGGTTATAGAGATCTGCACTAAAAAAAGGAAGCTTTGTTGTGCATTGTCACTTCTCAAACAACTATAAATTTAATCAAAAAGCACTCTTAGATATCTAACAAACTGTCCACCGTAACGACAAAAGGTCTTCACCACTGCGACATGTCTTTTAAAACTCTCCAGAAGTTAACTTGTTCTAAATGCACTGTGGTTCCTTGGCCGAGTGTTAATTCTTCATATACGAGAGTGCAAACATATCGTTTAGGTTTCATTACCACCAGAAGAAGCATGATTTACACTGCATCTCTGTAAAAGAAGTGCATAGAGCTGCAGACGAACACCTGATGTTGTGTCTGCTGTTGTTAAGTGTTTCTTTTCAGGTGAATACACAAACAGATGACTTTCTTCATTAGACGTGTTTACGACTATATGAAGGATATTTAACCCCGTAAACCTCATATATGGTCTCAACACTGTCCATCTCTTGATTAGATACAGACATGCAAATGAAGAGAGTGATAAATGATTATGGGGTGGGAAGAAGGTGTGGGTGTGTTTCATCTGAATGTGTAAATGAAATCTGGCCGGCTCACCAGGAGTTAACTCAGCCCTGATCTCCACATTAATCAGGACGTGTGTTTCTGCAGTAGAATGTTAATGCGCGTCTGAATGAGGGTGAATGAGCTGATGGCCGCCACAGACTGGCAGTCTCCTGTTAAAAAAAGGAACAGCTTTAATAAAACATTAAATCACTAAAGTAATAAAAGTGAGTAGAAAGTTAAAAAGGAAGTGAACACATGTTTAAATGTAAATTCATTTATAGCCTGAATATCAATGAAACTGTGACATGTTCCGACATTATAATTCAGCTTTACTCTTTATTTAATATATAAACAATAAGATGATGCCTTGTTTGTGTTACTAATAACGGATTAATATGTTTTATGAAACGGACTTTACCTTATCTAAAAAAAGCTAATTCATTATTACGGGTGTGACTTTAGTTATTATTATGGAGTATTAGTCTAAAGTACATGGTTTGTTAATGATGTTTTACAATGTAACACAACATTAATGTGCAATTTATAATACTCACTGTAGAGAAAAGTTTTCTTCCAAATAAATAAAACTAAAGAAATCTAATGTGACTATTATTTTAAAAACATAAATATAAATAAATTGCTATTAGTATTATTATTAGTAGTAGCAGTAGGAGTAGTAGTAATAGGTATTATTACTATGATTATTATTATTTCATAATAATATAATTAGTAGTAGTAGTTATTATTTATATAATAGTAATAATAATAATTATTATTATCAATTTTGTTATTTTTTATTTATATTATTATTATTAATATTTGTTATTATTATTATTAGTAGTAGTAATAGTAGAAATATATTATTAGTAGTAGTATTAATATTATTTTAAGTAGTAATAGTAATAGTAGTAGTAGTAATTATTACTAGTAGTAGTATTAGTTGTAGTATTTGAAAGTTAATTTCTAAAACTGAAGAGAAAGCAGCAGACATGCGTTTTTCTTCAGTTATTCCACTTTGTAATAAAGCTCCTTTCCTATTTTATTCTTATTTTATATTATGTATAAATGATATATATTGTCTGTTTTTTCTCTTAAACTTTGCTTTAGTGTGAAAGCAGAAGTACTAAAATGTGCCGTTGAATTCTGCGCTTTGCAGACAAATGCATACGTTTTTTTGCGTGTAATAAACTAAAAAGATCTGTTTCTAAAACATTATTAAGAATTTAAAACTATAGGAAATAAAATAACTCTTAGTCCAAAATGCAGCTACTGCATGCGATTCATTCCCAGGTTTTTAAGTAAAGAGAAATATTTTTCTCAGACACTAGATGGCACTGTTTGCTCAGCAATAGTAAGCAAAAGCCTCATTTAACACAGTCCCGACAGCTTAATAAAAATATTCCAACAAAGCGAAAGCCACCATTGCTCTTATCTTTTAATAGATTTGTACATGGAGGAAAGCAGGTGCTTCTTGTTAATGTGTCCAATTGGCCGAGTTGCGTATGGAATGTGGCGCATCCATCACTGTCTGCTGAAGTGACACCCTGTCATCCGCCCTGAGCTGCTGCTGAACAGATGAGGCTTCTCGATCAGCTTCTTACTCACTCACACTGTGGGCTCACACACTCTGGACACACACATACACACAACTTTCACACACATATATACTCATTGCATTTAAAAGCTGTTTTAGTAGTGAGTCTGATCGAATAATATATATTTTTCCACTCGTGTAAATGTTTGACTATAAAGATGCCCACCGTGTCACTGAGTTCTGTTATCTGGATACGGATATTATACAGAATATATACTTATTAACTAGCGGCAAATCTACTCGTAAAACACGTGGTTCTTTGTACCTTTTTGATGATTTTTTTTGTAAAAATTTTCTTTTGCTCTATATTATTCCCCCTTCCTGTACCGACTGATCTTTTAGTGAAGAATAGCAGAAGACCTTTCCTTGCTCCCTACTATATATACTAACACTTCCTGTGAGGGAGCTTTTACCACGTTAATACCTTGTTAGGGTTGTTTCACTCAGCGAGGTCAATGCCAATACCACTTAAGAATAAGGGCTCAAGTTTGCAAGCTTTAAGTGTGGATTTGTACGGACCTCTGTTTCACCTTCTCGTATCTCCCTGAGGCCCAGCCGACCCACTTTTTTGCTGTTCTATGGCTCTAAAAGTATCAAAAGTTATTCCTGGTCACTGATTAATTTATTATAGGAAACACATTATGATAAGGCGAAATGTAAAGCACTGACGTACGACTGCTTGGCTTTTTTTTAACTTTCATTTCTTTAGGCTGAGGCCACCGAGTTCAGGTCCGCTGCGTGTTTTAGGTGTTTGAATGCAACAAAGGCGCTGATGTCAGAGTTCCTCCCAGCCGCCTTCTATAATGCACAGAGGTTTTTTTTTTTGCTTGTAGGAAATCATAACCGTTAAATCTCTTGTGAAGCTATTTGTGTCGATATTAACACACAGCTTGTGTTGTCCCTTCCTTCATGTGTGCTTATGTGCATGTGTGCAGGTGAAACTATCCAGTCTAAATGGCTGGAAGTTGGAAAGTTGTTGTGTGTATCAATTTAGTTGGAAAGTTAAAAAAAAAGCAACATGGCCAAGGATACCAGGCTTTAGTACTAATGTTAAATGATTATATAAAGAATAAAATCTGGTACAAATAATTCGACTGTGTGCCGGCGCGTTAGCTGAAATTTCTTATAAAACTTTATTAATTACTACAAAGGTGAAATGTGCAATAAGAACATTCTGATGTTGATTGTCACTAATTGGATTAATTATTTAACCTTTCTTTTATTTTTAAGCTATAAAACTTTTTAATGCATTCATTTTATATTCAAGTTTATTGGATGGTTTGATGCATATAAATCAATGTAAATGATGTGCTCTGGTTTTTACAATCCCAAACCAGTCTTAGACACCAGGGGGATTTTAGAGGGACATGTTAGACAGCATTCCTAATTCATCATCGAAACACAGACTGACAGAATATCTTTGGAGGGAATGAGGTTCATCTCTCCAGTAAAGATCCAGAGACTTACAAAGAATCCATGCCAAGACACACTGATGCTGTTCTGGTGGTTAGCAGTGGACGGAAATCTTAATAAACCCTTGGTTTTCTCCTTATTTAATGTATCACTTGTCTGTACATATAAGTTATAATCAGACTAGAAGCAGTGTAAAGCCATTAACTGACCATTCATGTGCCCTTTGTCTAACCCAGGGTAATTACAGTAATGGTGAACTATTTAGAAATGTTTTTTTTTTTTAGTATTAGACAGAAAAAGAGTGTGGAAGGAGAGATCCCTGAGTCTTCCATCTAATGCCGTCGTGCAGGTTGAGTGTTTAATTTTACACTCTGTTGTTTTGCGAGGTTAATCGTGGGACAGCAGTGTTTATGTTACTGTAATATGGAACTGACTCCCCTGCTGCATCTAGCCAGATCTAAAATATGTGCTTGAAACCCCCATGAGCTCCCCAGTTTCCAGAAGTGTGTGTAGGGGGTGGGGGGTATGGGGGCAAAAGAAGAAAGACAGACAAACAGAACGTGGAACAAAAGACAGAGGCAAGTCGTGCCAATTAGTTGCTAATGAGACAAGCTCATGAGGATTTCCAAGCCCGCAACGTGTTAACGTTTACCTCGGCTGTCTCTCTGTAGCTCTGCTACGGAAACACGCTAAAAGAATGTCTTTGCTGTGATTGCTTACATATGGCTGCGGGGCTTTTGCTCTCGAGAGGTGAACAGGAAGGAACGCCTTACTTATGGTCAATGTAAAACCGGCAAACCGGCATACGGAGACCGCTTCTTTCTGTTTTTCTATCTTTCTCTTGCCCCCCCCCCATTCACCTCACTCTCTCCAAAGTGCCCTCAATGGAATGAGGGAAAGGGAAACACAGTTGCACAGCATACGCTCTCAATTTTCTCAGAGTGGTGAGCCGAGAGAATATATAATAACTGAAAAATAATATGTCAAGAGAATAAGCAGCACTTCTCGCTGTCCAGGCTTTGTGAAGCATTTATCAGAAAAGTGTGACTAAAACCTGGAAATGAAATAAGATTTTTTTTTTCGTTGAGGCCGGGCATGAACTACATGGAGCTGCTTCAGTGTTCCAGTTTTAGGAATAGCAGTTGATTTATAGGCTTTTGTCTCTGCTACCTTAAAACCAATGTTTATCACAGACTTAAACACAGGTGACCCTACGGACACATACCACACAAAACACTCAGTCTGTCCCTGCAGCAATAATGACTGAATTGAACTGGACACATTAATTGTGTTGTGTTTTGTGTTGGTGAGCTGTGTATATCGTGTGCAGTCAGACCTATCAGTGATAAAATGGTGGTTGGTGGTTCTCCCTGGGATTGTTTTTATTAAGCCTACTTCTGTCTGCACAAATTCATAAATAATTAAATAAACACTGAAAATATTATTACTTTTGGCAGCGAGCTTGTTTCACATTTCCTGTTGGTCCATGTGAGGGTCGATCTAATTAGCTTTCTAAGGAGTCGTCCCGCTTCCAATGAATTAGGTTTCCTGAGTTAGGGAGGTTCTCTGAGAGCTGTTTTTCTTATTGATTGAATAAACACAGAAGTAACAACTACATGTTCGGAACATTTCCAAAAAAAAAAAAAAAAGGCTGTTCATTTTGACCTGCTTATTTTTATTTTATCTTCACGGTTACTAATGCCAGGATTTAGTTAATTATGCCGTTTCGTCAAAGTCATAAATCTTTCTTTGGATGAAACTTTTTCATCTATTATTCAGTTAGTAAAACTTGTGACTTAGGCCTTCAACCTCACTCACACATGCTTAACACCCCCACCTTAGGGTCCCAGCTGCTCCACCTTCCACCTTTCAAAGGCGGTTGTTAAAACCTTGTGGCGCATTAACGGAGGCTGAGGGCACTGGGTAACCCCTGGGTTTTATTTGGCACCCTGAGCTCCCTACGTGCTCCTTCTCCTCATTAGAGCGTTCGCTAAAAAAAGGGCCTTGTTCAAATGGCTTCTTCCTCTGCGATGCGTTTACTGTTAATTAGTTTGCTTTGTAAGGTTAGAAGTGTGGACGAAACAACTTTAAAAGTGTTTGGCGGCCATCTGGGTGAGTGCGGCACTAACTACCTACAGATGGGCCGCACTCAAGACAGGTTGCTTGTAAGAAAGGAAAAAAAACCCCAGCAAGACGGTTTTGGTTATTTTAACAAGATTTATGGCCTGACTCACAGGTAACCATTTCAGCCATAATGATGATTGTTAGTCATCTGTCAGGGGGGAAAAAACGCTGTGATTGAAGCCAAACATGGACTGAGCAAAAATGTCTTTTTTCATGCATAAAGCATTTTAGAGATGTGTTCCGTTAATAGAAATGTGTGTTTAATGTTAGTTGTTAATCCTGGTTGTTGTTTTTTTTTTTTTTTTTTTTCCGTGGCCGTATTTCAGCACATATTGAATCAATTCCTTGGCAGCAATTTGAAGCACAAATGCTTAATTTGGGCAAGTTATAATGCCATTACTTACTCAGTGAACCAGGTAACTCAAGAAAAAGGTAAGATTGCAAGGTAATTGTTTGACAAGGTCACAAAATTAGCAAACATAATCAAATAAGTGCACTGACATTGTAATTTATGCTCTTTCTCCATAGTGGAACTGGGCATGCTGTTTTCTGGCTGTAACAATTCTCATGGGAGCTGAAATAAAAGGTTTGGTTTGTAAAGTAATACAGTAAGTCAAAATTCTCTGGTTTATAGATTAAATTGAATAATAAATTATAGAAAATAATTTTTAAACTACTACTAATACTTATTTATAATACTAATATACTTTTAATACTGCACATTTCCTACAAAAAGCAGTCATTTTTTAACTGAATAAATAATAAATATTTAATTGAAAACTTAATTAAAATGTAAAAGTCAATATATCTATATATATATATATATATACTATATATATATATATAACTAAATAATAAAAAACAGATGGATAGATGAAGGATAAATTGCAGGAATATAAAACAATACAGCAAATAATGTCATCTGTATAGAAGCTGATTATTTGATATTTTATAGTAGTGGGTTTAAAGTTTAAAACCCATTTATGCAGGTTTGTTAACTTTAATCAGTATTCAATAAAATCTTGTCTTTTTTATTTTTAATTTAGTGAAACTCACTGAATTACTGATGACACATGAGTACAGACATAAAATCTTCTGTTAAACTACAGCTTTAATTGACCACCAGTTAAAAATCAGTTTGATAAAAAAAATGATTTTAGTTTCCTTTTTTAGTTTTTGGACGTTACATCTTATTTTTCTTGTCTCAACATCGCTGAAATGTCCTGCTTTGACATGTAAACAAGCAAACAGCCGCTGACGTTTTGTTCTGGGTTTTGTTTTATACCTGAATAAGACCGGACCGGAGAGCTTTATTAACACACTGGATCAGTCAGACAGCTTTTCACAGAGGAGTCATGAGTGGTTATATTTAAGCGAAGGACAAACTGTTAACTCAGCGAAAGTCTTCACTGAGAGGACAAAGACAGGATTCTGTAGATAAGGAGTGAAAATAGAAACTCTACAGACGAAAAGCTGTTTTTTAAATATCTAAAATATTTTTAGATATATGGGGAAATATTTAGATGTTTGCTATACGAGGTTTCCAGAAAAGAAAATAATATTCTGAGTAGTTATGAGAGTAACTTTTGACTAATTTTCTAATTATTATTATTTTTTTTAAATAATATTTATTTATGTATTTATTTATTTGCGTCTTTGATTAAACAGAATATAAACATATATGTAAAATCTATAGTTTTCATAAATTTTAAGATATTTCTCTCTCTCTCTCTCTCTCTCTCCCTCTCTCCTCTCTCTCTCTCTCTCTCTCGTCTCTCTCTCTCTTTTGTTCTTTCTTTCCCCCTTTTACACTAACAATCTTTCTTCTAATTCAAACATTTAAAATTGTATTATCTAATTAACATTTTATTAGAAAGCAAATATTCCCCTTTTTTTTCTCTCTCTCTCTCTCTCTCTCTCTCTCTCTCTCTCTCTCTCTCGCCTCTCTCTCTCTCTCTCTCTCTCTCTCTCTCTCTCTCTCTCTCTCTCTCTCTCTCTCTCTTTTTCCTGTTGGTCTGGATTAGCCTGCAGTCTGTACATTATAACAGAATCCTGTCTGCCTCCTCCGCTCTGCTCTTTCCTGTCCTTTTTCATTTTTCCCCCAAGGTTTTATTTGGAAATGGTTCCCAGGTGTTCGATAAGACTGTACTGGACATGACAGCAATGCAATCAAGTGTATAAATTTAATTGCAGACTCATTTAGGGCCGTTTATTAGTCAGTTAGGGGCACCCTGCTCCACTTGAACCCTGTTATTGTGTGCCTGAACATCTGTTTGGCTCTTTTTAACTATTTGTTTCATTGCGCAGTTTTACAAATGTGTACCTTTAATGGCCGTGCGGTATTGTAGCTAAGGCATGGCGGGCTTCGGGGCGTTTGTAGTATTTTGTACTAAATTTTATGTTATTTTTAAGATCTACATGTTGGAATGATTAACACGAGTACAAAGGTGTTATATGTTTAAGATGTACAGTATAAAAGCACTGCCCTAAAACATTAAAATAATTTAGAAAATCTGTTTTAACCTTCCTGCTGTATAAAGCAAATTTAAATATAAGTTTGTTTAGTTTGTTAAACGTCTCATCATCATCATCATCATCATTATCCTCATCATCATCTCGATTGCAACAATTGAATGAGGTCTTTTTTATGATGACAAATGTGGGTCAGTCTCTATCCCACAACAGCCAGCTCACCGCACGGGGCTGTATACCGGCTTTGTCTCTGCTTTGTTGAAAATGCAGCCTGGCTGCACCCCATTAATAAAAGCCACAGAGCACAGTGTTAATTGTTCCCATGCACAAGGCCCAGAAAATCCGATAAATCAAACGGCTAATTGCAACAAATTGTGTCCTGACATTAAGCTATGATTCCACACCAACAAATATTCATCAACATTGCGAGCAGCCCATAAAACACCAAGCTGGCCATTTCCCAATCCCCCATATATATTTCTCATCACAATCCTGCCGTTAGTCACCCGGATAGTTTATCATAACTGATGGAATAGGATTGCCGCATGGACCAAGGCCAAGAGTGTGTTAAAAGTGTGCTAATGCTTCGCAAGAAACCAAACAAGTCTCAAATGATCCATTCACTTCTTAAACACTGGTTTTTATACTCGAGTGCCACTGAAGTTGCTATTAACTTATTATTCAAGGGCAGCGGTGAGAAGCAGCTTATCCGCTCTGACATTCTCAACAGAAATATCAATAGCAAATCCCAGTGTGTTTTTTTAGCCCAGGTTAAAAAGTGTACTTGTTTTTTTTTTCTCAAGTGTGCATCAAAGGCTAAATATGTCTAAGCAAAGGTCAAGACTTTGATTTGTTATGGGATTGTTTGCAAAGAATTTTGATTCTCTGCATTGATCAGTTTCCCACAGGCCACACGTGTGTGTAAATCGATGGTGTATCGAGATGAACCCTCCCACACCACAGGAAGAGAAAGCGAGAGAGAGAGAGAGAGAGAGAGAGAGGGAGAGAGGGGGAAAGAAAAAGAGAGAGAGAGCGAGCGAGAGAGATAGAGAGCGATAGAGGAGGACAGAAAGAGAGAGAGGGAGAGAGAGAAAGAGAGAGAGAGAGGGGAGAGAAAAAGAGAGAGAAGGGTACAGAGATAAAGAGAGAGAGAGAAAGAGAGAGAGGGGGGGGTATGACATGATAAATCCTTCATGCTGCCATTTTGAGCACCCCTCAACCTTTTGGCTGTGAGCCAGCGTTTAGATCACAGAACACTGCCCAGGCTGTTTGGGTGCAGAAAAAAAAAATCCCTCCCACATGCTAGCACTCTTTAGCATTGATGGCTTATTACTGGGTGCTGTGATTTGGCTAGATGTGTTCAAGGATCTCCTGCGCAGAGGAAAAGGTCAGCAGCTTTTAGCCGCGGCTCTGCTGGAATACTAATACTGTCCTTATTCAAATCATGTGCTACAGTGCTTATTAAATAGATGGGCTGCAGTGCTTTAATTTAATAGCGCCGACGAGAGGCCACAGCTGCAGTCAGAGCTAGATTAGGTGCTTCCAGACCCAGAGATCAAGCAGGAAATGAGGAGTGATTCTGCCGAATAAAACAGGGATGGACAAAAAAGAACACACATAGTCCAGACCAGGGGAATTCTCTGGGATCTCATTCGTTTTCATTTCCTTACTACTCTCTTTCTCTCTCTGTCTCTCCTCCCTTTCTTTTTCTCTCTCCCTCGCTCTGCCTTTCCACAAACAGTAGAAATTGATCCACTGAGTGCTCGGCCGGGCTATTAATGCCGTTTAAAGCGTGGCTGTTAAAATCGAATGTTGTGGTTTCATCGTCTTGCATTTGCGGGAGGGTCTCGTACGTCTCCATTTCAGGATGGTCCCCTGTCGCCGCTTTCATTTGATCAATAAGGCTTGTCTGTGAAACAGGTCATAAGTGCACGTCAGAATGAAACCTCTTAACTGTCCCTGATGCCTGTTTTTTTTTTTTTACAACACATCCTAGGAAACACTGATGCATACGGAGGCTGTGTGATTTTAGTTATTGATAATAGTTATTGAAACAGCATCACATACCAGTGGAACCTAGCACAGAATTATTGCAGTGTTATGTCATGGGGGCTGTTCCAGCGTATTGTAACACTGTGCAGTGTTTTAACTCTTATAAAGTTAAGTGTGTGTAGGATGCTGACTTCTGCCTTCTGGCAATGCTGATATGAAGATCAAAGGCTAATACAACAATCCTGCACACCCAATAGTACAGTAAGCTCTAAATAAGACATATGCATGTTTGTTTTTCTATCTTTCTGCAGATCTTGCTTTAAATAATTAATGCAGTACGTAATTGCAAAGACAACAATTTACTTAATCAATTAGATTTTTTAAAACAGCTGCAGTTTTTGTGCTAATAAAAGGTTCCTTTTAAAATATAAGCATGTTGTGTGTATTAGTGTTACATTTCATAATATTTATCAGACACAAACGATGATACTTTGTATGTGCGTGCGTGTGTGTGTGTGTGTTTGAGATCAGATTGAGAAGTCTAGGAATCCCAGATGAGAAAGAAGTGTTATTGATAAACGTGGCTGCTGTACAGTGGGTTAAAAAAACCGACTGTCCCCTGAGCAAGCCGTGGAGTCCGGATCAATAAGGTGCTGGAATTCCTCCTGACATTCACAGAGAGATCATACAACACTAACGTCACGCTGTGGCTCGTACTGATTCGCCTGCTGTGCATCACAGACCATAGCAAAAAAAAAAAAAAAAAAAAAATGTGAGGAGCCCAAATAACAACATTATGTAAACGTTCTAATTCATACAATAAAAAGTGCGTCTGAATGTGGAACTGGAGCATGTTTCAAAAGTCCAGGTCTCAAATGAAACCCACGTGTATTAGAGTAATAACAGTAAACATGTTAACGCAAAATTAGAGGTTTTATTTTATGGTACACGTTGGCGTGTTACAGATTATATATATATATAATTTTCTTATATAACTTATATGTGTTTTAAAGTACCACCAGATTCCAAAGATTACAGTAATTAGCAGACGTCCTCATCCAGAACGACTGGATAAATTTACTTCATTAATACAACCGAGTGTTTAGGGGTTTAAGGCCTTGCTCAGGGGTTGGTTTGGTAGCACTGGGAATCGAACCCACAGTCATCCGGTTAGCAGTCCAACACTTTAACCACTGATCGACCACTTTTCCCTAAAATATAATAAAAAATAAAATATATGACAATTTAAAAAACTCTACAAATTACACTTTCTCACTGTAGAGGAAACCTGATGAAAAATAAATCAGGGTTATTCATTGTCTTTTATTCCCACCCACTGATAATGGCGGGGGTTATTTCCTGTGGCTATTAGAGACAATACCGTAAATTCCATTGTGGCGGTTATTCATTGTTTCACTTCTTGATGTGGGAGTGTGTGTTTGGAACACTGAGGCAATACATAATGGTGCAGTGATAAGAGTCCACATTAATTCTATTGTCTCAGCTTTCCTTTTACACATCCTCCTTTCCTCCACAATTACTGCCCGTGTGTGTGTGTGTGTGTGTGTAACTTGGTCTTGTGACCCAGATGTTTTTAGATATGATTACATTTTGTAATTTTCACTTGTGAAAAGAAAAAGAAAAAAAAAGAAATAGCATTGTTGGGAATATGTTTAATGTTTAATTCCAGAAAAACCTGTATTGAATATATTATTAAATAATCATTATTGTTTAAAAATCAGAACTAATAATAAAATTAATATGCTATGTTATGTATTTTTATATCCAATATCTATATGAATGTTCTAACACTGGCATCTTAAATCTATAATGCAAAGGACACCTGAAATCGAATAATCTGTGTGTAAACATGCAGCGGATCTGAGCCTCTTCTCACAGTCTGGTGTGTGTGTTTTTCCTCCACATCATTACCATAAGATAACAGTGTGGACTCCTTCCTGCCACCTCGCCGTTCTCTAGGCCATAAATCAGAGGGACTATGTCATCACGGTGAGACGCTGTGGAGCTCAGTGTGGAGGCTGACGTTGCTGGTGTGAAATCACTTGACCCTTCAGCATTAACCTGTCCTTCACCAGTCCTCACTCCTCCTGAGAACAAAAGAGGGACGCTATTGATTAAACAGCTCAGCTCACACTTGATATTACACACAGGCTTTTTCCACTTAGGTTCCTGTAACTCTGTGTGTGTTTGCGTGCGTGTGTGTGTGTGTCTACATGTGGAGGAGAGAGTAGGGTGACCACTGAGTCTCTAGTGGGAGCAGTGTTTTGTCATCCTGAGCGATGTTTACTTTTTCTCTCCTCCTACACACTCACACTTACACACACACACAACATGCACACAGCTCCCTGCGGAGTGGATCGATAAGTACGGTGGTGATGTGGTGTGAGGAGTTGTGAGCTCCGGAGGACGAGTGTGTGTACAGGAAAGGTCTGAGGTTAGCATCCATTCTCATCACCTCTGCACTGTGTGTGTGTGTGTGTGTGTCTGCAGGCTCATTTTCTCTTTTCCCAGTGCTGCAGGGACTCTGGAACCAAAACCGCCATCCAGTTTAAGCTTTTCTGTTTATTTTATACAATATATAACATCTAAAATCATAAACTAAAATATTGAATAGTGTAAAAGTTCTGGTTTGTAAAAGAAGTATTGAAAACGTGAATTATTAATAAAGCATTATAGTAATAAAGCATGTTAATCCAAAAATTTATTGTAGTTGCTTATAAACGACTACAAAAATAAATTACTTCACATTTTAAAAATATGTAAAATATGTAAATTAAACAAAATTGTAAAGTTTACAGTTAATTTTAATTACAAATCTTACTTTTACTATTTTTAGTAATATTAACTAATATTTTTTAGAAAATATTAACTAACAAAAATATAAAATGTCTATTTATGTTAAAAACATTTGTATTTTGGACTATATTTTTTTTATCAGCTTTTATTACATGCTAAATAAAAAGAAAGACATCTAAAATAAGAAGCAACTGTAAGTTTTAAGCCTTTATTGTTTTCTTCGAACACTGAAAAGTCCTTGCCCGAACAGCCCCGTCTCTGTCACGTCCCAGTGGCTGGAGAAATAGAGCGTGTGAGTGAGCCCCTGTCCCACATGGTCAAACACTCCTTTATTCTTGCCTTTTTCCTCGCTATCCATCCCCCCATATTTATCTCACCACTCCGTCATGTTCCTCACCCCAGTAAAAGAATTAATTACTCCGTCCTGAGATGATTTATAGTTTTACTGACATAATTAATGATACACATCAATTTTCCTGCTTAATTGAAGGGGTTCCAGAGCACAGACTAGCACAGTTAAAGGTTTGGGACTTAAAAAGCATAAAAGAGTACTTTCTAAAACTCACTTTTCTGTGCATGGTAAATTGAGACAGTTTGGAAAGATCTATAATCTTGTTTAATAAGCAGTAGCTAAACATTTAGACACGTGTTTTTGTTGTGCATGTACACACACATGCTGACATCCTGCATGCTACATTCATGTGCATGTCTATAGCAATGTATGATTCATGCTGCTGCATGGCAAGCATATATAATTCCTTCACTACCCCCAAGACTATAGACAACAAGGTAGAACATGAATATTTAATTCACTGGGAGAAAATGTAGGATATACTGTCATACTCTGCATTTTAAACAGGCAGGCCTCACCGAGCCCCGGCAGAAAGCTGGGAGAACGTCTCCTTCATCCAGTTGGCGAGGACTAATATAGTTTTCTGTATAATTGGCCATAAAAATTGTACTTTCATTTTTTGAGACTATGAAGGCCATTGAAAACAAATTTCGATGTTTATAATAATAAGTATTTATTAGGTTTACTTTTGTAAACAATATATGTTATATATTATAATATATATATAATCTTTATCTATCTATCTATCTATCTATCTATCTATCTATCTATCTATCTATCTATCTATCTATCTATCTTATTACTGCTAAAAACTAATTATAAAAAAAGCATTGATTTGTAATGTAATTAAATGTATTTACTTCACTAAAAGTGTGTGTGTGTGTGTGTGTGTGTGTGTGTGTGTGAATGGTGCCGTCCTGTTTGAGAGTTTGGCAGGTCTCTAATATTCACATGTGAAAGATGTTTTTCTGTGTTTTAGATGCTTTTTCTTCTGTAACAGTTTAGTTTAACTATCAGAGAGGAACTTTATTCATAGGATGGGTGTGAGACAGTCTGATAGCATGAGACAGACAGAAAGGGGAAAGAAAGTTTACACGCCCATTCGCAGTGGTGTTCATGTAGATTTGACCTGAGGTGAAGTAGGAATGTGTGTGTAGGGAGTGAGGAATATGGATAAATCTGCTCTTGTAATTTTAGTGCCGTGGTTTCTTAACACCACATTTTATGGAACACGCTGTATGTGTATATGTGAGTGAAATTAAGTCTTACAATAAGAACATTTCCATCAAACAGCAAACCATTTCAGATCTTCATTAATTTGGAGATTATCTACAGAACATATCGCAGATTCATACATACAGTATTTAAGAAACAAATAGTTGATTTTCTTCATGAGGAGTTTTATGAACATTTATAACAAAAAAAAAAAGAATTATTTGTTTGGTTTGCTCAGAAGGGGGCAGCGTTGATCCATCAAACTCCAGCCTGCTGCTTCTCCATGAAGAATTGTGCACTTTTAAACAAGACCTGATTTTTAGTTACTTGTCTTCCGAAGGACGAAGTTAATAAAATGCTTCAATCTCTGTTTTTCGCGTTTCTTACTTAGATAGTTTTTTTTTTTTCGAAAATAGTCAACAAAATTAATTTAAAAAAAATAATTAAAATCAGAATTATTAGGGAAATAGTTCCATAGGACAAAAAAAGAAATACAAATTAGCACAAGTTCTAAGTTTATTTAGAAAATCTGAACTAATGCTTATTTGTCATTTTTATTCTTTATCCCAAGAATTATCATCCTGATCATTTATGATTTGTGCCGGCTCATTGTAGAATCATAAAATGGCTTTAATATCAATTTAAAATCAATATCCAAAGTAAAATAAAGTTTCGTTAAAATAAAAATAATTTTATTCTAATATTGAAATAAAAAAATCTAAATAAATAATGAAACGTATACATTAAATATATACATTTAATTATTTCAATATATCATTAATATTAAATAATTAACTTATTTATATATGTAAGTTTTATGTACCTTTATATATATATATATATAATATAAACATATAAATAAAATAAATATATTATATTATTATATATTATATATAATATATATATATTATATTATTATATATTATATATATTAATTTATATTTAATTACATTCAAATAGTTTCAAATATTTAAATGATTATTTAATTACTTTGATCTTTATGATACTATGATACTAATTACTAATGATAAATATAAATATATCTATATATACACCAGCCGGATTAAATTCAGTTCCACAACCTTGTTTATAAAAGTTTTTTGAGATGTTACTTGTCCCTGGTCACCTGCTGTCTTCTGTATTTTCTTCACCATCGTGGCAGTTCTTTACCTTCCTTTCTTGTTTTCCCGCACTCTATTCTCCAAAGTGTGTTCATTCTCTCTCTCTCTCTCTCTCTCTCTCTTTTACACACTCATACACACTCATACACACACACACACACACACACCCTACCCTTAACCCTTTCCTCCTGAGTAATGGCTAACTTGTAGTGCTGGTCAGCATATTGTCACCTGGGTCCCATTAACAATATTCTTGCTTCAGCACTCACCCCCTGAGCTTCTGCCCCTACCCCCTTACACCCTGCCCCGCAATCCATGGCCTCATTCCTACAAACCCTTCTCTCTTCTTTTTTGTAATCATTTCACATTAAAACAATAAGAACGCGCAGAAAAAGCATTCATTGTGTTTTAGTGATGCCTAAGTACCATCCCTGTAAGTGGACCCTTTAGACATGGGTGGGTTCTGGGCAGAGATGTTTGGGAAAAGACAAAGGCGGTGGGATAAGTGTGGTATGATTGAGCTGTGTGAACAACACGGATCCAAGCTCGGGGCCTCGGGGCAGCAGGGCTTCGGGTCAAGTCTAGCTGCAGAAGAAGTTCTTTGTCTCAGGATTGGAACTATTGAAATGCTCTGGGAATGGCTGCCTAACCGTATTCTGGCAGATCGCTGTCTGTGTTAGCACAAAACTGGAAAACAAGCACAGCACAAACTGTTATCCTTTCTTTCTTTCTTTCTTTCTTTCTTTCTTTTCTTTCTTTCTTTCTTTCTTTCTTTCTTTCTTTCTTTCTTTCGTTTGTGTTACAACAGTATAACCTTTCTTGCAAACATAATTTTACTAAATGCAATCTGTTTGTACACTATTTATGTGTTCAGTTTGAAGAATTGATTTTACATCTGCTTCCTTCCTGGTTTGTGCGTAAATTCAGATTTGCCCCACGGTCACTTTACTTTGATCCCGCCAAGGTCTGTAACCAACAGAGGATTCAAAATATTGTTCGATTGTTTTGTTGGCAATTTTGAGTAATATTGCCTCTTTAAACAGATCTCAACATCTTCTAACGCACTGCTTTTAAACATTATTCTGGCTGTCCTGTTCGAGTAAGAAATCTCACATGGGGTATTTGTAAGGGCTTATTGAAGACACCCACTTATCAGTAATTAATTTCACACAGTATTTAAAAAACTCTTTGCAGATGCGGTTTACGTGGTTCCTGGATGATAAAGGACTACACTGTAGCTCTTGTGTTCTGCACTGGCGTATTCCTTCTTGATGACAGTTGTATTTTTGGTGACTTACCAGTCGTCTGTCTCTCATGTTATTTCCCAGCAAAGCAAATCGTCACATTATTGTAAAGTCAGTCACTTCTTATTAAGCAGTGCTGAACCAAGCCAAAGAGAGATGCTGATTTTCCGTCAGGATATGAGTACGGTTTGTCTAAATCCATTAAAGAGTCTCGTACTCTCTCTCTCTCTCTCTCTCTCTCTCTTTTCTCATTCCATTTCTCGCTCTCTCACTTCCTCATCTACCACAGACTTCAGTGTCATTGTTCAGTGAGCTGTGGGACCCATCGCACCCCATCCCCTGAATATGACATGCGCATGGCGGGACATGGCAGCTCCCTTACAAAAGGCGGCTCTGCAATCATCGACACGCTGTAACCTTATGCCTGCCATTGTCCATTTCTCCGTCCAGTCTCATTTGTGTCATACGGCGCCTTTGAGTGGAGAACAAAACTACATTTCACTGATTAAAGCAATGTGAGTGCACTTGGCTACTGCGAACAGCGTGTTAGCAGCTAGTGCACGTTCATCACCATGCTCTCGTGTGTCGTACCTAGGGTTACCATCTTTTATAGGTAAAATTAAGGGATGCCTGCCGCAGTGGGTGCCATGATGACAATGGGCCTGAAGGAGTGCTAGTGATTATCTTAACAATCTATTTTCAAGAAAATAATAAAACTGGTACTAATGGACATTACAATAAAAAAATCAGTGTAAACAGATGCGCACTTGGAGGAAACCATTAAATAAATCATTAAATTAACAAATTCAAAAATTACACTCAAAATTAAAACTGACACTCAAAAAATATATACATATACAAAATGTCTACATTTAAGTACACTTCTATCATTACTACTTGTAATTAAATGTATTAACTGTATGTATAATTATTTATTCACTTTATATATAGCCTTTTGCTAATTTTATAGTAATAAAAGATGCAATTATCTAAATTGTTTAGGCATATCATATAGATTATTTTCCTCACATACACAATATATTTTATTAAATAAGTCTTAACAAACAGGAATCATATAAAATCTAATGTAAACAAAATTATTGAGGTGATTTGAAAATGTTTCTAGTTTATTTTTATTCCTCAAGGGAATTAGATGCTGCATCAAACTACTTTAGGAATGCCCTTCTAACCATTGCCCTGAAGCATGTGTGTGGACTGACCAATCGGAAAGCATTATGTCATGGACGGGCGACATCATTGACCAGGAATTAATGCTATATAAACACGAGCAGCAGTGTACCTTGGTAAGCTTGAAAGGATGCTGGGGTATGGCACATGACGCAGGGCCTCATTTCAATAAGGAACATATGTAACCTAGAGACGTTACCCGTCAGAAACTTAAACTACATAGAAATGCTCTGGGAACAAGATATTCACGTTGCCATAGCACCAAGTCACTGTTCTAGTATAATGTGTGGGGACTGTGTGAAAAAGAACCCAGGATCCCGGAGGTGCGGCTAGATCTAGGTTGGGGTAGCCCAAATCACCTCCTGTCTGATAGTGGTACCCCAATGCCCTGGAGGCCACTATATCCCTGGTAGAGGGTGGGCTGACAAAGATGAACAGCTAAGTTGACCATCTCCACTGGGCAGCTCTGTGGATGTACATACTCAGTGCTCTGTGCTAGGCACAGAAGGTTCAGCCTTTCCTGTTCTGATTCTTGCAAGGGAGAAGGAAAGGAGGCCCTCAGCTCAGTAAGACCCAGCACTCCTGTTTAGGCAGGATACCTTCCATGCATTATTCTTCTGATGGAAGAAATGGCTAGTAGGAAAACCAATTTTATCATTAGGTGTCTGTCCGCCTTCTACAGTGGTTTATGAAGGTAGTTCAGAAAGTCCCCAACACCATAGCCAAGTCCCATGACAGAAACTTTAGTTGCCATGCAGGCCACAGCCTCCCGCTGCCATGAAAAAATCTTAATACTAGTGGATACTAGGGCTCCATCGATTGCAAGTGGTGGTCAATCATATCTGGAGAGGATGCCCATTTAGAAAGGACACAGCACACAACAATGTAAGCCTGTGCTGGTGTACTTGCTTTATAACTACTAGGAGAAATGCGATCAGGAGAAAAGGTGTAGGAGAACAATAGCAGACAATGTGTTGTCTTTCATAAATCAAATAGGTCTACTTTGGCTCGGCAGAAGCGTTCCCATAAGAGCCCCCCACCTCTGGATGGAGTCATTATTTCCCAGTCCTTATACCCGAAGAGAGGATGTCGGCCTACCGACCACCGATTGAACTGCAGGATCCTGAATAAGGTGGGAGTCCCCTGGGTGAAGGTTGCACCTTGGGTTTTTGGAATTAAAGTCTTTGTTTTGGCAGACCACTCTATGTTCAACTTAGCTAAAGCTTAGGTTACAACCGCCACAAGTTACTTATATGCTGTAAAGCACAGTGAAGACCCACACTTTTCTCAATGCTCTTGGCTTCCACCTTCTTGGAGGATGAAAGCTGAAGTTGGGCCTCTTCTTAGAGTAAAATTCCACAGAGTGGGCTTCGTCAGCCAGTTCGAGGCCTGCAGAGCCAACGATTTGGAAGCAAGATAAGGCTAGATCCTTCTCATACTCCTCTACTAGGTCTGTCTGGGCCTGAGTCCTGGGGACTCCATGTCTGGCCATCTTCATTAAAAACAGCCAGTAGAGAGGCAGCTACCATTGCAAGAGCTTGCTGAGGCATACTGCAGCTCATGTTTATATAGCATTAATTCTTGGTCGAGGATGTCATCTGCCCATGACATATTGCTTTCTGATTGGTCAGATTGAACACATGCCTCAGGGCAAAGGTTATAAAAGGGTGTTCCCAAAGTGTCTGACGCTGCTAAAGTTCCTTGAAAATGCGGGCGGAGGATAGTTTGCATAAATCCTGCACGATGGTTTAAATCAGAAATAAATGTTGGTGTTCATAATTTAGAAAGCATATGAGAACTAGTATCATTTTGTTTTTGTATATATAAATTGCAATTTTTTTAATATTACACATGGAATATTGCATTTTTCCCTTGATTCTCTGCATGAATCCCTGTTCTGCCCTGATTTGACAAAGTATTTTAAAGCCCTAGAGTGAGAAAAGCAAGAGAGATGGCGAGAGAGAGAGAGCAAGAAAGATGGAGATAGAGAGAGTGAGAGATACAGAGAGAGAGAGAAAGAGAGCGAGAGAAAAATCGGGAATGAATCTGTGTGAGCTTATCTCATTGGTGACTGGCTTGACCTTGCCCCACTCTTGGTATCCTCCTGTGTTTGCGTTTCACCGAGCTGTAAAATTAGATGGAACAAGCCCACTGTAAATCAGAAATAGCAGACTATGCTGCCCATTTCTGTCCGAGTTTCTCCAGAGTGCCTGACCTTAAGAGTCCTCAGGCTGCTGAAGGCATTGCTGCTCCGCCTTTGCCAAAGGGTTGACAGGAAATGTGAAGTGACTCTTGATCTGGCAGACAATCTAAATAGTGTCTGCCTCTATATAACATTAAACATCGAGGTCTTGTCAATTTTTTAATAGAAAACTTAGCTGTCTTTAGATGGCCTGTGTTCGGAAGCAGACAAAGCTATTTGTATCGACTGTTAGCTATTTATCTGTCAGCATTAGGGCAGTATTTAGAGCGGCTCACTCTTTCTCCATGATAAAAAATTATATATATCTTAGGATATATTTAAATGGAAAATTAAAAAAAACCAGAAACCGAGTTTCTGATGGTGCACTTTTAGGTCTGAGTGATATAACTTGAGAAATTATTTTTTTTATTTTTCTATTTATTATTATTTACTTTTTAAAATCAAGACATATCATCATCTTAATAGTTGTTTTGGACTGTAGTAACTGATCAGATCAAACACGTTTGGAGGACTGAATAAATAAGAGAGAGAACTGGTTACATCAGAGCATCTCCAATATGGTCAGGAAATTAGTGCCAGAGCCACCGATTCTTCTGCAGCCTAAATTGATATTAAAGAAACACTAAAGAATACATGCTGCTGCTAAGTGCTAACCAGTTGCGAAGTAAGTGAGTTAGTAAATGACTATTATCAGCAGTTTATCTTGTACAATTAAATGAAAATAAACTGGAATTAACAAAAAAAAATCTGTTTGCTATATTATCCTTAAGTCAATCTTATCTCCATCACTTACCACTGTCATGCATTCTTTTTTCTCCTGTTCTTGCTTTTTCCACTTATTCCTGCCAGACCGATAAATTCTCTCCATGTCGAAATTAGCAAATGCTCGATTAATGACGACCAGTGTATCGGGAGAGGGGGGCCCCCTATGGGGGATGCAGATATTTTGATCCATGTTAAAATGCGGGGGCCCAGGCTCCATTGCTGCCTGCCTTACCTGCTCCTTTGTACGCAGACACTGCAAACCACAGTGCTACAGTATGAGCTTATGAGTCAGCTATCTTACATTTAAGACAGAATAAAAATAGGGTCGAATTAGAAAAGGGATGACACAAAAGTGACAAGATTTTTTTGTCTGATTTATTAAGTTACTGTAGATTTTATGTCGGCTTAAAGAGGCCTGGACATGCTCCTCTAATGTTCCACCATTAAGAAATGCATTTTCCCCACAGAACGTTTTCTTTTAAATTCGTTTTGCTTTTGACATGATTTTGTATAAACTGTAAAAAAGTGTGTAGTGTGTGAAACGTTCAGGATTTCATCAGGAGAGCAGGATTCTCAAACCAGCCTATCACTTACCAATAACCACTACCAGGGAAATCTTCTTTATTTTGTGAACAGTGGGAATAGTAGAAGAAGCTCCTGACCTGCATTTGATGATTTCTGCTCCCTTTTGATTAAACAAGTACATAAATAATTTTCAGGTGTTGCTATTAAAATGTGGTGTAGTGGGTTAAGGCGCCGGCACCCACATGCCCAAGTTGTTGCGCTTTGTTGACCTTGGTTCGATTTCTGGCTTGGGTCCTCTACGGTCCCATCTCTCATCTCCCTCATTTCATCCCTCTGTCCTATCAATAAAAACAAAAATTTTCTGTTGATGTTAGTTTTATAAAGAAAACAAATAAAATAAGCACTTGACTGGTGAATATGTGTGTTGCAGATCTGACACACTCCTCTGTTATTTACCCATTCTTAAAGCTAAGAAATGCAGATTTTTTTTACTTTTTAAGTGTCTGCCGGCTAAATTTCTGTTCGGAAAAATATAGAGCAAAGGTTTAATAGCCAGCGTTCCTTCACCTTCTGCATTATTTTGTTTTTATTTTAATAGCAGTGTAGGTCCTTAGCCACAATAAAGGGATAAATACAAAGCTCACCGCAGGTCTCAGTGGAAAGACCTTGGACATGACATGTGTCAGCATATGATAAATTGGCTCAGTGTCTCTTCAATTTCTAATGCAAAGCTCTAGAAAGCAGGAGGGCGAACGAGGAAAAGAGGAAGTGAGAAAGGAGGATGGGTGGGAGGGAGAATTGGACGTTTGGGAAACCAAGAGCCTCTGAGGGAGTGTTTGTTTATGCGTGTGTTTGTGTGCGGATGCGCACGAGCATGTGTGTGGACCAGATAAGACCACTGAAGTTTTGGTGCAGGTTGCTGACTTTCTACCCTTCATAGGTGCATTTTGGCACCCAATCAGCTGTGTGATAAGGAAGGAAGGAAAAAGAAAGAGAGAGAGAGAGAGAGAGAGAAAGAGAGAGAGAGAGAGAGAGAAGAGAGAGAGAGAGAGAGAGAGAGAGAGAGAGAGAGAGAGAGAGAGAGAGAGAGAAATGGGGCAGAATATGGCAATGAATAGGATTTTATGAGTAGAGATGACAGCTAAGCCATCCATAAGAATGAAAAAAACTCTTTCGCACACACACACACACACACACAGTTTCAGCATTCTGTAGATTCACATCCTCTGTTTTTATCTGGTTATTGGTTTCTGCATTTTTGGCAGCCGTATTTGCATCTAGAGAAAAAAGGAAAATAAAAGAGAGCATAAAAAAGTGTGAAGTTATGATGTTCCAAGAGATGCAGTGCTGCTAATAATCTTCCACTGCTAATCAGTTGTGAGGAATTGGCTGCCTGACACCCGCTCTGTACTGGGAAGGAAAAGACAGCGCTGGCCAAATCCTGCTCGGTCCTTACAAGACAAATTAACGTGTGTGTGTGTATTTGTGTGTGTGTTTGTGTAAATTGTAAAATGCATCCTGCACCTTCAGTTACTTTCTTCACAATTGATCTGCGTGGGGACAAAGCTGATATTATGCAAATGGGAATCTAATCACAGAGCAAAACGCTGGTATGAAAAGCACTGGCACACGGGTGTGGGTAGCAGATCAGCGCTCTGTGTTTGGCCCCCCACCGTTTGGTCTTTTCTTTGCGTTTCATTCTTTTGGAGGTGTAGGTAGTGGCACACTCTAATGTTGAGTAAATGGGGAGTAGGTAGAGTAGAATTAAGGGTGGGGGAGAACAAGCGTTTTTTTTGTTAGTGGATAAAAACCCATTGTGAGAAATGTTCATATTTGCTTTATTGTGATGAAGATGATGGGTTTCGCCACTAATCAATAAATACAAATATTTTATAACAGTTAAAGGAAATAAAAACCTAAAATAATTATAATTTTTACACAATCGCAAATCCCATATTTACATTTAGAGTATCTGGCAGATGTCCTTATTCAGAGCAACTGACATTTACTTTATTTATACAACTGAGTAGTTATTAGGAGCTTATTAAGGTAATAAGGTCCTTGTTCAGGGGCCCAGCTGTGGTAACTAGGTGGTGCTGGGAATTAACCCACAATCTTCCAGTCAGCAGTCCAACACTTCAAAACATGCTATGCTAGGACTATAATGTATGAAGAGCACAAACACAAAGGCAAGCTTCAACTTTTTTAGAACGACACCAAACAAACACCTGTATAATTTGATGCTACTGAATCCAGATGTTGTCAGCAGCAGTGTGTAATCAGGGTTTTATTTTTAGGTTTGGTATTTTGGTACCATTACTAACTGTAATATAAAGTTTTCGAATGTATTGTAGTAGTGTCGTCTCTGGTGGTCTAGTCTGTTTGCGTTTAGGAGGTGTGGATTTGGAGCACGAGGGACGAACGAAGACTTTCAGTGCTATCAGGCTACAGTTTTCCAAGATTATTTCCATATTTAAATATATATTTTTTAACATTTTTTTTTTTAATTCTGCTTTTATTCTATTTGACTATTTTTACTATTTTTACTGATTTTTTATATTTTTAATTCTTTTTTCTTGACTGCTACTGGTTCAATACTTACTTATTATCGCATATGTGGCATCAAAACATTTTTATATTTCCTAGGTTGTATTTATAGTTAAAGATGGATTGATTGATTGATTTATATCTGATAATATTTATAGACAGCATGTAAAAAGTCTAAAGTTTTAGTAAGCCAGCAGAAAGATTCCAGCTGCTCTGCAGATGTTGGTGCAGATTGCTCTACTGCCCTGTGGAGGTCCACAGTCATGCTGGAACAGGGTTAGGAAGGTTTAGAATTGTACACATTACTGTAGAAAGTGTGTCCTGAGTTCCAAAATCAAACCTCTTCTCTTTATACAAAAGCAATGCTGGTCCTGCACATCAGCTCATTTGGAGGACATGTCCATGCTTGGCACCTGAAAATAAGGCTCCTTTATCTCCCTGGCGTTTAAGTAAAGAGGGATGGAGTGTAATGTGTGTGTGTGTGTGTGTCTGTGTGAGTGAGCTCAATGCTTCCCTCCTCCATGGGTCAGTGAGATCCAGAAAGTCCTATCCCAACTCCTTACCGCTATTTACCTTCTGTCGTCCACTGAGAATCTGTTATATTGAAGTTATTTTATGCTCGGCTTACCATTCTCACTTTCACTTTTCTGCATCACATCTCCTCGTCTCTCCTCTATTTTCCATTCCTATTTCCTCTGCAGTTCTATTTCTTCTGTTTTGCTAAGAAGAGAGAGAGAGAGAGGGAGAAAGAGAGAAAGGGGGGTGTAAAAAAGAGACAGAGAGAAAGAAGGGGGGGTAGAGAGATGGGGAAAGAGAGAGAGAGAGATAAAGAGAGGGGAGATAGAGAAGAGTGGCATTTTTCAACTTTCTTTAAAAAATAGTGTCTAAAATCTAATCAAAATACAAACAAATATATTTCTGTTTTCCTACAATAATCACACAATACAATGACTCCTATTAGTGTGTGTACCATTTTACTATCATGTGAAAAACTATTTTAAAAAGCAGAGTAACGACTCTGGGCAGACAATAATCCAGGAATTTTTCTTTAGTGAAATAAATAACTGCTATTCTGGGCTTTAATGCCTAAAGCAGAAACAACATATTTACAAGGTCAGGATTTATTGCAAAAACAAGAAATAAAGGTAGACATGGGATCAAATTAAGTTCTCAGATTAGAATCTCTAATGGAATAAAAAAAAATTTGCAATACGAGTAAATCACATCAGAAGAATGGGGCTAATGAGCTGAAAGGCAGGTGTGTGTGTGTGTGTGTGTGTGTGTGTAAATCTTGCCCTGAATACATACATTTACACAAGCAGTATAAACATGTAGACAGTCCAAAATGTGTACATTTGTTTTTCTTCTGGTTGTAGACAAAATAACGAAAAGGCACACACCTGGTGCCTGATAGCAAAAAGCGTCTGTGAGAAAATGCTGAGTTTGCGAGTCTGAGAATGAGAATGCTTTAGCGTCAGCTCGACTTTGCTTTGATTTTTTTCATTATTATTATTTGTGTGTTTATTTCCTGCCCCTGAATCTTTATGAATGAACCCTAAGAGCCTTTACCACAATAAAAGAGACACCAACCACATGCTTGTGATCTCACATCTCAATTTCCTTTCTTCGCTGTCATAATCCAAATAATGCAAAGCCCATTAGAACTTGCTGGTGCACTGGGTCGGTAACAGAATGCTGAAAAACCTGCTTTTGTTTTATACGCTTCTAAAGTTCAGTTCTCTAATAAGATGAGGTGAGCTCTTCGCTCTAAACAGCACTGCCAACGCTTTTGAAAAGATATTAGAGAAGCAAATGAAAGGACAAAGATGTGCTATGGAATACAAAAGTTAATAATCCAGGGGTTTGATGAATGGCCCAGCAAATGCTTCCTGATTTGGCCCTAAATTGCGCAGCTTTGCACCATCTTAATTTATTCGCTTTCCTTGTTGACTATGCAAGGTCTTAGAAATCCAGAGGACATTGTTGGTAATATATGGAAAATAATGCACGTTAGACTACACCTGTCCACTCCGTACAGTTACGTCCTACTAGATTACGCCTCGTTCTCCTGTCCCTTTTCGCAGCCTTCGCCGTATTCCTTTCCAAATGTTAGCCAACAGGAAGACAAGCTTGAGGCAGTATAGAGGCTCACACATATCTTTTTATTGCCACATACATCAAGTGTGTTGAGACATCCAAAAGAGACTGCGTGATACGCGCCGATCCATTAATCATCATTCATTGTATGTTAATAAATTCAGAATTTCCCCATTTACCATGCGGGTTGTTCGCACGTAGCAGCAACGCAACCTTTCCAGAGCCCATAAATCATACAGCCCAAGTCATTTGACAGAGCAGCCTAAACACAGTGCTCCAGTCAGTCCCGCGGGCACAAACACATGATCTAATAGGCCTGCATCAGACCTGAGAATCACACCGAAGCCTGGCATGTGCTACTGATAGAAGCGCTCAGAGAACATTGTTGATCCAGGGAATAAATTGAAGCCGAAGGCCTTGTCTTTCTCAGAGGTGTGCTGTGTTCCACTGGAGGCCCCTTTTGGCTGTGTTGCATAGACAGGAACACTCGACTAGTGTTTCAAGAACCCTTATTGAAGTTTATTTTATTATTTTCATCTCCAACTAAATAATGGGCTGATTGTAAACATGCTGCAAAAAAACCCCTTTGTTATTTATAGTATTCTGAGCCGTAGAGACACGTCACTTGGCCAAAAACAAGTGACGCTGGAGCCGCTCTCCAGCTGATCAGAAAGAGACATGCTGCAGGCAGTTATGTATGACAGTTAATTACTGCCTGTGGTCCAGGGGGTGCAAGCTTTTGTCTTCATTCGGCGTACGATCAGAAAAACCTCACCTGAAATCATGAAAGCTGTTCAAATCTTGGCATATAATTTTGCTCTGAAGGAACTATGACACTGAGACAGTTTATAAACTATAATATAAAGAAACATGTATACAGAAAGTTTTTAATACAGTGCACAATAGCATGCAGATATGTTTAGACTCCCAGAATGTCTAATAAAGCAGTAAAGTCTCTTTTATCTATTTATTAAAAAGAAGAAATGTCTGGGATGTGTACTACACACAGCAGGATGTGATCCTGGATTATTAAAATCCTTTGTTAATCCTGGATCAACATTTCAATCAACCAATCATAACCATCTGATGTCATCAGTGTGTGTCGACCAAACCCGCCTCAATCTATTTTTGAATTATTATATTATAAATGTATTAATTAAATGAATAACATTAAATATGCAAATGACGTCTCTAATAAATTACATGCTGTACTGAACAATTGTATATAACGTGTGTGCAGTTTAGTTAATGTGTGAACATTTCCCTCACCTTCATGACCATAAATAGATGTGTGTGTGCAGTAAAATGGATTTAGATGTGTGTTTATGAATAAAAAGTGAATTAAAAGTAATTATTTTTAATTTATGGTTATAAAAACCATATGCTGTGTTGTGATGCTTAAATGGTAAAAATTTGTGGTTTAATGAAATAATAATGTTAATAATAATAAAATAATAATAATTAATAATAATAATAAAAGTATTATATTATATTATATAATTATAATTTTATAATATTATATTATATAATTATTATATTACTACTTTTGACTACTTAATTTTTTTTTACATCTTTTAAACATGCAGGTGAGCCTTTGGTTTTAATATTAAACGTGCATTGAAACATCTTGGAAAATGCTAACTGTAGCCTGATAGCACTGTAAGTGTCCGTGCCACCCTCGCAGTCCAAATCCACGAGCGCATGGAGTGCAAACAGACTAGACCACCAGAGATGACATTACTACAATACAGCATGTGTCATTCACAGATAAGAACACTTTAGATTACAGTTAGTAACAGTTCTAAAATAAGAAGGAAATTTTAAAATAATACCCGATTGCACACTGCATGAACTAAAAAACACAAACCAAAATCCAATTACACAATGTATCTACCTGTCCAAAGGAAATACTGTAACCATGACATCATCTTTCCGACCCTTTGACGCCTGTAGGCGACTCCAGAGTTAAGACACAACACCGAGATTAATTCAAGGTTTTGCTGCTTTTCCTGTGATAGAATTAAACTTAAAGGTGCGACAATCACATTCGATTTCTGGTGTCAACTTTCACACTTATAATTAACCTATAAATTGTCTTAAAACAGTCAAACTGAGTCTAAATTTTTTACACCTGCCCAAGCCAATTTTTACCCATGCAATCAAGCTCAAAACCATCCAGCTGGGCAGGAAACAATCTGGCAACCTTGGCTGACCAGGTATCCTGTCTGTATGAACAGGGTGTGCAGAAGTCTGCAAATAGATACACTGACAGGCAGGTAGGATGTCATCATTTTTTAAGCAAATATTTTAATTGGATAAACAATTCTTGGTGTTTGCCTTTCACAGAATATATAAATACATATAAATACATTTAGACTGCTTAAGAAGAAACTTTCAACCAGCATAAGATAAAAAAAAAATCACCTACTGTGCCTTTAACTTCTGAATGATTTAAGGTATAAAATACTGTATAGAACCACAATATCGCTGTTAATTTCTTAATTCTTTTGTTTTGAATGAACTACTATTTCATAACTAGATATTTATTTTGTATAAAAAGAAATGTGTGAATTAGTGTTAAGAACTTTACAGTGGTAGAATTTATCTGAAATGAATCATGTAAACTTTAACAGTTGAGAAAACCTTATTGACTTATATTAAATAAAACCCTAATAAAAACCTAGAAAGATTACATGCAACTGTGCTTTTGTTACACTCTTACACTCTTTAGTGATTTACTCTCGTGTGTGTTAATGTGTCATATATGTGGTTGATCATAGGCCTCACGTAAGTTGTTATTAACTTAAGTGTTAATATTAATATTAATATTAAATGTTTTTGTGTTACTGCAGCTTTACTCCTATTGGTTAAATCTATACAAATTGTAATTGATAGGTGATGTCAGAGAAAAAAACACGATGTAATGCATAATACGGTTAAATAAAGTCTTTATTAGAGGTTAAAAAATATATCATTTTTTCTGTTTATACCCAGAATTTATCTGATATTAGATATTTTTTTCCCCAAGACCACCTTGCATGTACACATATACACTACTTTGCCCCCAGACAGCCTGGGATTGATTTTATACATTTAAAACAATTTTCGGAGATACCACATACCACATTAGCATGCTCTATAAATTATTTGGAAGCTCTGGTGACTGTGCTCATGTTTTGTTTTAATGTCTTTGGGGCAGTAGACTTGGGCTGAGTCCAGCAACCTAATGAGGCAGTTTGATGATCCTAATCTCCTAAGAATAGAGAGATTTTTAGCTCTGTTTTCTCTCCTTCTCCATGATACCTCATCCAGGTCCTGCTTGAGATGCCTTAATTGATCTAATCACTCACTCAATTGGTTGGAGCCATCCGTCTCTTTCAAGCCTCTGGACACTGGGCAATGTCTTCTGCTCCTGTGAGTCTAGTCTTCTGTAGGAAGTGAGTTCAGCTTAGTGATAGCTTTGCCATTATGCCCTTAACCTTGAGTCTAGCCACTGTCATTACAGAGTTTTTGGAGCTATAAGAAATGTTGACTTTGTCACAGTGGGCTGTTCCTCTGGGCGCAATAAAGAAGACGATGTAATGGATCTTGGTGCTTTAATGATGATGAGAGGGATTGTCATGAACTCTTTTAGTGTTATGTTTATAGAGATGCATTCTATTCAGATACTACATAGCAAATATGTAAAAACAGAACCTTGTTTTGTTATCTAATTAAGACAAATTACACTAATAGCGACAGAGAATAAACCTACATTCACAATAGTAAGTTTGAAGACCAAACAGGATATGTGATTGTGCAGGACACTGAGCGGCGGTGCCAGTCACAGCATCATGAGTGATTTATTTTTTTAGTGAGATTCTATCCAATCTGCGCAATTTTATATGCAAAAAATATATATGACTTGCACAAGTCATATAATACCTCGAAATAATCCTAGGATTTGTGGTTTCATACAAATGTTTACAAATGTATCTTTAACCTGCAATTAATTTTAATTTCTGTTTAGTTTTGCTATATTTAAAACTCTGGATTCTTTTTTTTATATTGTCACGTACCACCTCAAATAAAAACATAAATCCTGGTAAAATATAGATAAAATATTGCTTGAAAAAAGATTGCAGAGATCACTGGCACCTCCTGTGAGTGTGTAGCTTTCAAAATGATTCTGTCATAGACGGAGCTTCAGACTGACAGCAGAAGGTCTGAACTCGAAAACAGTTTTATTATAGTTTCTATACTATAATCATTATATTAGTTTTATATATGTTTCAGCTTCATGTTTAGGGGCTTGAAAAAGTAAACTTGATGTCCTTATTGTATTAAAACAAACCAGCCCATAAATATAAATTGTTTATTCAAAAAATGTATGCAAATGAGTCTCTACTCTTAATTTCACATCATTTGGAAATCTGTTGTTTTGCTGATCCTCATTAGCACTCACTGTCACAATTATCACAACATCCTCCTACATCCATGTGCAAATTAAAGCATTACAATGGGTTAGTTTTAAAAAAAACTAAACACACACACACACTTTTCACACAAATAATGAAAGCTTTTTAAGTAATTAGTGTCATAGATGTATTCAAAGGTCAGCCAACGTCTGAGGTTGAGCCTGGGTTGCTTTGCCTAAGCTTAGGATAAAACTAGTTAACATTCTGGACTGGTGATCGGAAGATTGTTGGGTGCCATTTCCCTGCACCACCGAGTAGCCACAGCTGGGCCCTTCAGCAAGGCCCTTAACTGGCTTTAACTGCTTAGCTGTTCAAAAAAAATGAATATAAGCCGCTCTAAAAAAGGGAGTGAATGTAAATTTACTGTAAATACTGTATATAACCACGATATTGCTGTTAATTTGTTAATTATTTTGCCAAAATGCCATTAGTGTAGATAGAAAGTAATCCTTTTGTAAATCCAATGGGGGAAGTCGTAGCACTATGGTTGGACTGCTAATTGTAAGATGAGTTTGATCCCCAGCACCACCAAGTTGCCACCACTCGGCCCCTGATTGAGACCCTTAACCCCCAATAGCTCAGATGTATAAAGGAGATAAATGAAAGTCGCTCTGGATAAGGACGTCTGCCAAATGCTGTAAATGTAAATAAAACATGCAGCATTTAAATAAAAGTGGCCTTATTTGCATTTAAACATTTACATTTATATTCTGCCTGCTATTGTTTTCTAACAGAACTTTAAAAGAACCACAATACAGCACACACACACACACACACCCACAAAAGACCAACCACAAATAAGCCAAATAATTTATCTCCTGCTAGTGTGAGTGTTGGGTTAAGCTCCTACAGAACCATTAAACTCGGTAAAAAACTAAACCGATTTACTCCAAATATGTTTTGCATAATATTTTCTTAAGTGTGTTACACAAATAAGACCTTAACCATACATCTTCTCTTAGCCTTTTATTAAAACAGGCCACGAGTCCCCGGAGATGATGCATAGGCTTGATCCCAAATGTCACTGAAGAGGTGATCAAGTACACACTCCTCATGCACTCGCCTCATTATCCCTCAATACTATCAGCCCCTTTTATGTTGCAACATTCTTAAAGAGCAGGTAATGGCAGAAAGGGGTAAAGGGATGCAGAATTAAGCCGTTTTACACCAAAGGGTAATTTGGTTTGATGAATGTGCCGCCATGACTAACTAATAATACATATTTTAAAAGAGGGAGGTGGGAAAGGGGAGACGTAGCAGTAGCTGTGGAAAAAAAAAGTGCTGCGGTTATTAATGGGGCTGGCCACAGTATGTCTCACACAGGGTTACGGCACAAGGTCAAAGCGCATTTCACTGAATTAAAAGCCATTTTGAGCTATGGCATTCCTAATCATCTCGGACCTAAAGGTGCGTAGCTCAGGTATAATGAGGCACCAATGAATTTAAATAAACAGGGTGAAGACGGTGATTTATAAAGGCAAAGTGCTAGCCTTATAGCTCGTTAGCAATGACGGATACCCTTTATTCTTTCAGGCTCTTTTACCCATAGGATTTGAGCTTTTAACCAAATAATATCCAGCAGTATTGTTGAGTATGCATTCCGGGGCAAGACACTTATCCTAGTCATTATGAAAAGTGGCAACACAATGCAAGAGTAATGGTAATGTATGTCATTTAAATAAATGATTTCTTTTTTATTTTCTTTTTTCCCCCTCCTCTCTCTTTTTCCCCTACGATGTAGAACTAAGGCTTCTGTGAGTTTCTCAAAGTGTTTGAATTCATCTTCATATTTTATCCAGGTCTCAATTTTTTCTCCCCTCTAAAAAAAGAGCCGTAATCCCTGATTCGCAAGACGTTTTGCATTTCAAGGCACATTTTTTTGCCACATTCAATGAGCTCCCTTATATAAATGATAATATTTTTTGTGTAAGGTGGTCAGAGCTTATATTAAAAAGGTACGCTCTGTACTGTATTAATATGCTGATTCGAGGAATAATGACGTTTGATGCTTAGCCACTTTTACAGATAGTGAAAATTATTTCTGGCACACAAAATCTCTGACAGCTAAAATTTTTCTCTTTTTCAACAAGTATTGATCTCTCTTAATTGCAAGGGTGGGTTAGCCCTATGCTAGGCAGCGTAGCTTAGGCTAATAACCCTGATAACTTAGCCGTGGGCAATAGCTGTGTGGAGTGGTGAAGTCTGCCACCCGCTACCTCTGTTATGACATGTCAAAGCATTAGTGACTCCATTAGGCTCTTTGTTGGCCATAATTTCCTTTTGTATTGTCCTTGAAGGAGAGACAGGACGGGCTGCGGCTTGATGCATCTATTCTTTAACTCACCGTGGATTAGCGCTCCTGCGAAGATTGCCTTTCAATTTATTCCTCCCTGCTTTTTCCCCCCTTTAGCATCGCATCTTCGTTTCACTTCATCCAGGAGCTGACAGCTTATTTTAAGTAGAGGACCCTTTTATCCGATTCTGACCTTTTGACAAAATCAATATCTAAGTGCACTAACTAACTAACTCGACGCTTTATATCTCACTATAAATAATTGAACAGATATTTATTTAAAAGTAAATCTAATCCGAGTGTTTATACTTACATGATTTGGAATTTCCAGAAGGTGCTTGATGAATCTGTTATGAAAGATGCAGTCTGTAATACAGAGAACGTATTTATTTCAATTTGCTTTGTTAAAGCATCATGGTTTCTATAGTAACGCCTCATTTGCAGGGACTTGACGGTGGAAACCCACTTAAAATGGTAAGGATGCTGAAAGGAGATGTTTTTGTCATAATTAAGGATTTGGACTGTCTTGTTTTTTTGTAAAATAACAAACTTCTTTAAAAAAAGAAATAAAACACGGATTATTGTAATAGGAAAGTTTAGCTGCTTAAAACTGATTTAACATTTACAGCATTTTGTCAGAGAAACTAACATTTATATCTTTTATACATATATGCTCAGGGGCCCAGCAGTGGTACAATAGTGGAGCTGGGAATCAAACTCACAATCTTCTGGTTAGCAATCCAACACATTAACCACTGCACTAATCATTTAAACACAGAGTTTATTTAACATTTATATTTAACGTACGTATATAAACTTTGGTTTTACATGGAATTTGGTAGACGTTCTTATCCAGAGCATTTATCACTTTAATACAACTGAGCAATTAGGAGTTAAGGGCCTTGCTCAGGGACCCAGCAGTGTCTTGGTGGTGCCGGGAATTGAACACTAATCCTCCAATTAGCAGTCCAACAAGTTTACCACTGCGCTGCTACTACTACCATATTCCAAACTTGTCATGATGTCATACTTGGTTATACAAAAGAAAAAAGTTACTATAACTCATGCTCATGTTTTTACAATGCTAACAGAAAAACATGTTTTATAGCTGCTTTTATAATATAGTATAAAGACGAGAGAACTAATTTTAGCTTTAATGTATACTTTTTTACTTTAAATATCATATAGAACAAACTATAAATGATCCACACTCATAATGTGACATATATTTTGTGTAAGTGTTGGTCAGATTACTGTAATAGAAATAAATTGGAGAAAAAAAATCATGTCATATGTCGTCCAGAAATTCTTGGTGTATTGTTGTTTATTTTCTGGAATATAATGCTCTTATTGTACTTAAATAGGTCAAACATCAGTACGGCACATCTGTATTTCTGCCCATGTCTCACAGTCCAGTTCCATCAGCAGTACCACTTCCTGTAGTTTTATTTCCTCCAGTTTTATGCAGTAAATGCCTGGTGAGGAGCAGGTGCTTTACGGAGGTCTGCTGAGACATTTGTTCATGGAGTTTAGGAGATTAGGAGGATAGTTTACCTAACTGCAGTGTGGCAGGAGCTTTGATCAGCCTGTCAAAAAGAAATATCTAATATAACACACAGCAGTGTAACTCCAGTGAAGGCTCCAGAGAGTGTGTGTGTTTCTACGAGACTTTAGGAATGAACGAGTCTGTCAGTTTGTCTGATTTTCAATAGCAGAAGTGACGTTGATGGTGTTTTACAGTCAGTTGGACTAATACACTATTATGAAAGGGTTCCTTTGGGTTCTATATAAAGTCCTGGGATTCTGTTCACTCTTACACATAAATGCTCTCTAATGCTTCTTTGTCATAGGTAATAATTGTATGAAGAACCGTTAACCTTCTGTACAAACAAGGTTCTTTGTAGCAGCAAAAATCTTGTTAGATGTTAAATGAGAAATAGTGATTCACTGGTTAAAGTGTTGGTCTGCTGTTTGGGAGGTCATAAGTTTGAAACCCAGACCCACCAAACTGCTACAGCTGAATTACTTAGCAAGACATTTGCTGATATTTATTTTGCTTAAGTGTAACATGCGCCAAATGCCATGAATGTAAAACTCAATAAATTGTCATGGGTTCTTCTTGGTACTGTAAAAATGTAAATGTCTTTATTTGTCACACTTTACAGCACAGTCAAATTAGTTTGTTTGCATATTCCATTTTAGATAGAAGGAATCAACAGTGGCTGACTGGCGAGTTGGGGCTCAAACTACAGTCAACATCTTTGATTGTAACCATTTAAGCCACCACTGCCCTGCTGAATGATAACAAACCAAAATGGCAGAAACCTTTTTTTCTCTGGCATCTTTATTTTAAATTTTAAAATAAATATAATACTTCTTCCGATGGAGAGCAATGAAATTAATTTTTAAGTTTAAATAGTTTGTACTGTAACATCAGCGCCATTACTTTTTGTTTTTTTGATCTAAATGTAGCGAATACTGTGAGAGAGCTGTTTATTAATTATGTAAAATATTTAATAATGAAATGATAGAACTCCAAAATTAGAGGGGAGTACGTTTATACTTGGTTTACATTCATTCATCTTCTATATCCGCTTATTCCTTAATTCGGGGTCACAGGGATCTGCTGGAGTCTATCCCAGCCATCTGTGAAAGAGTGAAAGACAGGAGAGGGGACACCCTGGACAGGTCGCCAGGCCATCACAGGGCCACACTTACACACACTATGGGCAATTAAGAATCACCAATTAATCTAACGTACATGTTTTTGAACCGAGGGAGATAACCGGAGAACCCGGAGTAAACCCACGCAAGCAGGAAGAACATACAAACTCCACACAGAAACACAAAGCCAACATGCTTCCCACTTGTTTACGATTGCTGTCTTTTTAATTTGATGTCTAGTTTTATATGATAAATATAATAATCATATGGGGTGTTAAGGTTCTTAACTAGCAATTGGAAGATCAGGGTTCGATTCCCTTAACACCTAATTGGTCATTTGTATAAATAGATAAAGGTAAGTCGCTCTGGCTAGAGATGTCTACCAATCTGTAAACATAAAGTTAACGATAGTATCTAAATTTATTAAAAAAGACCAGTTCTATATAAAGAGGCATTTTGGGGTTCCGTATGTGGAACAAATGATAGAAACATTTAAGTTTCTATGTAGAACTATTTTCCTTAAGACTGCAGTGTTATAATAAAATAAAATATCACAGACTTTTACACAGGATATGATAATAAAGACTTCAGTCATTTCCTGTGATTAATATTTACATTTAATATTCATCAATAGGATGTTCCTGGTTTCTGTTATTACGCACCAGAATTACTATTATAAACACTGTTATGACATTAAACACTAATGTTTAATTATTAATAGATCATTAACAAAAAAAATTTTGGTTCTAATACCATTCCATGAGTTTTAAAAAACTTGTGCTTGATGTCTGATACACAGTGTTTATTTTTCCTTTTTTCAGGTGAAATGCAGGTTCCCTGACTGGAGTCGAGGCTTTGTATTTCCTCCCAGCCAGCGTCCAGCAAACACTCGCAGGCTGGCCGTGATTAATGCCAGCGCCGCCCAGCCCCGGCCCTTTCCGCAGATAATGCCAGGCAGCAAGCGCGCTTGACACTTTTAATGTATAATTAAGTAGAAAAAGTCAGCACAGGCTATGCAAATTTTTTAAAATGATAAATGAGGCTGGGTGGCGGCAGGGATTGATTTGGTGTAAATGAAACTAATTAAGGAAATGTCAAACATAATTAATAAAACAGGTTTAAGCTGCAAAACATTGTCAATGGAATGAATGAGGAGGCATTGGCGCCCATTGTTTGGGCTTTATTTAGGCGCAGTGTTGTGCTTGTTCGCCGCACCCTGATGTGCTCTCCCCCACCCTCACGCCCGCCACCACCGATTTCCCGAGAGGGCAGAAAATAAATTTGCTTGTCTCTTGGCTGACTGTAGAAATTAATTGCTGGAATCTTGTCCCATCCAAGTGTTACATTCCTGCGCAGGACATTAACATAACTAATTTGAAAGAGCCCAAATGACTGCATAATGGAGCACTGTCAGCATGCATGACACTCGCTGGTCATACCAAATTAGCCGAGGTTTATAATTGATTTTTTTTCCCTATTTTCCTAATTTTTTAAAAATATATACACAATTGTTCTTTGCTCTCTTTCTTTCCGCTCTCTTATTGTATCATATCTTTTCATTTAGAATAAGAGCAAGGGTTTTATAATTTAACAAAGAGCTCTTGACCTATAATTAGCAGGATGGCTTTGGGGAGGGGCGGCCAGGCTGGCATGAACAGCCCGAGTCACATCTTTAGTCCCGGTAATGATGTTGGAGACCTTGCCGCCTCTAGGGAGGAGAAGAGTAATGGAATGGGCTATTTTTATGGGGACCCGGATAGCAGGGGGCCAGGACGGCCGCTGAAGCTGCACTGTAGGTTGGCTCACACTCATACTGGCAACCCACGCCCTAGCCATCAGTCCAGAGTGTCATCCTCATTCTCCCGAAAACCCCGTTAGCATACGCCACAACCCACTCCTCTCCAAACATCTGCTCTGATTTTACACACACATGCACAACATAAGAGAGAGAGAGACAGAGAGAGAAAGAGAAACGGAGAGAGACAGAGAGAGACAGAAATTGAAACAGAGAGAGAGTGACATAAAGAGGGACAGTGAGATTGACAGAGAGCGGGACAGAGAGAGAGAGAGAGATAGAGAAAGAGATACAAAGAGAGAGAGAGAGAGAGAGAGAGAGAGGGAGAGAAATAACACCCTATACCTTAGGATGTACACCTAAAGTGCGTTATTATTCAGTGTTGTACTGTGTGGTTTTAGTCAGCGCCTTTAGTAAGTCACTGTAAATCAAATACACACATCTTACATATCACTGTTATAGCTAACGTTAACCCAGCTATATGCTAATAATACGCATATTATGCATGACTGACATTATATGGTGTTCAAAGCCTTGATGTTTATGAGCTGTTCAGACTGTCAAAGTCAGAATCATTCCATGTCCTTTTACTTGTATTGAAAAGGAAACACACCCTTGCTAGCTGTTAGCCGCTCATAGTTGCAGGAAAACTTTTCTTGCCTTTGTTAGTGAATCCAGGTTGGGTTTGTCTTGGAGACGGCCATGAAGGACCACCACTGTTATGATTAGTTTACACTTTTTTACAGTATGAATACACATTAAAAACTTTTACGTCAATGAGCTGTTATTCTTAAACCTTTTTATGTTCTAATGTAAATTTGTTGATACGAACATGAAGCTTTAAATTATAAATTTTATTCCCTCGAAGCCGAACAAGACATTAGGTGCAATTAGAAATAGTAATAACGGTGGTTTAAGTAAGTAATGTTCCTTGTTAGTCTTAAGGTTATAATTTAATGTAAATTATTAACATTTTTGAGGAATTACAGTGTCGAGTCTCGTCGAGTGATTAAATCTTAACCTCGGTTTGTTCTCTAGAGCAGCTCCAGATTTTATCCAGATAAACTCTCTCTCACTGATCAGATTTAAGACTTCTTTAGAAACTAAAGACTATAACGAAGTTATTAAACTGTGTGTTCTGCTGTAGATCACAGTGACATTCAAAGATATGTTTTACTTACATACACAGTAAAACAGTGTACGACTTTCAGTAAAAAAGCCCTTAAAGACTGTTGGTGCTTGAGCAAAGTAAAAAACATAAAAACTTTTAAGATAAAAATAATTTTGAATAAATAGTGAATTAAAATAATAATAAGTAAATAAAAAGAATATGATCATAAAAACACTTTTAAAACCCCAAAATTCTTGATTTTGAAAACAAAAGTTTCCCAGAATAAAAACGTAATTAAACTCAATTCCAAGATGAGTTTTATTTCAACTCAAAGGTAATAATGACATTCGATTACTTTGAGTTTTTTGCTCAGGGGCCCAACAGTGCTAATATGGTGGTGCTGGAAATCAAGCCCCGATCTTCCAATTAGCAGTCCAACACCTTAACCACTGCACTACGATGTCCCCCGTGTATAAATCCTGGTGGGACTTTACTGTACTGTAGATATCCATTATTTACAGTAAAATATAGAAATTCCTGTACAGACATCAGTTACAGTATTTAGTACTGTTGATACTGTAGCTTCCTGTTAGCAGGTTTGCACTGCTTAAAAACAGTGTGACAAGTCTGTTACTGGAAAAAAAAAGATCTATTGTGTTTTTCTGTAAGTCCCACCAGGATGTAATCGCTGTGATCAAAAATGTGTGATTTTGCTGTGGCTTAATACAAAATTTGCACTGCATCGTTTATGGTGATTTGCAGAAAACCACTCGAAATTGGTGGAATTGCAGACAAAGAATGTTTTCTTTCAAACTGCTTCTAGTAAAGACACATGAAATTACTTTTTATAGTAATAATAATAATAATAATAACCCAAAGTCATCTTACAGGTAGGCAATAACAGATAAAATACAAATTACTACATAAGACAAAGCACACAACAAACACTCAGCACATACAAATATAAAGTACAGTAAAGACTGGATAAAATAAAACATGTTGGAAAAAAGCTGGAATAAAAAGTTATGTCTGTAGACTTGTTTTTAAAGTAAGCAGACAATCGCTGTTGTGAATATAGAGTGAAAGGCTGCTTTCATGGCTAACTTTCATGAATCGATTCGGATTTAAAGAAAGAACTGTAACTCTGCTGCCACTTCATTGCATGTTTTGGTTGATTTTTAACCCACATTTGCTGGAGGGACTGATAAAATCCCAACAGTCCACAGAATTAAAGGGATAACCAGTTTCCCAAAATTTATATTTCTTACACCGAGAAATAGTGGACAAATCTACTGTACATCACTAAAATCTATAGAATTTGGTTTCTAGACACACAAAATAACGTTAAAGGTCAAAATAAACCTTAGAGTTTTTTGATTATTAGGGTCTGGAGAACCGGTGGTGCGAAGATCCTTTTGGAATTGCTCTGTCTATTATTATTCATCTTTTTCTTCTTTACCAAAAAGAATTGCATTTACAGGTCAGGAGCTTTATCAGACATTGTATGTCTTATTTTTTTATGGCAAAACAATAAAATTCGTCAGGTTGCTATAGACACATCCTTTAACGTAAACTCCAGGTCTTTGCCATTTAATATAAAAAAGGGCTTTAGATTAGACTGACCAAATGTGCCTTTGATCTGATTAAACCTCTAAAGGAGTTTGTTAAAATACAAAGCCTGAAAATGAAAAAATGACACAACATTTGCTGAGTTTGAATTTGCTAAAAATAACCGACTTCCTGTCGAATTTCAGATTTTGCTTCAAGAGCTTTTGCATAGGTATTATTGTGTTACAGGTGTGTACCGATTTGTATACATGTACGTGAAACCTAGCAGGAAAGAGCGAATCAGAATTTGCGGAAATTTACTGCTAGGTTTCACGTACATGTATAAAAATCGGTATACACCTGTAAAAAAAGTCAAATCTAAAACGCTTTGTGATATTAAATTGTAAAGATCTGGAGTTTTTGTTAAAGGGTGTTTCCATAGAAACCTGACGAATGTTGAGGTTTGCCATGAAACAGGAAGTTGTTAAAACTCAGACATACAATGTCTGATCTGCCACAAACATCACATGTCTGATAAGACCCCTGACCTGTAGCTGTCTACATGCTCATATTCACTTATAGTCATAGTACATTGCTCATAAAGCCACCAGGAAGCGGTGAGTCTGGGTGCGAGTCCCCTGTTTGTGTTAACATTGCACTTGAGCTTGTACATGTTTCTCTTAACACTTAACGATCAATTTTAGATCAAATCTAATTGGTCCGTTTAAACACAGGTTTCAATAGAAGTAATTAGACTCAATATGTAATATTGTTTTGTAAAATATTACAAACAATAAAAGATATGTAACTTGTATAGGAAATATTCTTAATGCTGTATATTTTTCTTCTTTATCATTTTCAAAATTCTAAAACATTTTGACATTTTACTGTTTTAAATCTATTTTTAAAAGTATAGTCGGAGACCTTTGGACCACACTGTAAAAATGACAAGATTAATAACAGTACTGTCCTTCTAAAGGCCACAGCATTTTTTTATATATATCTCTTCATGAAGGACATTGAAGGAGAAATATATTTTAACCCTTTTTTTAGAGCACTAGTTTGGATTATCCAAACTTTTGCTATTTACTTATTCATTTAACTTTAATAAACAAATAAAGTAAAGTAAAAAAAATCCACATTTACATCCCATCACGATTTTATGATCTTTATTCATCTTAGCTGGAAATATAAAAAACATTTTATATATATATATATATATATATATATATATATATATATATATATATATATATATACATCATATATCCATATTATATAATATATATACTATAAAGAGTGTAATAACAGTGAACGTTCCAATGTTTAATTACGCTATTTTGCACCTACTGACTGCATGAGTTTCGGGTTCGAGTAACATTCTCTGTATAAATACTTACTCAACTTTTCGGTTCCCACCACTAAGTACAGTCCTCGGTTGCTCAAACCCTCTTTTAGCTGGTTATCCTATTTTTGCTTCATACTGTACAATTCCTCTCTCTTGCCATTACTTGTCAGTGGAATTCGTGAGCTGAGAGTTCCCTCCAAATGCCAGGGGTCACGAGTCAAACATATGCAGCATGTATTACAATTTATTACTCCACATTTGCCTTGAGATTTTTGCTCTCCTGACAAGCTTAAGTAAATCATGCTTGCTGTTCGCAAATGGAGACAGAGCTGCGACTAGGGCCTGCTAACACGAGCTCTCGCAGCATTGAAAAAGGATTGGCTGCAGCCCTCGAGGTTGTCACAATCCCAGAAGGCAGTGGGCTCAGTGCCACTGATACGTGAACCAACCTTAACAGCAAGGCAGGTATTTATAGAAAACATATGCAAAAGGCCTGATGGTCCCTCTGACTCCAGGAGAGAACCTGTGACAGTTAAATACGGATGGAGCATGTCGGCAAGGTCTAGAGCAGATTTAATCAGTGAAAGGCACCTCATTTCTTCATTTCATTTGAATATAGTGGACGCCAGCATATAAATACCTTCATTTCTTCCTCCCCAGCATATTTTTTACTCTTGAAGGCTCATTATTTTATGAGGTGTAATAGAGAGACCTCAGGCCCTGGCCTTCAAACATGAGTTGTATTAATCAAAATTTACTCGCCACCGCCCAAATTTTACTTTAAGAACTAACATCTAGAAACTGAAAATAAGGACAATAAATCTAGTAGTTACACTCAATCTACGAATACATGACAATTTATTTGATTTATCTGTAATTTTCAAAACTTTTGTTCTACCCTTATATGGACATTTATAAAATAGGTATAAATAGCCTGCAATTGGATGCTAGGGATATATGAAACGTTACCCCACCAGACCACCAGAGGGCAACCCTGAGGCTTTTAGTTTTTTTGTTTATAATGTATTTTTAAATACAGTAATGCTGAGTACACAGCATCAGGCTGATTTCTCCCCTTCTGTCAATCCTCGGTAATGTCTTGATTATCTCAGTGGTTCTAAAGATGATCTTTTCAGATGTTCCTGTGGTGTGAGGTGTGTTTTAACAGCAACGTCTTCGAAGAACTTTGGAGGTGACCTGATTAGCGAATTAGAAATACTGCTGTGTGTGAAGAACCCCAAGGAAAACACTCGTACGATCTGGAGATTATCAGGTGAAACTAACAAATATCCAATCAGAAAGCGAGCTGACAGAAGACAGAAGCAAAACAAACGCAGTCATAACGCAGCCCAAAGTTAAATGGACTTCACCCAAAACCCAATTTTTTCCATAAATTTTCTGTCGGAATCATTCCAAAGACTGTCAGCGCAATTTGTTATCGTCTGCCAAGTCTTGCAAATCTTGCTCTATTAGGTCACATTCTGAGACTAGGATTTTTTGTCCTCATCTTTGTGGTCTCTTAAACTTTGAAAGTCTTATAAGATTTTAAAAAACTTAGCATAGGAAAAGAAATACTGTAACCATGACAACATCTTTTAGACCCTTTGGCTGCTGTAGTCGACTTCAGCATGGAAACACAACACAGAGATTAATTCAGGTTTTTTGCTGCCTTTTTTTTTGTAGTTTGTGAATGCGGTGATGACAGGGTTGCCAGGGCTGTACATTCCATTAAATTGAAGGTATGGCATTTCCATTCTACTTCTGATGTCATCTATCACACCTGGGTTTTGTAAAATAATCAACCTATAAAATGTTTACCTACCAAACGGACCCTAAATTTTGTACACCTGCCCAAGCCAATTTTTTTCTGCACAATCAAAGTCAAATCCATCTAACTGGACTGGAAACATCCCAATCTGGTAACCTTGGCTGAACAGGTATTCTGTCTATGCAAACAGGGTGTGCAGAGATATGCAAATAAGTATGTTGACAGACAGGTAGAAAAGTCTGTCATATTTTTCAGACCGAATATTCTGGACTTTGTGATATATTTTATGAAAAAGTTAAGCCTTAAGGTTCACTGCAAAAAATCTTTGGACAATAGAAAATTCTGTGACTTTAAATGAGATTTAGTGGTTACGGTTTTGGACTGCTATAGTTGTTTACACACACACACACACGATGTAACTTCATGATCCCTGCTACCTGTTTTTTCACCCAAATGAGGATGGGTTCCCTGCTGAGTCTGGTTCCTCTCAAGGTTTCTTTCCTATCTCATCTTAGGGAGTTTTTCCTTGCCCACCGTCGCCCCCCGGCTTGCTCATCAGGGACAAACTGATTTATGTTTAATTCTGTTTTATAATTTCTTCAATTGTAAAGCTGCTTTGTGACAATCATCATTGTGAAAAGCGCTATACAAATAAAACTGAATTGAATTGAATTAATTGGAAGATCTGGGTTCGATTCCCACCACAACCAAACTGCCACTTCTGGGCCCCTAAGCAAGACCGTTAAACCCAAAGTCACTCTGGATAAGGACGTCTGCCAAATGCTGTCAGGTTAAATAAGTAACAAGGTAAATTGACTGCTAATTGGAAGATTATAGGTCCATCCCATGCCACTGCTGGGCCCCTGAATGAGGCCCTTAAGAATCAGCTGTTCAGTTGGATGAAAAGTGAAAATAAAAATGTATGTCGCTTTGAATTAAAACATCTGCCAAATGCAACAAATGTAAATAAATAAATAAAAAAGGTAATCATTCAAACGCAAATGATTGGAACGGAACTGTCGATCTGACATAAAGGTTTAGTCTCATCATGTGCTGGATCTATGTTTAAGATTTCATATGCTCTGTGAGCGTACAGAGATACAACTGTACAGCTGTTTCCTGTCAACACCACTCAACATCTGCCGTAAATGTGTGGTCAGACCAACATCTGTACAGTGTTGTGTGTTAGAAACAGCTCTTTTATTTGTCTTCAGTAACCTCTTTATCCTTGTAGGGATTGCAGAGGATCTGTTGCACGTCCTGTGACTCACCCAGGTGAAGGGGAAAAATATACACTGGATAAACTAACAGTTTTCCATAGGGCACCATGAACACACATTTGTATACTTATTCTTACACACACACACACACACACACAAACACACACAGAAACTGCACATAGACAGCGCATTAATCAGGATTCAACCACTAGGATACCCATGTTAAAGGGTAAATAAGGGTGTTTATTTGCCACATAAACTTTACAGCAGAGTGAAATTTTTTCTTTACCTATTCCACTTTAGAATGTTGGGGTCAGAGTACACCTAGAGCAGGAAGGGTTAAGGGTCTTGCTCAAGGACCCAAACTGCCGGCATTAAGGCTTGTACCCTGGTCCTCCTGGTCATCCAAACAACTATGTGAGCTGCCACTGCTCGAAGGTGACCGAGCAACAATATGCACATCCCACCATTGAGCTGTGAGACAGCAACGCTTGCCACCTCAGCAGTGCCCTGTTTTTATCAACTCTATCAGCAGTTTAAAAATAAGAAGTAAAACTTTCTTTGGACAACTGCAAAATTAACTTAGTGTATTTTAGAAACACATATTTACACAACTGTACAAATGTTTTTTTCAACACTTCTAAATGATACTTTCTTGAGTAAAAACAGTGTGAACTGAGTAAAATGTCGTGTTTGCTAACTGTGCATATGATGAAAGCAGTTCTTGGCAGTGAAACACTGAAGTGCCACTTTGATCCACCTTCGCAGATTCAGCATCATCTGCTAGCGAGAGGAGAAAACAGTCAGCGCATCTTATAGGCACCGCAAAACACCCACTTAAAGAGCAAAGGTGAATGCTTTCAGTTATGCAACCATCCCTCAGAAGCCAACAACACTCCTGCTGTTTATCAACTCCTAAAGAGAGCTGGAAGACAGAGGTAGACAGAAAAAATGATGCTGTGGGGGGAAAAACGGACAGATAGAGCAAATTGAAACTTGTAAAAACTTTGCGATGGAAAAAGCCTTGACCTCCGGGCTCTCTCGTTGAAGCGGAGGCATTGCTGTAATCAATACACACTCAGGGGAAAGCGAGCAGGCCACGGACCTTTCGTTCCCTACCACGCCGCGAATAATACCAGACGCTAGTTTGTTATTTTCCAGACGGTGAGGGGAACAAGCAGGCAAGCGGTGGAGCGTGCAGGTGCCTCGTTCTGGGAATACTTCACAGCTACGAAATAAACCAAGTAAAAACAAAAAAACATGTCTATAGATGACTGATAAACAATCATGCGGTATATATTACTTATCCGCTGTAGGCCAAATCGGCTGGAGAAGACATCAGACAGTGATGTTCTTAGCACACTGCAAAAAAAAAAAGAGCAAATAAATTAAAGACTCTACCGCTGATAACGACATGCAATAATACAGATGTGTGTGTCTGGACCTCAATAATGAGCTACGGATTTTATTTGGGTTATAATGATAAAATTATTAGCAGTCAAAACAATATTAAATTGGAACATTTGCAGGCAGTTGCAGAGGGTGATTATCTTGCTTTTTTAAGTAAAAATTTTATGAAACTAATGTCCAGATCTCAAATTTAGTTAAAACAAAACAGCACGGTTGCCTCACAGTAAGAAGGTCCCGGGTTCGATTTCCCTGCAGGGGTCTTTCTGTGTGGAGTTTGCATGTTCTCCCCTTGCTTGTGTGTGTTTACTTCGGGTTCTCCGGTTACCTTACAAAGTCCATAGAAACGTATGTTAGGTTGATTGGTAATTCTAAATTGCCCATAGGAGTGAGTGTGTGTGTGTGGCCCTGTAATGGACTGGTGTCCTGTCCAGTGTGTAGCCCAAAAGTCAACAGGAAATACGTTTATATTAAAATATAATCTATGTAATTAGCAGTTGTTCAACCTGACTTTATCCTTATTATTTCTAAATGTAATGTTATTTAGGCAGTTTTGTTGTTGTTATTTAAAAAGAAAGAGGTAAAATCATATAGCTGATCATATTAAAAGCTCCTAAATCCTAAACCACAAAAACTTGCTCAATATTTTACCGTTTTACCGTTCATCATGTCAGATTAATGATATCCAGCTAGTGGACCTGAGCTAAGACAGAGATTCAACTCAGCTCGTCAGTGACTTACGAGGTGACGAGTATGAAAACGTTGACAGTGATGTAAGCAAGAACATAGAAGCAAAATCACTTTAAGCAGAAATTAAAGATAAGGAGAATTTGGCAGAATACAGAACTGAAAGGCTACTGCATTGATTTTTCTGGACATATAGTACAGCAAGGTTTATGAGTCATTAACACCCCAAACAGCAATTATCTCCAATTTAATTTACCCCCAAATAATGTCTATTCGCAGCCTGTATATAAGATATCAGCTAAATACTTCCCCAAATTAAAAGACAGGTTATAAATATAATCAACCATTTATGTGGAGTTTCTTTTCTTCTTCAGTTCCTTTACACATCAATGCATTATTAAATCTTTTTCTGAAACTTGCAAAATGTTGGGAACTCTTGGTCATAATAAAAAAAAATGGAAGCTGGATCTTGTTAAATCAATAATTAATAGTGAGATTTTGTAATAGAGATATATTACAAGAGTTCAATTTCAGTGAATATGACAATTAATTTCTTCATTTTTTGTTTTCATTTTTTATCATTTTAAAGCAACACCACTGAACATTTTCCTCACGGTTCTCCATGTGATAGATCAGCGCAATTCCCTGTTATCAGTTTTGTAAATTCATTCCAATATGATGACTTCTGGATTGATGATGTAATGTAAAAACACTTCGTACAAGAGAATTAGTTGACTAAGCTGATGGAACCGATATATGCAGAAACCTTGTTTAGATACTAGGTCCACCGATTAGCTAAAGAACTCTGTGTTACACTATATAAATATCATTACATAGATTTTCATTGTTACTCCAGATTCGAAAACTACAATGAGAAGATTAATGGCAGTGTGTTAGCCTAGTTTTTTTTGCTGACACAGTCCATATGTGTCTTTGTTGGCAAAGGATCTGTATAATAGAATAAAATGTCCGTACAATCATGTAACTATAATGTCCATAATAACCTAAATATCGGACATTGTTATAAGTTTATAAAGTTGTGAAGTAACAGAGACTCCTTATTTGAATAACCACTGAGATGTTCCCAAAACAAATAACATATTCTGTTCTTTACACAGCGAAACTGTAGCCATTTATTTAGATCAAAAGTCTAATGAACCTCTCAAAGCAATATTTTCTGAACATATTTCTTTATTTCCCATCTTATGGTTACAAATTGTGTATCAGTCATGCACCAGTAACCAACCTAAACTTCTTCTCCTTTCAGCTGTTCCCTTTTAGGGGTCGCCACAGCGAATCATCTGTCTCCACCTAACCCTATTCTCTACATTCTCTTCATTCACAGCCACTAACTTCATGTCATCATTTATCGCATCCATATACCTCCTTCTTGGTCTTCCTCTTTGCCTTCCGCCTGGTAGCTTCATTTCTAACATCCTCCTACCAATATGTTCGCTATCCCTCCTCTGTACATGTCCAAACCACCTTAATCTGGCTTTCCTGACTTTTTCCCTAAAACATCTACCATGAGCTGTCCCCCTGATGAACTCATTCCTAATCCTGTCCAACCTTGTCACTCCCAAAAAAACCATCAACATCTTCAGTTCTGCTACCACCAGCTCTGCCACCTGTCTCTAAACCACATATCATATCTGGTCTCACTACTGTCTCTAAATCATACATCATAGCTGGTCTTACATGGTCCCACCACTGTCCCTAAACCATACATCATAGCTGGTCTCACCACTGTCTTGTACACCTTCTTTTTAATTCTAGCTGATATTCTCCTGTCACACATCATTCCTGACACATTTTTCCACTTATTTCAACCTGCCTGTACTCGCCTCTTTTACCTCTCTTTTACACATTCTCCATTGCTCTGGACTGTCGACCACCAGTACTAAAACTTCTGTACCTTCTTTATCTCGTTACCCTGTGTAATCTCACTATTCCACTTGCCTTTCATTCAAACACATGTACTCTGTCTTGCTATGACTAAATTTAATTCCTCTTCTTTCCAGAGCAAACCTCCACCTCTCCAGGTTTTCCTCCACCTGCTCCCTGCTCTCACTACAGATCACAATGTCATCTGCAAACATCATTGTCCAAGGATATTCCTGTCTGACCTCGTCTGTCAAACGATCCTTTACCACAGCAAACAAGAAGAGGCTCAGAGCTGATCTCTGATGCAGTCCCACCTCCACTTTGAACTCCTCTGTCTGACCTACTGCACACCTCACCACTGTCCTGCTCCTCTCATACCTATCCTGCACCACCCTGAAATACTTCTCTGCTATTCCTGACTTCTTCATACAATACCACAGCTCTTCTTTTGGTATCCTGTCATATGCTTTCTCCAGGTCTCATCAGCATTCTCAGAGCAAAGATTGCATCTGTAGTGCTCTTTCTGGGCATAAAGCCATACTGCTGCTCACAAATACCTACTACCCTCCTTAACCTAGCTTCCACTACTCTTTTCTATACCTTTATTGTATGACCCATCAACTTTATTTATCTGTAGTTGATGCAACTCTGCACACCACCCCAACCCTTGTTCTTAAAGATAGGCACTATACACTCCTTCATTCCTCAGGCATCTTCTCACTCACTAAAATCCTGTTAAACACTTTAGTAAGAAATTTATCCTTTCCTCTTTTCATGCTCTTCAAAGCCATCCTAACTTTGTTAGTACTAATCTTTTGAACTTCCTGCTCCACATGATTTACCTCTTCTACCCTTTTCTCCCTCTCATTTTTCTCATTCATCAACACTTTATAGTACTTCTATCTTCTCTGTACACTCTCCTTACTTGTGAGTACCTTACTATCCTTAATAACCCTAACCTGCTGCACATCCTTCCCATCTCGATCCCTCTGCCTTGCTAACCTGTACAAGTCCTTCCCTACTTCTCTAGTGTCTAACCTAGTGTACTCATCATATGCCTTCTGCTTGGCCTTAGCCACTTTCCTCTTAACTCTGTGCCGCAAATCCTTGTATTCCTGTCCACTTTTCTCAGTCTTTTCCATGTCCCACTTCTTCTTGGCTGATCTCTTCCTCTGTATACTATTCTTCAGTAACCAATCTGAACACAGACTAATCATTAATTAAGATCTAAAGTAAAGGGCAGTAAGAAAAAATGTACATATAAGACATAACAATCCAGTGACAGGAAGGCTCAATGTTTTGCAACCTGATGAGTCTTTCAGCTCAAACCACCGAGTGTAAAACTGTCCAATACTGATTCGAGTTCTTTTCTACACTTGCTCCAAAAACCCTTTTTGGTTTCTTTGCTCATGGCATTGCTTTTAGATTGTTTCGACTTAAAGTTAGCTGTTGGCTAACACTTAGGCTACCTCTAAAATATGTTACTATGTATGCTGTAGCAGGTCACACTCTTCCACTGGTTGGGGATAACTGAATCTTAAAGTGTGTGTGTTGTAGCCATTAGGAAGCTGTTCAGGTTACAGCGACAGTAAAATTTGTTTGGTTAAAGTTGTTTTAGCAGTGAAAAAAATTTTAAGACATTATTTTAAGTTTTAAAAACTACATAGCGTTGCTTTAAGAAACATTATACATTTAAAATATGTTTATAGTTAATTTTAATCTTCCTAAAAAAAATCCAACCTGATTTTCAGCACCACGTTTCATCTCAACAGTTTAATAAACTGAAACAAGGAATTGGTAGTGCAGCGGTTAAGGCGTTGGACTGTTAATTGGAAGATCAAGGTTTGATTCCCAATACCACGAAGTTTACATTTATGGCATTTTGCAGACCCCCTTATACAGAGCAACTTACATTTATCTCTTTAGACAACTGAGCAATAGGGGGCCAAACAGTAAAAACTGATCTATCAGGAAGCAGTCCAACACCTTAACCACTGCACTACCACACAAGTTGCAGCTGTTGGGCCCCTGAGTCAGGCCCTTAACCTCTAATTGCTAAGCTGTAGAAAAGAGTATTTTTTCTGTGATTTATTTTTTACATGAACTGTTATATGTACCAGTGCCGAAGCACTCTGCTGCAAAAGAACTGGGTGACTTTCGTCCAGTCGCACTCACCCCAGTTATCGCAAAGTGCTTTGAAAGACTGGTCCTCAGCCACCTTAAAGCCTGTCTGCCACCCAACCTGGACCCTCACCAATTTGCCTATTGTCCAAATAGGTCAACTGAAGATGCCATTTCCACAATACTACATTCTACCCTGACTCATTTGGACAACCCCGACACTTATGCCAGGATGCTGTTTGTCGATTTTAGTTCAGCTTTTTATACAGTTAGCCCTTCTAAGCTAACCTTGAAGCTGAAACAGCTCGGCATCAGCACACACCTTTGCAATTGGACCCTGGACTTCCTTACGAACAGATCACAGTCTGTTCGATTGAACAACATCACCTCCTCCAATCTCACCATCAGCACCGGGGTTCCCCAGGGTTGTGTTTTGTCCCCTCTCCTATACTCCCTTTTCACCTATGATTGCGTGCCTGTCTATGCGTCAAACAGCATTGTCAAGTTCGCAGATGACACCACGGTGGTAGGTCTGATCAGAGGTAACGATGAGACGGCCTACAGGGAGGAGATCCAGCACCTGGCAGCATGGTGTGAGGACAATAACCTGGAACTCAACACTAAGAAGACAAAGGAGGTCATTGTGGATTTCAGACAAGCTAGCAATCACACTCATCCTCCAATACACATCAACGGAGCGGCTGTTGAGCGTGTACCTAGCTTCAAGTTCCTAGGAATCCACATCTCTGAGGATCTCACCTGGTCTCTGAACTCTTCTTTCCTGGTCAAAAAGGCACAACAGCGCCTATATTTTCTGAGGAGACTTAAAAAGTCCCATCTCAGCAACAGGATACTGGAGAACTTTTACTGCAGTACCATCGAGAGCATCCTCACAAACTGCATCTCAGTATGGTACAGCAGCTGCACTGCTTCAGACCGCACAGCCCTTCAGAGGGTGGTGAAAACCGCCCAACGAATCATCGGCACTCAGCTACCCACCCTGGACAATATACACAAAAAACGCTGTCTGCAAAGGGGCGAGAGGCATAATCAAAGATCCCTCTCACCCCAACCATGGACTGTTCACTCTTCTCCCATCAGGCAGACGCTACCGATGCCTCAGAGCCCGCACAAACAGACTGAGAAACAGCTTCTTTCCTGTGGCTGTTTCTGCAATGAACAGCTGACATACAGTATTAATTACTACTGCACTGCCACTTCTGTACTTTGCACTACCTTATCATTATGCATCTTTGCACAATCTATACAATCTATACTATATCTACCTATATCAATCTATACAGTACTTTGCACTACCTATCATTATGCATCTTGCACAATCTATAACTATCTATTGTTACACCTCTATACTCTATCCATATGCCTCTGTACATTATTTACCCCCACCTCTGTAACTATCAACCCCATACCCTATTTATTACACTGATATTTATTGTAAATAAGCCACTTATGCACTTCTGGTTAGATGCTAACTGCATTTCATTGGCTCTGTACATGTACCTTGCACAATGACAATAAAGTTGAATCTAATCTAATCTAATCTAATCTAATCTAATCTAATCTAATCTAATCTAATCTATATATACTTTTTGTTAGACCAGGAGTGGGCAATCTTGGTCCTGGAGGGTCGGGGTGTCCTGCAGAGTTTAGCTCCAACCCTAATCAAACACACCTGGACCAACTAATCAATATCTTGCTAGGTATACCTGAAACTTTCAGGTAGGTGTGTTGAGACAAGTTGGAGCTAAAATCTGTAGGACACCAGCCCTCCAGGACCGAGATTGCCCACCCCTGTGTTAGGCTGTGTTTTTGTAATTTATATATATAATTAAATTAATTTTAATTAAAGATGGCGAATGAAACTTAATTTATATACAGAATCTTGTCTGCGGTATCAGTACAAAACTATCAGTTACAATTTATGCAGCATTTTCGAACTTTGGTTTCATCGAAATCTGCAGCTCGCACATCTTAGAAGACCACAAAAGGAACTGTCGTCCCAGCAGCGTGAAATCCAGGTGAGGAGGTTAATTGTCTTGTTTTCCTCGAAGCTACTTCAACATTAAAAATTCATCATGTTGTCTTATTTCTAATAATTAGCGTTGAGGAGGTGACGGCATGACATGTATGTAAAGAAACGTGTTCGTTGATTTGAGTATCGTCACATTAAGAGCAAACCTGAATAATGTGAAAACTACGTGATCTTTGAGCTGGAGAAGATTTCCTGCATTTGTAGTCACGACGCAGTCCCTTGTCCTGCTTTTGTAGTTTTTAATCCTGCGATCATTAGAAACGTATTAATATGCAAGCTGTCATTACTATTTCATTTATCAGTGTCAAGAATATCGACTACACTTAGAATGACAGGCTAATCTAAGCAGTGTATTGGATTCCTTTAAGGGAAAAGTATGTGTGTGTGTGTGTGTGTGAGAGAGAGAGAGAGAGAGAGAGAAAGAGAGAGAGAGAGAGAGAGAGAGAGAGAGAGAGAGAGAGAGAGAGAGAGAGAGGGAGTAAGACAAAGTGAGTGAGAAAGAGTGAGAGCGAGAGGAAGTGTGAGAGAGTTAGTGAGAGAGAGAGAGGGAGAGATAAAGACAAAGATGGAGAGAGAGAGAGACAGAGAGCGACGGTGCTGTCACCTCAATGACTCTGGCGGTTTGCCGACAGAGACAAATCCAAAATTAAGTGCTGCAGAAATAAAGACTTCTCTCTAGTGAAGTGTTCCACTTGCATTGAGCTTAATGTTGCCTACTCATTTTATTAGATTCTCTTTTGTCCTCTCTACACCCCCCTCCCCCCTTACACACACACACACACACACACACACTTACACACACTTACACACACAGCCTCCCACGCACTTGATTTGTGGCCTGGTTGAAGTGGCTTAGTGAAAAAGGGCCTCTAACCCTGGTTGATGGTGAGTGAAACAGTGACAGCGATGTAATGGCCTCTTGACTCCTTTGTCTGCCTGAGCTGAATTTCAAAACATGCACGAGTCCTGTATTATTGCCATCCACTCCGAACATTTAGCCCGCTTCACTGTGGGTATTTCTAAAACCCGGTAAAGGATTTTGTTATTGTGATGTGATGTTAATGTTCTGACTCACAGACACACTCATTCTACAGTACATTCACACATGCAGTGACCACTCACTGCTTTCTTTCCACTCGTTCAGTATGATATAATGCATAGATATAAGGGGTGTAGGGGAAACTTATCTCGCGAGACGAGACGAGACACGAGACTTGGTTCACAAGAACTAGACGGAACGAGATTTTAACCTTTTTTTTTTAAGAAATCCTCAATGATCAATGACCCTTAACAGTCTTTTATTCAACTGAAAAATGCAAATGTACAAAATTCATTTTGAAATCGTACTTTATGAAATTAAACTTTAGTTTTAATAAATTATATGTGGTAATTAACAACCTATAAACACTTTTGGCCCATTCCGTTATCAATGTGTGTGGTGGCAGTTAGAGCAGCTTCGGCTCACTTGTCAATACCGCGGCAGTTGTTGAGCTCTGGTGAAAAAAACCCAGCCCCCAGTCTCACCCTGCTGAGCAAACAAGTGACACGCAACACCAAGTCCAGCCTGTCCAGGTTTATTGTGTGTGTGAAGCATTTGATTCGTGCACAGCCACATCCATATTACGTGCAGTGTCTGTTACAATAGCGATGCAGATGGTGTCAGCAGAGGGTTACGGTGTGCATTTCGTACAATGTTTGCATATATGTCTCTGTTTTGTCTATGATTCTTTCGCTGTTTCTTATTTCCACCAGGAAACCAAAATGGCCGCATTTACACTGCATGCATCATGTGACCTATATCCGATTTTACCTTTCAATGTGGCACAAATCGGATTTGACTAATGACAGCTTAAGCAGGAAAAAACACATGGATTCTGATATTTTTAGATGGGATTCGTCATTCGTTTTGTAATCTTTTACCTTCTACCAATGTCTATCTGACAAAATATAAAATAGTAAAATTCGAGAGTTTACACACTTCATGATTTTATGATGGGAAAAATCGCCATTAAATTTGTCTGGTTTCACAACCAAACGCACGCAAGGAAATAACCGAAGATACTGAAAACGTTATTAAAAACGGCCGCCCGCAAATACAAATGGTACAAATTGTCTGTGTGCTGACTTGAAAAAACCAAAAATTAAATAAGATTAGAACTGAAACAATGCATGTTGATATTATGGTCTGTAACTCCTCCACAAACTTTCTGCTGTGCTGTTTCTTACTCTCTGATTGGCTGTTGGTCATCACCTGTTTTTTTTTATTACCTGACAGGTCCTAATATTCAGCATGCTAATGTATATCGACGAGTTGACAATGCGTTCAGATTGCGTTCCTGATAATTCCCACTGTGTGACTGTCAGTCGTGTGGACGAGCAAGTATATATAAACAGACTGATTCATTCTATACACACCTTCATTTCCACAGGCTTTGTGTTTAAGAAGGCAAAGAACTTATTCAGGTTTTAGTGTCAAACTTTTAGAAACAGAACAGAATCTGCTGAACTCTTTATGATACTCAACGTTTTTCTTTCATCCAATTCTTTCTTCCTTTTTCATTTTTTTTGGCAGATGAAAGAATGATCCGATGACTGGAACACCTGCAATTCTGCACTGAGCTCACATTTTTGTATGTGTTTGTGTGTGTCTGTGTGTAATTTAAGCTCTCTGTGGCTTTCTGACCAGCCACAGACAGTGAGTTCCTCTCTGTGTTCATGTAATGAAGGTGTTTTCATGCCAATGTCCATCATCCTGTCCCTCAATCTCTCTCGCTCTCTCTCTCTTTCTCTTACTTTCTTTCTCTTTCCCAGTCCCTCTCTCTTCCACTTCCACTTTCTCTCCCTCTCTTCCCATCGTTCTCTCTCTCCTCAACACTTTCCCCACTATTTATCTCTTTTCTTTCTCTCTCTTCCTGTCTCTCTCTCTACTCTCTCAGTAGGACTGTAGAGTAAGGGGCGACGTGAGGGGACGATTTTCACACGGAGGTGTAGTGAGTCTTTACAGCAGGCTGCGATGGTGTTAGAAAAGTGTAAATGTGTAAAAAAAAGTGCATGCGGGAGCTGCGTCCAAGATATAAACGTGTAAAGACGACGGCGCAGCAAAACCGTGTATGCACACAAAGCTGTCTCACACAGGCTGTGTGTCTTGGAGCGCTTTGCTAATAACATGCAGAACGCAGAAGCTCGGCAGCTGAACAGATGAGAAAAGAAAGAGTCCTGTCCCTCTGAGGCCACAGCAGAGATAACACACACACACATACACACACACACACGCAAAAGACAAGCTGAAACAAAGAAGGACAGCAGCTTAAAAAACATCACAAAAATCTCATCATACACTTTTAGCATTTCAATAACATATGCCCACATTTGTGCAACATGACACATAGGAGAACAAACACAGCAACAAACACATTTGCATGCACATACTCTAATGCATGATGGGGCTTATTTCAGTACCAGACAGAGAGAGAGCGGGAGAGAGAGAGAGAGAGAGAGAGAGTCCATCATTCGTGCATGACATGTCGGCGAGGATTCCGACTTAATGAGCATTTTGGCAGCTTCTGTCGAATGCAGACAGTGATTAACCAAACACTTCAGAGTACAAGGCACAGTGGTGCTCAAAGAAAACAGTGATGATCTCCACTTAATCGGCGAGAAGCCCAGAGCATCTGGCCGGGCAGCGTGGCGTGCCCGCTCCGATAGGCTGTCACACCTCCCCAGAGTGGCACGGCCATATGCTCACTTCTCCCGCTCGCACACGACGAAGAACGCTTCCTGACAAAGCGCCGCCGTAAATATGACATTCAAACAAGTGTGCCTGCTCAGCCAGAACCGAGCCAGGCACAGAAAGAGACGCCGGGATAGGAGTGTTCGCTTTGTCTAAAATTCTTAGGTTTTGTGTGCTGGTTGTTTGTCGTGCATCTATAACAAATTAAAAAATTTCGAAATCCTGAATTAAAAAACACAAACACTTACAAGAACAGTGACACTTCATGTTGCTCCCAGAAGCCGAGACCTGGAACGCTTTTATAGCCAGACTTTACTTTTGATTTTGATGTAAACAGAAGTAATATGATTAGTGTGTTTTCTGTTAGTGCAGCGCTCCGGAAAATAACCGTTTCCTTTTTATGTTAATCGCCTTGTTAGTACATAACACAGCGTTTCCAGTGGACGCTTAACGCTTCCATTCCTCCCAAATAACCTATTTGCAACACACTTACACGTGCAGGATGCTTGTTTTTTGCCACGCTGATCATGTGACATCAGCTCCACTTTAGTCGTCCTCACTATATATAAGCTATTCCGGCTGCTACACATACATATTTTTATTCTCTCTCTAAGTCTCAAGCTCTTCCTGTCTTCTCTGCTCTTGTATTGTGCTTTGTAGAACAGATATCTAATGTCAGTTCATCTAGTTCTAAATTCCTAACAAGCAGCTGGTGCATAAGACTCTTAACAGCTTTCTGCGCATTTGTTACCATTCATTCGTATCGTCTACTAAAGATGAAGATAAAACAGGAGATAAAACCATGTCCTTCATTGCTGTCCTATTAAAACAGATTTTTTTGTAGGAGTGATCTCCAGAGCTTTTTTTCTGGTTATTGTCATGTGGAACTCAGGAGTTGCAGTGGGAGATAATGTGTCACTGTCTTCCATGGGCTTTCAATAATCATCATAAGAGAATGATCGGTGGACACAACTGACTAGCACTGCATTAAAAGACAAGGAGCGTCTGTCGAAACGTCCCTGCAGGAATGCAGAATTCCTTCGTGGATCGCCTTCAATTTCAAGTCACGCTCGATTAGCGTCTGCCTTCCGCTTCAACAAAAAACGCCTTATTCGTGTTCCTGAGTGTTATTTACTGTACAGGTGACGCCCAATGAGTTGTCTTATACTTTTACTGTGTCACATTTTTACTTTTTTTTTTACAAAAGTATATCCTACTGTCAACATTATAACACAACAGAACACTGCATGTATCATGTGACCAAATTCCAATTTTTTCTCTGATGTGGTACAGATGGAATTTGACCCACAATCGTGTAAGCAGGTCTTATTCAAATGTGGTAATAAATGGGATATAAATCGGATTCGTTCATTAGCGTCTGTCATGTAAACAGACCAGATCAGATTTTCACCTGTTAATGAGAATCAAATGTTATTGAATAAACAACGACAGCGCATGACGTCAACTCAGAGGGACACCAACAGCGAAATATAACTTAACACAAGTGTGTATTTTAATGTTTATTATTTTTGTTCAATTGTGTTTTGTCTGTAAACAAATTTAAAAGAAATTAACGCACCATGAAAAAAAAAGAAATATATATATCTTAGCGATAAATGCTACATTTGTTTTTTCCTCCTAAAAAGATCATTGATTCGACCTTTGATTCAAAATACTAAATAATTATTTCGTCCATTGTATCAATTGATCATTGTGTCAAACTTCCTTTTCCGGTCAGCTCGTCCACATCAGGTTGTTTTTCTGTGTATAGTGTAAATGCAGATATCAGATACGGGGCAGTTCTGAAAGATGATGTAAGCGGGTTGTGAAATAAATCAGATATAATCGGACATCTGCAGTGTAAATAAAAATGTTTTTAGGCACATTAGTTACTGTTTACCTCAAAGGTAATCTTCAATGTTAATCTTTACCTTTCTTCTTAAATATATCATCTAATTAGAGTGTGTTTGTGTATTAAGAAGCTATGCAGGCAGCAGTGTATCTTTAATTCTGTAAATTGTAGCGAGGAAAGAAATAATTGGCGTAATAGGATTTTGTCTATGTGATTTTCTTAATGGTCTGAAAATATAGCATTTCAGCTTATTTAGCCGAGTAGAATGTGACTGATTGGAGTGTTTATCTCTGCTTGTTTTTTCCCTGATTATTCTTTATTTCTTCACCAACAGCCAATTTTCTCTCAATTAAAGCATGATATTAGTGCTTAAAGAGTAAATGACTATGAAAACATTGCATTAATGTGCCCTGTTTTTGTGCTAATGATTAGGGCAAAAAAAATATTTGTGAATATGTATGTGCAGAACCGTATGGAGAAATTAGGCTGTGTGTGTGTGTGATAAAATGCTGAAATGTTTATGTTGTGTTAAGTTGTATCCTCTCTGCTCAGGTGTGTATTCTTTTGATTTCTCTACTTCTATCTGTAGCAATAAAGGTGTGTGTGTCTATGTGTGTTTCATTGCATGTGAGTGTGTGCCAGGGTGAGTTCAAAGTGCTCTCTGAGATGCCCGTCCAGGTACAAACAGTCTGACTCTGCCAGTTGGCTGGAAGGTAGCGGGAAGCTGTCGGAGTAAATGGCAGCAGCTGCTCGCAGTTCTAAAGTGCGCGTCCCAGGCTGCGCGGGAAAAGCCGCGGCATCTACATTAATACTACCTTAATGGCCCATCTGGTGCTCCGTAGGCTCCCCCCCCGCACTGTTCTATGGAGTCGTAGGCATTTGACAGGCCGTCTCCTGTGCGCCAGACGCCCGGCGCATGCCAAATGGCCGAGAGGAGGCCCGTCGTCGCCCCGATCTGTCACCAGCCCTTCCCAATGGCCGTCAAAAAACGTCCCCGGCGAAAGTTACAGCAAGGTTTCACACGTGAGCGAGCATGGAGGACGTTTGATGAGATGACGGCTAGCAATCGACACCTCTTCACTTCTCTCTCTCTCTCTCTCTCTCCCTCTCCCTCTTACACACACACACACACTCTGTTTCTCCTTTGCATCCCTCAGTGCGTGAGTGACGGATCCTGTACGCTTTATGCGACGCAGACGGCTGAATCATTTAAGAGGCGTGTAAGCTATAATTTCTGAATCTGCATTTCTTTGACGCCGTGTTTAAAGTTTCAGCGAGTTCATAATCACACCAGGAGAAACACAGCTACACATACAGACTGAAATAAATTGAGGAGAAAGGTTTCGAAAACAGCAGATAACAAACCCTCAGGCGGTTTCAGCGGTTTTCTATCTGAGACACTGTGTAAACTGAGACTCGACAACAGAATCTGTGTAAATGTGAAGGACAAAAAAAAAACAAAAAAAAAAACCAAGCAAATCCGTTCCGTTCTAATCACTACATGCGCGCAAACAGGGTTCCAGCGGGTGCTTGTGCTTCCTCCGCGTCTCTGCTTGATATTAGTAAATGTTTACTTTGCCGTTGTGAAGGTTGTGTTTTGACCTCGTCGCACACCAGACAGCGCGTGTGGGCGAGCTGAAGTTCACCCCCTAAACCGTTGGAGAACGCTGCATGCTTTTGTGTTTTTTTTTTCCCTTCTATATTTAATGATTTAATGTAAATAGATAGAATCAGGCACAGAATCATTTATTATTAAAAAGCAAATAAACCAAAGATAAAAAGGAGGGAAAGTCAGGAAAAGGCCAGAGAAAAAACAGTTGCCTGGTTATCTGGAAGGAAAAATCTGTGAATGCACAGTGTGTGTGTGTGTGTGTGTGTGTGTGTGTGTGTGTGTTCGCTGTGTGTATTTTGCCACCAGCTCTTCAAAGGCTAACTCTGGCCTGTAACACAGCTGGGAACAGGAATAAAAGTTGAAGAGTGCCTTCCTGCTTCTCCTCCTGTCTGCTGATGCCTGATGTTTCTCTCTCTCTCTCTCTCTCTCTCTCTCTCTCTCTCTCTCTCTCTCTCTTTCTCTATCTCTCTAATATTCGTATTGCCTTTTCGCCCCCTCACTCTCTGTGTCTCTCTGGGCATCTCCTCTCTTCTCTTGCGCTCTCAGCCGGAGGGAGGTGTAGAGGAAAGGGGAGATGGAGGAGAGGAGAGGAGAGGAGAGGAGAGGGGGATGGAGAAGAGTAGGAGGATGGGGAGTCTTGTCTGTGAAACTGCCCGTGAACCGTGCACCGGCTCTGGCGTGCCTCATCGCTGAACTTTCTGGAACATTTTCTCTCTACAGTGTTGTGTCTTTCAGACAGGATCTAAAATGTGTTATTGTATTTAACTAAACAATAACAATAATTAATAAATAATTAATAAATAATTAACACTAATTGATCAAACCAGTAAATGGAAATTCATTTGCTTTTTTATCAGCTTTTTTAAGCTAAGGCAAATTTCCTTCCTAAATTATTGTGACACTTATTTACACACACACACACACACACACCACACTGAGGTAGGTGTGTGTAGAAATGATCCTGAGGTAGGTGTGTGTGTGTAGAAATAATCCTAATGTGTGTGTGTGTGTAGAAATAATACTATTAATACTATTATTATTATTATTATTATTATTATTATTATTATTATCATTAATATATTTGTTTTTTGAATGTTTATCTTACATTACAATAATGTCGGCTTTGGATGCACTCATTAAACAGATAATCACCACATCAATGTTGTGTGATGTCTGTACTGTATATCGATCCATAACCGCTAGGGGGCGCTTATAATATACTCAAATTAAACTGCACCAACATAGTGAAATCTTTTCTTTTCTTTTTCTTTTCTTTTCTTCCTCACTGCTCAGCTCTTTTCTTTTTTTCTTAACTTTTATTTTCCCTATTTTTTCCTTTCCTTTTCCTTTTGTCTTTCTCTTTTTTTTTTTTTTTTTATTTTTTTTTTTTTTTTTTTTTTCCTTTTTTTTTCTTTTTTCCTTCTTTTCTTTTCTTTCCTTTCCCTCTTTCTTTCTCTTTTTTTTTTCCTTTTTCTTTCTTTTTCTTTTCTTTTTTTTCTCTTTTCCTTCACTGCTCATTCCCTTCACTTTCTCATCTTTTTTCTTATTCTCTTCCCCTCAATCTTTTCTCTTCTTTCTTCTTTTTCCTTCTTTTTCTTCTTCTTTTCTTTTCTTTTCTTTTTTTTCCTATTTTTTCTTTTCTTTTTTTTTCTTTATTTTCTCGGCTTTATTCTTTCATGCTCTTTTCTTTACTCATTATTCTTTTTCTGATTCGCTAGAATCTTTTTTAAACTTGTTTTTTCTTTTTAAATAGAAAATGAATTTTCAGCACAACCGAGCTGCCACTCCTGGGCCCCTAAGCAAGGCCCTTAACCCTCCGTTGCTTAGTTAGATTTAAACAAATGAGGCAACAACTGTAAGTGGCTCTGTTAAGTGTCAGAAATGTTCATGTAATATTGTTGCATCAGACATACACGGTTCTTCCATGTACAGTAAATTCACTGCATAAGCAACAACACTCCATCCAACGAGCTTCTTCTTCTTCTTTTTTTCTTCTTTTTTTTTTTTCTCTTTTTTGCATGTGTGTGTGTGTTTCTTCTGAAGAAATCATCCATCTTCAGTAACGCTGAAGCTCTGAGTATGCTAATTCTGCTGCTCGGAGGCTGAGCCGCACCATGTTAATCACAGTGAACAAGCTCAGACATGCTGCCAGTGATGATCTCTTTTTTTCATTAAATACATGAATAGAGCAAAACGGTGCAGTGCGACTTCTGCACGGCGTGAAATCTTTATTATTTATTCTATCCACACTAATAATAACAGTCTGCACGATTATGTTTGTGCTCCTGATCCCAGACATGTGGAATAATGTATGGAGAGCGGAATTAAAGTGTTCTCTTACTTACTGCGCTGTCATTTATAGATAAACACAGTGTTAAAGTTGGCCATGAAAGCCTGTCGTATTGTACTTTACCATTGTGTGTGTGTGTGTGTGTGTGTGTGGGTGTGTGTGTTTCCTGTTCTCTTTTGCACTTCTCATTTTACATTCTGTCCGTTGGCACAGCTCACCCTTTGTGAATAAGATGTGATTAGATACGTTTACATATGTATTAGATATATAAGTTTTTCTCTTGCATAATAAAGAAACTGCACTTATAATTATTTCACATAAAGTTTACATTTTTTTTTATATTTTTTAAGTTTTAGGTTTTTAATTTTGTGTATAAAGTTCTGATTTTCTTGACAAAATAAGGCTTTTTTTTTTCCTACTTTGCTTCTCTGCTAATAATTCCATTGTCCCAGCAAAGAAATGTTCTGAAAATGTTATTTTAAATGTTCTGTTTTGCTTTTAGAAACATAATTTAAGAAAATGTTGAGTTTGCCTAACGTTGGTAGAACATTAGTTTATGGTTATTTCATGTTGTTGTTCTGGCAAGGTTTCCTCTCAACATTTTGAGAACATTCATCAGATAGGAACATTTTTTTTCTGAACTTCACAAGAACGTCTATGAACATTATAAAAATGTTGGTGCTAACATTTAGACATTTAAGAACGCTAGTGAACGTTGTGTGAACGTTCTGTGTTAGCTGGGATTATGTATAGACTGAAGAATGTATTTTAAAAATCCCACTTCAGTTCTGTAGGTCTGTCCTGGTCCTGAGCTGAGCTGCCTCATCAATCCGCAGTGATGTGCCATTGCAGATGCAGCTCTAATTATACAGTTGTTTTAAGGTTGTCAGGTTGCAACAAGGAGGAAATCATCAAGGGAGGAGATTTTGATGGACGGAGGGTGCATTTTTTTAGCATCTGGCAACCGTAGCAGCTGCTGTATCATCGTCTAGTTTCCGGCTCTTTAAATATCAACGAAATCCATCTTGTAATGGCTGAGTAAAGTGTAAATGACTTCACATGCCAATAACTGCACCGGATGTGTATGTAGAAATAGTTGTGTTTTAGTGAGATAAGTGTGGGTGTGTGTGTGTCTTTATCATGTCACTGAAGAGCTGACATATTCATAGGAAAAATATTTATCCTAAATCTAAAGTGATTGTTGCGGTTCTCTGTTCTCGGCTTCTGATAATAAACAAGCTTGTCTATTATTATTGATACGTGATCTATATCTGTCTGTCTGTCTGTCTGTCTGTCTGTCTTCTGTCACTTTTATCTATCACCTGTCTGTCTATCTTTTTGTCTGTCTGTCTTCTGTCACATTTATCTATCACCTGTTTGTCTATCTATTTGTCTGTCTATCTGCCTGTCTGTATGTCCGTCTGCCTGCCTGCCTGTCTGTTTGTCTGTCTGTCTATCTATTGAGTGTGTTGATGTGTTCAGATCTGAGCTTATGTACACTGTATTTTAATTAAACTCAGTTTTTATCGTTCGTTAATTCTCATTGATGACTGTATATTCAATCACTGATTTTGATTCGAGTGTTAAGGCTCGTTAAGGCGCTCGTTGTTCACAGATGTAAACGTTTAATCAGTGTTTAGTTTAAAGTGAATGAATAAATGAACAGTTTACACGGCATGCGGTTCATACATTTGGTATTGGACTTTGACATTTTAAAATATATATTTAGAATGAACTTTAGAAATAGACACAAATGTCAGAAAATATAAAACACGATCAGGATCCAAACATGTACAAGAACATTTCAGTTTATTCTAAAGTTCAGATGACACTAAAGATCACAGGTTTAATCCTGAACCTAAATTACTGTCTGTGTAGAGTTTTGCATGGCAGTTTGTATGTGAGAATGTTAAGCAAGGACCTGCAACCCCAAACCCCCCTCCCACCATCTCTCTCTCTCTTTGTCTCTCCTTCCTTTTCTCTCTCTCCCTCTCTCTCTCTCTCTCTCTCTCTCTCTCTCTCTCTCTCTCTCTCTCTTTTTTTCTCTTACTTTCTCTCTCTTTTTCTCTCTCTTTCTCTCTCTCTCTTTCTCTCTTTCTCTCTTTCTCCTTTTCTCTTCTTTTCTCCTTTTTTCTCTTTTTCCCCATTTTCTCTTCTCTCTTTTTCTCTTACTTTCTCTCTCTCTCTCTCTCTCTCTCTCTCTCTTTGTCTCTGACAGTCTGACGAGCTACAGTGCCCACTCAGCATGTCAACTATGCCCTCTCAGCCCACATTTCATTCAGCAAAGCATCAGGGTTTACACACACACACACACACACACACACCACACACAAACAAATTATACAAATTACTCTAAAAAACTATTAGCTGCTTTTCCATTGTGTCCGATTAAGTCGGGCGTCTCTCAGACGGAGATTCTATTTTATTGTTTCAAATGCTTATTATTGGTTGATCTTGGATTGACCTGTGTGTGTGTGTGTGTGCATGTGTGTGTGAGAGAGAGAGACGTCCACAGGTGCAGTCATTTCGCTTTTTTTTCCCTGTACCTCGTCTTGAAGTGAACAGATGTTGGGCAGCTCTGAGAATCAGGAGCCGTAACCTCCGACTATAATCAATGTGATTTCAATCAGCCGTTCGCCTTCTGACCCACTTGTTTTCTCCTGCAGCTGATTGTGATTGCCTGCTCTGACGAGCCACACACACTATAATTAACCTTCAAATTATACAGGTCCCAAACATCATATAGCTTTCCCTAATCTCAGAATCACTCTATTTCCAGGTGATGATGAGAGGTGGGGTTATCGCTTCAGTCTGGGTGAACTTTCAGGACTGTTATTGTTCCAGTCGCTTTACACACCAGGAATCTGTGATATTTACTTTGCAGGAGTTATGAATATTATTATGTTTTAGAGCTCATTGTTCTTTTTAAGAGTATATTTGTACAGAGTATTTGTGCAGTATGTGCTTACGACAATACTTTATGTTTTTTTAAGCGAGAGATTCATTCATGTTTTATACCCGCTTATTCCCTAATTCGGGGGTCACAGGGATCTGCTGGAGTCTATCCCAGCCGTCTCTAGAAGGACGAGAGGCAGAAAGGGTACACCCTGGAAAGGTCGCAGTCCATCACAGGGCCACACACACTCACGCATAGACAACATGTGATGCTTTATGGTATATATATGGGGGGGGGGTCCTCTGTTATTTGACTTTTTAAAACTAGACTAATATCACAAGTAAAAGCGAAAAAAAACGTAAAACAAATCAAGCTTTAATTAGATTTTGCCACATACCAAAATGTGAAATTGATAGTCGGGAAAAAAGCTTGCAGCTAAATTGCTTTTTTTGTTTATTTTCTGTGTTTGTTCTGTAAAAAAAAAGAATGATTAGTGATGTCATTTCAATTTGTTCCTGTTTTTGGGATTATGTTGATATTATACCTACGGTAAATTCATCAGTCATAGAAAAAGGGTATTTGATGGGGGAGAAATTTGATTTGCACCCTTTAATTGAAGCAGGATGGTGCTCAGCGGTAGTTTGTATTGTCTATACTTGCCCCATGATGGGGGGTAAAAAAGGGGTTTGGCTTCCCCCTTAGTGTTCTGGTTAAACATGTCCAGACTAGACTGAGGAGCTTTACTAAGTCGAGCTGCCTGTAGTACCTCTATACCCCAATTAATGCCCACAGGACGCAGCAGTGCTTTTACCTTTCCTTCCCTTCCCTTCCCTTCCAAAGAGTGTGTGTGTGTGTGTGTGTGATAATTATTTACTTATGTCTACTTAAATAATTGCTACTTGTGGCAGTTCTTTGATCAAGTTTCTAAATTAATTATTATTAACATTGTATTTATCTCAAATTAGTGACTGTAAACAATTTTTAAAAAGATGAAGAGAAAATGACATCATTAACAGCTGTATTTCTGTAGAAGTTGAATAAAACGCCAAAATGCGGAGTATTTAGTAGTATTTTCACATAAATTACTGCAGATTTGGCGGCATCCAACTTCATTACTGCGTCTAAAACAGCACTTGATCAAGCACATCCTATTCTTCTGCACTTTATTTAATTATTTATTTTTGTGTTTTTTATTTTGTGCCCTGACAGTTATTTGTGTGCACAACTTAATGAAGCCACAAGATACTAAATCTAGGGTCATGAACTCCTAACGTGTGCCAGGGATACAAACTATTTTTTAATCACATTTTAATTCGCTATTAAATGACTAAAATAATGCTGATGTTAATTTGTTCATTTATCAAATTCCTCCTGTCCGGAAAATGTGCCAAGATTTGATGGATAAATTGTCTGAACGCTCATCTGCAAAACTCAGAGCTCATTTTCCAGCACATTTTCTATTTTATTTTACTTAAATAATAAAAAATGATTTTTGAGATGAGCGGTGTCTCTGTTTACAGTGCTGATTCCTCAGTAAACTCCACTGAAAACCAGAAACTTTTAGGAATATGTAAAGGACGGTGTTATATATATATATATATATATATATATATATATATATATATATATATATATATATATATATATATATATATATATATATATATATGCATGTTAATTTATCGACGTCAATAAAGGCTCAAACTATAACATGACATTTATTCATTTATTCATTTATTTATCTTCTATATCCGCTTATTCCCTAATTCGGGGTCACAGGGATCCGCTGGAGTCTATCCCAGTCGTCTCTGAAAGGGTGAAAGGCAGGAGCGGAGACACCCTGGACAGGTCACCACTCCATCACAGGGCCACACACACACACACACACTCACACTCACTCCTATGGGTAATTTAGAATCACCAATCAATTCCTACATACATGATGGACTGTGAGAGAAAACTGGAGAACCCGGAGTAAACACGCACAAACACAGGGAGAACATGCAAACTCCACACAGAAAAACCCCTGCAGGGGAATCGAACCCGGGGCTTTCTTGCTTTGAGGCAACCATTAAACATATTATTAAACACATAATTAAAGGTGAAGATAACTTTTTGTTATTGTATACAATGGAATGAAATTTCACAGCTAAAAAAACCCATTAAATCATAATATTCCTAAAAAGAATTTAAATTAAGAATTAATAAGTCAAGAACACTGTAAAATACAGAATATCCAAGGTTAAACTCAAAGTCAGGTGAAGGTGATTTGAAATAATAAAACATTTTTAAATGATGAGTGAATATTAGATGGATCGGTTTGTCACACCTCTAAATGGAAAGACTGTACAGACCTGTAAAAACATCTTCATTTACACATACCGTATGTTCAGAACATACACTGTTTCAGTCCGGACGCGTATTGTAATGTGTCACTGCATCCAACGATGCAATCTGGACAGAAAGGAGCTAAACCGAATCTACAGCTACTAACTGTTACGTACTGTTCTCTCATGTAACAAATCACATACAATATAACAATATTACACCAAAATCTATGCTTTTTTTGTTTGTTTATTACATTTAGACTGTTCTATGCAGTTCCATTAAACCTCATAGATCAGGTGATCAGATAAACTGGACTACATCTGGATTAATGTCTGTTATACATATGTTATACAGTATTACGCACTTAATACTGGGAAGTGGTAGCACAGTGCTTAAGGTTTCGGACTGCTATTTGGAAGATCCGGGCTCGTTTCTCAGCACCACCACTGGTGGGTCCCTGAGCACAGCCCTTAACCCCTAATTGCTCGGTTGTATAAAAGAAATAAATGTAAGTTGCTCTGAATAAGGACATCTGCCAAATGCTGTTCATATAAATACGAACATACAGAAATACATCATGCTAAAACTTTCTATAATAGTGTAAACTTTTGTTAAACACATCCACTGTTTCCTGACATTCAGCGTTTTTTGTCTTTGAGTTTCCTCTCCGTTTTTATTGGCCAGTGCTGTTCTGCAGATCCGCCTGCAGATTTCTCTGCTCAGTATCATGACCGCGCCCTCGACTTCTCACTTTCGCTACTATTACAGCTCCCTGCACTTTTTAGCCTGCACCTCTGAGAGCCCCAACTGCCAAACGAGGTGAATTATGGCCAGTTAGATGGAGTGGATTCTGAGCCATAGGGAAAAACGCTGAGACTCTGGAACTAAGCACAGTTCTGACCATTATAAGCCAGTCTGACACGAGCCCTTCATCTTTCCTCATCGGTGAGACGTGTGCTCCCAACCTCCTGCTCCCTGAGGAGAAACAGAGAATCTCCTCAGCTCTTCTCTCCTCCACCATCATTATGAGTAAAGCTTCTCACAGCCACACACTTCTGCTCCCATCACTGACCCTGTTACTGAAGCTTTAGGTGTGAAACACTCCCAAAATAAAGTGCAAACTTTTTAATATATTAATTTACATACTTCGCCTTGGTAACGTAATATATATTGTCAAATTCTCATTTTTATGTAGTAAAAAGTGGTGTGTGTAAAAAAAAAAAAACTTGAATTGATAACAGAACTGATAACAGCCCTGCCCACACACACACACACACACACACACACACACAAAAAAGAAAGAAAGCAAGCTGAATTTTGGTTTTACAAAAATTAGCATTTTGCACATTAGACAGAATAAAAGATTTCCCATGTTTTGCTTAATGATGCTGCGGTTCAGCGTGTTTATAATTACTAATACTAGAATTTATTACACTTTCCAAATGAAACTAGAAAACGAATATACCTGGATAGCAATTGAAAACATCAGTTATTTCCAGCCATAGTCGGAATATTGAATAAGACTTAATAAAAACATCTATCTAAATCATGTCTTAATAAAATACTCAGCAACTTTCTTTCATCTTAATTGTTATTGCAAAACTTTAGATCTTATTCATTCCCCACTCTGGCTGTATTTACACTGCGTGTATCATGTGACCCAATTCTGATTTTCTTCCCTCCAATGTGGTACAGATGGGATACGACTGATTATCGTGTTTTTTTAGTCGGTTTCAGTTCTCATTGGTATGTGGTAATAAATAGGATATGAATCGGATTCGTTCCTTAGTGTGTAAACAGTAAACATCATGTAAACAGATCAGATCAGATTTTTACCTGTTAATGAGAGTCGAACGTCATTGAATAAACGATGTCAACTCAGTTGGACACCAACAGCGAGATATAATTTAACACAAGTGTGTATTTTAATATTTATTATTTTTGTTCACTTAAAGTCTGATTTGTCTTTAAACATTTAAAACAAATGTTTAAAGAAAACTTAATTTAAAAAAACTTAACTTAGCGGTTAATGCTCCATTCATCCAGGCTGCAACAAGGACTTTCCTCTTTTTTTCTCCTCCTAAGAGATCATTGTTTTGCCGAACTGAACATATGTATACGGGGACATTGGGTTAGTGGTTGGTTTCTGTGTGGATTTTACATGTTCTTCCTGTGTTTGTGTGGTTCTCCGGTTTCCTCCTACAATCCAAAAACATGTATGTTGGATTGACATGTATGTTAGGTGATTATAAATTAACCATAGGAATGAGTATAAGTGAGTGTGTGTGTGCTTGTTTGTTTGTATGTGGCCCTTTGCTGGACTGGTGATCAGTTCAGGGTAACCACTGCCTTTCAGACAATCACAACTGAGATAAACTCCAGCAGATCCCTGGTACCCTGATTGGGAATAAGCAGGCATAGACGATGGATGGATGGATGGATGGATGGATGGATGGATGGATGGATTGGATGGATGGATGGATGGATGGATGGATGGATGGATGGATGGATTGGAATGGATGGATGGATGGATGGATGGATTGATGGATGGATTGGATGGATGGATGGATGGAGGGATGGATGGATGGATGGATGGATGGATTGGATGGATGGATGGAGGAATGGAGGGATCAATGTGTATGAATACTGATGTGTTTCAAAAAGGTAATTTAAGATACATCATGTTTCTTTGTGTAGGTTATGTAAACATAGAAATTTTTGAGAAAACTTATTCGAAATATTTGGATCAGTTTTTTATTCCATTTTATTGGTACAGCTTTTGCTTTCTTAATAATAAAGTTTGCCAGGATCCTTTTTAACACACAAAGCAAACAGTATTTACATTTTGTTTCCTTCCTTGGCAGTGTGTGTGACCCATCAGTTTGTGTAAATAATCCTCAATCTGTCCACAGTCGTCTCAGTGAGTGCTAGTTTGGATCTTAATAAAGCAGGGCCTTTAAGCTGTTCTCTCTCTAAGTATCTCTTTATCATATTATTTATATTTATGCATATTTTGCATGATTTCTTTTATTTCCCTGTTGTATTTTCCCACATCTTCTTTTTTTCAGCTCCAGAGTCCACAACCTCCACCTACATCACGGTACCATGGATTTTTTTTCTTTCTGCATTTTGCATACTGTGTTTTTTTTATGACCTCTGTTTTTTTCCTCTTTTATATTAATATCCTCATTGTCTCTTTCTCACATTCTACTCCCTACCTGCCCCCCCCCTTTAGCTCCTCCACAAGGTTAATGGCATTAGCTACAGTAAAACAAGCCAGCTGATGCGTATGAAGGTCAGAATAGGCAGATGACCCTCACAAATCTATTCCGTCCTCCCAATGTCAGAGTGTTGGTGATGAAGCAGATGATGAGGCTTTCTTTCTCTGAAATATTCGGGGATTCTCAGCAACACATTTTCACAAAGCCTTTCGATTAGGAGCTGTTGTTAAGGGGTAGAAAATAGAAATCTACGATAGAAATCAGGGTGAATGTACACTTTATTCCAGATGCAATGTAATCTAATAGATAAATATGATTTTTTAATAAAATAATATTATGTGTTTCTGCTTTTTCTGCATCCCTTGGTTTAGAAAAAGGACAGCAGTTAGCCTATAATAGCATTGTCCGTGCCTATTACACTATTTTGTACAGTTTGTTCTTAGCCAACAGGTCAGGGCAGTAGTTTTTAGACCAAGCTCCGCTGCTCTAATTGCTCAGTGAGCGAGCCTGTGGTGCTGCCTCCTGACACGCGCAATGGATGCTTCACCTCCTTAGCCAGGACACGCAGCTCTGCAGTTAGTGCTTTTGGGAATTAAAAAGTGCTGGCCTGAGGAAGAGCCAGACTTAGGCAGGTCAGGGCGGAGTGCACTAGAACACCACCCTCAGCTGCCGGAGCCGGTCTGGGCCACAGCTGGCCTCTTCTGGCCATTGTGTTGAGGTCAGAACGGGCATAGAGCAGATTGTTCCAGTGCCCAGCAGTCATTTATTATAGTCCTTCTGGAGAGTCAGAGTCTGTCTTTGAGGTGCTTTTGGGTTCATATGCTTGTACATGTCCTTGCAATAGATTTTTATAGTCTCCGTTTGAAAGACCTAGATTCTGTTTTTTTTCCGATTGTGCTGTGGATATATCAATAGTGAAAATTGGGGCAGCACTTTTTGAAAAGAATTTTATTTTTGGCAATTGGGTGTCGCTGCATTACATTAATCAGATGTGGCATGAAGTTCATAAATCATATTATATTTGTCCTCTGAAAAATGCCTTTAACCTGCATGTATGTCCATAAATTGCAGTCAGTCTTTGAAACTCATTTTACTCCTTCACTGGTTAAAGCACAGGCTAACAGACAAGGACGAAGAAGTACTGAACTATGTGCGATGAGGGGAAAGACGTCCTGTGAAAATATGTATTCTTGCTAATTTGTCTTATACCGCATGGACGGCTATTGTGCAAAAATAAATAAAATCAGCTATTAGTCTCTCTAATGTAAACATCTGTTGGGATCCCTTGCTTGCACAATTAATGGCCATTTAATTGGCAATAATCATTTTTTACCACAGCAATATGAGGTAAAGAGTTTCAGTGGGAAAGCCAGATGTTCCCAGTGTGAGAATGTTCACTGCTCTAAAGTAGTTCTTTATAAAGATTTCCCTTACAAACAGCACTCAAGAAGATAAAGGAATATTGGGAATGTTGTTATTGAATACTTTTGTAACAGCTTGTGAGTTTGAAGTGTCTAAGTCAGTCATGCTTTGCTCCATTTGTTTTAGGTTGATGTATTGTAATATAACAGTTATAATATTACAGTATCACTGCTAAAATAAGATCGTTTAGCCATTTACAGACACAGGCTTTCATAATGTCTTCATTCCGCACGTAGACATTTTTTCCCCCTAGACGCTCTTTTCCGCAAGCTGAAATGTTTTGATATTTCATTAATACAGTATAAGGTCACATCTTTGCTTCAAGCCACTGGCATGTCAAAGGAAAATAAAATAGACGCCGTACATTGTGGAAAATTTCTTCGTAGTTCAGTGGGCTTTGAGCCAGCATGAGGGAGAAAGAGAAACAAATCCTCCTTTTGATAAAGGTTCAGCGAAAGCCACTCTGACACCGACTCCTCGCTACAGCGATCATTTGCATGAGTTCAGCTGAATGGCGAACCCTTCCTCTGTCTCTGATCCGTCACTCTTCACGAAGCCTACTTTGAAATGTGGAGATTGTGTGGGCTTCACCAGAACAATGTCAAATAGACTTGTGAAGGGGTAGAATGGATTAAAGGCATTGTTCCGTTTGACTCCATTTCTGATTTAACGGAAGGGTTTGAGGAGGTATGTGACAGAGAGATGCTGTGTTTATCTTCTTCTGTGATGATGTTTTAATCTGCTGGGTTTGATGCACGTCTGATCAGACAATGAAGCTGCTGTTTCTGCATTAAAGGGTTTTTATCACAGGCCACACAGTAATCATCCTCGAATGGATTCTGCATGTTTCCACAAGTCACAAATATATATTCAAAAATGACAATTATCTTGTATTATTTTTCTTTTTTTTTCTTTTTTAGGGATATGTTGCTTGTGCAACCTGTATAAAATGTTTAGTAAGACCATTAAACCATGTAAAGTTTAGGCTATTACGATGTTATTAACATGTTATTATTATTATTATCTCTCCAGCTATCAATCAATTTATTGTCTTTGGGTAAAAAGACAGATCACCAGTCCATCACGCACATACACACATACACACACTTCTATGGGCAATTTAGAATTTCCAATCAATCTAACATACATGTTTTTGGGAGTAAACCGGAGCACCTGGAGTAAACACACGCAAACACAGGGAAAACATGCAAACTCAGCACACAGAAAGACTCCTGCAGGGGATACGATCCTGAGACCTTCTTGCTTTGAGGCAACAGTGCTAAACACTAAACAACTTTACTGTCCTTATTATGATGATGATGATGATTATTTTTATTATTATTACATTACAAGGCCTGTGCATACTTTTGCAACTCTTAGATTTTTATATGTGTCTATTACTGGAAATATATTATATTAATATAGTTACTCAAATATTTATTACCTTATTAATGCATTATAATGTTTAGAAATGCATTTATAGTATAAATATATTTAAAATTATTATTATTATTATTATTATTATTATTATTATTATTATTTTGTTGGTTTTAGAAAGCCAACATTTTGTCTTCTGAGCTTTCGAGCAACACAAACCAAACTTGGCGAAGTTGTTCAGCTATTCAGACTTGGTGTTCTATGACTTTTCTGGAATCGGAATTTCGGAATTCCTAGTATGAAAGCTCACGTTGGCCTTTTTCACCCTTGACTCACATTAAAAATTTCAGACAGTTATAACTTGACAAGATTTTAAGGAATTACCACCAAACTCGTTTGGTTGCTTCAGGGCATTCAGACTGATAAGGGGCAGGTTTTTTAAATGTGTTGGAATTTCAGTTTTCCCATAAGGGCATATAAAATTCACAAAATATAATCCTTATACAAATATAAAAGGAATCACAAAACTTAATGCAAGATGGCCATGTGACATATTAAAATGCTCAGCACAGTAACGGGAAGTGCATGATGGGTATTATAGTGCCATCATGTGATGTTAGCTGATGTCACGGCCACATCCATTTAAAAATGGTCAAAAAGGTAAACCAATTTGACCATGTGACATATCAAAACAATCAGCACTGTAACAAGAAGTGAATGACAGGTATTATATTAACATCATGTAATGTCAGGTGACATTACAGCCACACCCACCCAAATATAGACAATTAACCTGGTCATGTGATATCTCAAAACTCTCTGCTGATTGACATTATTACAATGAGTAAAAAAACAGAGTTACAAAGTTACACCAACTTGCATATGAAACATATTAAAACAAACAACATAAAGGAGAAAACCGCACCTCATGTATTATCACCACGGGTCAACTTCCCACCATCACTTCACTCCAAATGAGATACAGTGTGTAAGTGTTGTGTTAGCTGCATTTAGCCTTCTGTCAGTTTCCTATAAAATGAATTTCTAGCAGATCTTGTAGGATCTGCAGGTCCATGTCTAACAATATCTAGAAGCACATTTTTAGTTCTTTTTGCCAGAGGAGAAAACTATTTGTGTCGGTGTCCATGATGAGAATTGTTGCTCATGTGTCAATCATATGAAAGTACACACTCTGGGCTTTATTAATGTGTACTTTCAGAAGTATTCCTGTTTTTACCCAGGATACTAAGGAAAATATAGTTATAGAAAAGTTCACACATAGAGATTTTCTTTCTTTTGTAAAGATCTGTTGCTTGTGCAACCTGCATGAACAAGAAATATTTGGCAAGATCGTTATCCATGTCACATTTTAGGCTATTAAAACAAATGTCCAAGAGGGCAAAAATAAGTTTAACATTACAATTTATTTTAAAGATATAAACATTTTTATTAAAATAACAAATGGTGATATCAAACCTACTCTGATTATTTTACCAGGGGTAAAAACTGAAGTCACACACCGAACATCAGCAGTGGCCTGACTTAAGACCATAAAATAATTTTATTTGATTATACTAAAATGTTTGAGAAAAATCCACTTATTCGATTTCTTTCCATATCAGCGACTAAATGAAACGTCTGAGTACTGATAAAAAGAGGTTAGTGTCCTAAAGATTATTATAATTACTTTATGATTTCTTTTGGTTTTTTTTAATCAGGACTTCTTAACTTATTTGTCAAACATTAAAACAAACCACCGCGTCCTGCACTGGTGGTTTTATCACTAAATAAACCGTTGGTTTTATGTATTTTTATGATCTCATTTACCTAAAACCCCCCAAATGCAACCTTTCAAGCATAAAAATGTGGTTATGATATATTTCTGTCAACCCCTACATTCTTACAGTATATTCATAGGTTATATTATATCATATAATATGTTTTATACGCTTTGATAGAATAAGTTACGAATGCTATCATTCAAACTGTTAACAATTAATAAGCTATAAGACTCTGTGATAAATCTTACATTTGTTACAACACGATATTAATGTATTCAGAAGTCATTATGCATATGAGCTTCAGGGAAAGTTTTTTCTTCTTAATAAATCATATATGAATTTTCCATAATTTAATATCTATTTTATATTTTAGTATAATAGTAGATTAGTAGAGTTCTTGCAAAGTAAGTTAAGCAAACTTTAGGACAAATAAACACGCAGATGTGTCTGTATGTGTAACTAGCGTTATTTGCTTAATAACACAATGAGAAATACAACTTTTGAAAAAAAAAAAACCCCTTAAAATCTTTGTTCAGGTGTGACTTTAAAGCTTTCTAATTAAACCTTTATTTTTTGCTTGTCTATTATGTCTGTTTTATAAAAAGTATGCAATTAACATATTTCTTACCTTATTCATGCATTATACCTGGTTATAAATGTATTTACTGTGTGTTACGCTCATTATTATAGCAGTTGATTTCTTGCTTTAATGAATATTACCTACACTTGTATACAGTTTAATGTAAAATAAAGCAATGCTTCCTGTTTCCCTCTAATCAAATCTTTTAACATTTCCACCCCAGCCACCAAAAATGACCTTCAAGCCTCCTGTCCTTGCTGTTCCATTCTACACAGTGACGTTCCACTGTTGTCAAACTGTCAACTTGTCTGTGTCTTTGATGGACGTGACAAACAAACAGTTTGTTTGTGTCTTTGCTACGGACTGCATTAGCCGTACGAGAGCAAACACAGCAGTGCTGTCATTAACTAAAACTGTTTTGTTTTTGTTTTTTTTGTTTTTTTTTATACGATAAGACAGGCTTTGGTGGCTAATCAGTAGCTGCACACTAAGCGCGAGGACGAGGCTGTAATAAAGAGGGTGAGCTGGTTTATTCACCCATGCTGGAAAAGGGAGAAGCAGTTATTGACCTATGCTGGCAGCCATGTGTTTCAATTATTAACTGGCAGCCATTTGTCAGAGGGGCCCAGGAATACGGGAGAGACACCAGGTTCAAGCCTGGGTTAGTATCGTCCTCCATCCGTTATTGCATGTCTTTGCACGGCACTTTAATTGAATTATCCAATTTATACTTCAAGCAACAGTGCCCTAGTCCCGAACCCATGACGCGATACAATTAAGTACAAGTTTGAAAGCTGCTGTTTTGCATATTTCATTTTTCCTCTGAAGAGGGAGGGAAAGGCATATGCCATTTTTATGAGACTTATTTAAGCAAGACCATATTATTATGCCGCACGTTCAGAATTTCGATCAGTCTTTGTGGCCTGTGCATCAAACGATTTAATATTGTTTCAGTTTTCTTTATTCTGGAACTGTTTCACTCTTTCGTCAATCCCGAGAATTTGAAAGAAAATGGGAATTAACAGAAATAAAGAAAGAAAGTCATTTCAACGCTTTGTTGTGAAATCGACCAACTTTTTTTTTTTCTTTTAACTCAACTTTTATAACAGATGTCTTCTGGATTTTGTATGTAAATGGGAATCCTCTAAAGGCTATTAATTCTAATCGAGTCCAATTTATGCTATTTTGGAGCAGCTGGAAGTGGCTACAGTGTCGCACCCGTTCACTCACGCGTTTAAACTGCTGCCTTTCCTCCAGGTGTTTCAAAACTATTTCTGTCACATAAAAGCAAGCCTGCTTGACCTTTGAACCCTGCACCTGGACATTACTGCTGCTCATTGTTAGCTTATCATCTTATTAACACTTCCTAAAGCTCCAAGAAATTTACACCCCAATCAAGAGGTGGCCTCCACCAACTTTTCCACAATGAGTTCTTCGAGAAAAGAATAGTGGTTAAAATGTACTTTACATTAAGCATGTAATGTACAACAATTATGTTAATTACAGCCTTGCAGATAGACGGGTGTTGATTACATGAAAAACATGCGGACGACTGGGGGGGTTGAGGGAAATGTGCACATCATGTGATGCTCATTATCGGCTAAGAGCTCCAAGCCTACATTTGTGTTTCCATCCATCTGTGTTGACTTTCATTGACAGTCATATGATTACATGTTGGGTAAAAACTTGCAGTGTGAAAATAGGAGTGACAACAACAACAACAACAACAACAGGCAGTTAAGTAACTTTTAATTAGCAACTCTGTTTAAAAGCAAAAAAACCCAGAAAACAGACTTGTTTACATTGAAAACTTTACATGCTTCCCTGGTTACCAGCATCCTTAAGTTTTAATAAGGCCAAAAAATAGCTAAAACTTTTAATTGGCAGCTGAGTCTATGCAAAAATGTGGGTGTGTCCTGGTTAGAATTAGCATAATAATTCACCCATAACCGACACCATTTAACAAATGGGGGAGTAAACATCTGTTCCAGATGTCCCATTATCCTGTCAGGCTGCTAGGCTCAGAGTAGAGCTTCAATCATGGCCTCTGGCAGCCTGTGAATCAGATGCCGGGAGAGGCCTGAGAGCACCATGCCACACTTTGAAACCCGCTGGCACAGACACAGTCGGCCGAGCCGAAAACGAGCTGTCCTTGCTGTTTTTGAGTGATGTGGGTGTGCGAGGTCTTTTTCTCTCTGATGCTGTCTGATGATCTTTCCAACAGACAGACTCCTCTCTTCCCTCCAGTCTCTGATTCAGCTAGTCCAATCTGCCGCTAGCACTCTGGCTTTGGGGGAATTTGTGGAAACCACTTCAAATGCCAGTCCTCTATGGGAAGGGTGACATTCTGACTACATTCTGACTCAGAAGAAGCAGTCTGATGGAAAACACGCTCACGTCTGTGTTCTCTCCCAACGTGGGTCAAATGGCACAATGTTGATTTATTTGTTTTCTGCTCTGGACTCGTGACTTTGCTAATTTCAGTCCAAGCTAGCGAATGAATGTGCGCTGATCCTTGAATTAAAATGTCACTGGAAGGCCTGCAACCTTACCCGTGGTGGTCTCTCACAAGGGGGACACATTTATTTTTTTCTTTGATAAATAAATCGAGTAATTATTCTGCTGCCGGGGCCAGACAAGCAAATGTCACCCGCAGATAAACCGCAGAAGCAAACCAAGCATGAATCTCTCTATTTGCCTGAGCACATCTTAAGGTATCTGAAGTTCATCTTAATTTAGTTTCGAGTTTAAGGATGCACATCATCAAAACACAGTCATTTGGTGGAGGACCTTAGGGTCAGACTGCACTCCAAACCCACAGCTTTCAAAGCTGCTATTGTAAAAAAACACTAGACTAACATGTGCCTGAGCATAAATACTGCTTAATGCAATTTACATATCTAAAATATATTAATCTAGAGGCAGCAGGGTGGCTTAGTGGTTAGCACTGTTGCCCCACAGCAAGAAGGACACGGGTTCGATTCCTGGGCGGAGGCCAGGTCCAACAACATGTATATTAGGTTGATTTGTGAATGTGTGTGCCTTTCGCCCTTTTCAGAGACGACTGGGATAGACTCCAGCAGATCCTAGTGACCCTGAATTAGGGAATAAGTGGGTATAAAACATGAATAAATAGATAAATTAATATAAATCCAGACTCTGGGTAAAAATGAGTCATTATAACTAGTGTTTTGATAGTAATGTTAGTTCCTGTATGTCATATGAACAAGGATCTCTAATGATTCTGTTGAAATTGATAATAAAAAATGTTGATTTGATAAATAAAAGATTTTCTTATTAGGCATATTTTTACCACATCTGTGTACAAGATGTCGACATGGAAAATAAAACCACAATCAAAACCTAGCAGAATGATCATAAATAGAAGTTTCCCACTAGGAAGTCGCATATGAATGGCATTAAATTGGAATTACGGCAGGGATTAGTAGGGTAACAGTTCTCTTGCTAAGATCAAAACCTAAGATTGAAAGATGAAAATAATGCAACTACTTACTAATTAGATCTTGTTTTAATTGAACTATTTAATGCACTTTTAATGTAAATCTGCTGTGTGATAGTAGAAAATTCATTTCAATTATTTCATTATTGTCAACAGGATTACTGTAAAACTGTAAAAGTGTCAAAAATTGTAAAAAAAGAATAAAACCAGCAACAAAGCACTTGAATGCAGCTTACTCATAATTACAACTTACAAGTAAAGTGGTACGTAGGATGATTTAGATTTAGCTGTAATATAGATGTTATTATTTGACAATTTATTTATTCTGTGGTGCAAAGACATATAATTGGAAGTTGCTGGAAAAATGTGTGTCAGTTAGCTTTCTTACCACAGCTGCTGCAGATGTTACAGTCACACACACACACACACACATACAACACACCTCAAACCATGTCACCTCAATACCTTTAGCACTGCATACATTCAATTCCTCCCCAATCACTCAGCTTTGAAATAACAATAACTTAAAGTAGTGCTAAATGAGCTTAGCCTCATCCACTCTCCACACCAGAGTGCCTCCCCAACTGATCTGTCCTTTTAATAATTACATTATCATTTTACACCTGCCATTCTTTCAGAGTGCTGACCATTTGCGTGGAAGTGAAAGCTAATTATTAGCCCTGAATTATGTGCCATTTATTGATCCCCATGGTGGATTCTAAGTGTGTGAGTTGGTCTAGACAGAACAGTTAGTGAGATGACAGAGCGCCAGAGAAATGTACTGGGCCCCTGGGAGAGATCAACCTTAGCTCGCAGAGCAATTAATGCCTGCTAGGTAATGGAATTTAGGTTTACACTAAATCCAGCAATGTGCTGACATTTTCAAGTGTCTTGTAAAATAACATTAGGCTAATTAGTTCAAAAGGAAGGGCTGATACTCGTCTTTGGTTCTCATTAGCCAGCTGGAGAGTAAAGCTGATTGATCTGCAGCTGCACGGTTGAAATCATAGAAGTGTTAAAATTTTTTGATTGAGGTTTTTTTCGCAGAAATTGCTTCGGGTTGCCACGATGGAGATGGAAATGTTCCTGGTTTGGGCGAAGTGTGATTAAGTGTGTTCAGTAGAAGTTTCCTGTATGGGGGTATTTGTGTCTGTAAAATGGTAGCAAGTTTACTAATGAAGGATATCGGGGTGTTATATCTCATTTTGATGAACAGGCTAATAGAAAAGCCCACTTGTTAGCTACGGTGAGATATACGTCCTTGAAAGGACTTCTGGAGTGTTGCTGGGGAGGGGCAGGAGAAGTTTTATGCACGATAAGTGGGTTCAGCTTGTGTGTGTGTGGGTGTGTGTGTGTGTGTGTGTGTTTGCACATTTCCTTTCTTCACCCAAGGACTTGTCCTAGGGCACTTTGCCAGTTCCAGACCTTCTTAAAAGGCTGGATTTAATCAGCATACTGGACGCTCAGAGAAATTCATGCTGCCACACATGGATGTGCTGCACCTGCTTTTTTTTAGAGCTACCAGAAGACAAGAGGCTCGCTCCGGTAATGAGACCAGTGCAGATCCCAACACCATCATTACTCTTTTATTCTCTCTTGCTCTGTCATACACAGTGTTTTTCTCACTCACTTCCTCTCACGGGCTAGGAAATGTCACTAAACACGAAGCAGGGTGTAAAATGTGGTGGATTTGAAGATTTAAGCTGATAGGCTTTGTGTGTCCTGCCATAGGTGGAAGCGGGTCTTGGCCATGACCTTGCCTTGTGTTCTACTTCTAGGTCTAATGATCTCTCTCAGCGTTGTAATGATACAAGGCTCTTTTTTGAGCTGTCCTTCTTCAAGCACCTGAACCTCTCTCCCTCTCTCTTTCTTTCTCTCTCTCTCTCTCTCTTTCTTTCTCTCTCTCTCTCTCTCTCTCTCTCTCTCTCGCTGTCTCTCGCACTTGCTAAGCATCTAAAATGTTCAGTCAGCAGTTCAGCTCGCAGTCTAGCAAATGAGCTGTCCTATTGAAATAGAAAGCAGAGCGCTCTACGTTGCAGAAATTGCTGCCACGGCAAGCTGCAGTGGAAAGAGAGAGAGGGGCGAAAGTACGTGTTCGGACAAAGAAACATGAGCACTTCCTTTTCACTACAAATGTACCAATTTAAAGACACATTGAGAAGATTACCACATTTTTCCTTTTTTCCCCTCGTATCTACTCATATATAATGATTTATACATTATTCCAGTCAGAGCTTGAAAAATATCCTACAATTAAAAAAGTACATTTTTCCATTAATTACCTCTTTGTAATCCAGATGAAGTTAATCATTTCATGAATGTGTGACAAACGAACTCACAGTTTGCGCTTCATCTTCACTTTAAAGCTGTCAAGCAAAAGATATAACCTGCAAATTGTTATAATACATCGTCGTTCTAGAGATTTGATCTGAATTTTGTGACAAATTTAAAGGCGACAAAAAAAATCCTGATAAAATTCTAGCATTTTAGTTTGGAAGCCAGCACATTCAATTAGTATTTCTATGATATACCAAAATACCCAACATACTAAACTAAACAATTCAGTAGTAAAGTCCATTTCCTCACTTGCTCTCCTTAAAGCCTGAGGTCATTAAAATTCCATTGGGAAAAGCTAATTGAACTGTTAAAATACTGTGTTATTGTCAGCCCCATGCAGTAGCCTGGCCACTTTAACACCTAAATTGAACCGTTGGCTTTGTGAATGGCCCGTGAGCCGTGTAGCCGACCCTCTTGTTGTGTGGTCCCACTTTGGCTCCTCATTATGGCTATTTGTCATGGGAGAGGAGGTGTGCTGAATGAGAGAGTGTGAATAAAGCCTGTTTGAATTCATAATTGTGACTGGCTGAAGGGGGGATTTGTAAAGCAAGACAGGCTTTATTGTTTGACATGTGTGAGTCCGGCAGAGGGTGTAAGGCAGCTCAAAGCTAATGTAATCTAAGCGATTAGAGAGGGTTCATTAGGAGATGAGAGAGAGAGAGAGAGAGAGAGAGAGAGAGAGAATAAGGGAGTGTTAGTGTGAGGGAGTGAAAGGACTTTCTTGGAGGCATTGGAAGGCTTTCAGTGCTGGGGTAGCTGTAACTGTGGGTACATATGGGAAAATTTCTTTAAAAAAAAGGATCATTAATGCTTACACTTTTATACAGCGGCTACAAGTGGCTTAAATGCAGACATTAAAGCTTAAGAACTGCTAAACTCAAGCCCTTTTTTTTTTAACCCATCAAAAATGTTTATTAACGCAGACTAAAGAGAAAAGCATAATACTATTAAATAAAAATGCAGAATTTTTGTTGCTGCACTAAAAATGGTTAATCAGATTTTAACAAAAATAAATCAGTATATTAAGCTTCATAACAAAACTCCATTTTTAGTTTATACTAAAATGTATCTAAATATAAGATCATATATTTAAGTATATCGTATTATAGTTATATTATTATTGTATTGTATATTATAGTTTATACTGACTACCTTATATAATTTAATTAATTAAATTCAATTTAATAATAATAAATTAATTAATTATAATAGAGTGAATAAGATTGATTTATGTAGTATTTACCTAACAAAGACCTTGTTGGCGCTGATAGTAACTCTAGTAGCCACCGATGGGCCCCTGAGCAAGGCCCCTAACCCCCAACTGCTCAGCTGTATAAAAGATATAAATGTAAGTCGCTCTGGCCGTTGCCAAATGCTGTAAATGTAATGTTAATGTAACTATAGTACTACTTTTAGGTGTTACTGAAAGTTTAGCTCATTAGAACATGTCCAACTTTGTCTAGACTCGCCAAGGAGACAGGATTATAAATAATAAAAAGATATTTAGGTATATAGAAATGTGTTTAAGCTAAATATTACAAAAGCTTGTAGAGAAAATCTTTGGTGAAGATTTAAGCACCATCAGAGCATTGTTGATCTACCACTTTCCAACCAGCATGCATTAAAACCATCTAAACCACTTTAACTGTTGCATTAACTGTGTGCTGTATAACCGGTTAAAAATAATAACAAAACATGCTAAACATATTACAAAATCTTCAAGTGTTTGTACACACAGATTTTCGGCCTTGTCGAATGATTACTGTTCAATAACTCTGTGTAAGCAGCTACCTGAGGAATGTCTATACTTCAATGAACTACTATGGAAGATAGCAAGCTTCTGAAGCTTCCTTTGCAGGAATGTGTCTATAAAGATCTACGCAAATGATTAAATAAACGAATTGATCCTTGTTGCCAGATTTTCCCCTGTTGAATTCACGAGCATTTATTTATCTCATTTTTCCTCCTGCACTGAAACCGAACCCCCTTTGATGACTATTTGGAATTATTCTCTACATTTCTGTATTTGAGTTAAAGAAAGGTTTTTTTTTTGTTAACAATTGTAAATAGACATTTGGGATTATTAGCTGTCTTGGGGGGAAGGGGATACCGTTGTGTGTGTAGTGTAGTATTTGCCTGGTTTGCTACCAGCTGTTAAGACACTTCGAAAGCCCTGGAGAGTTTATGTAGTTTGGTGATTGTTCGCTTTTTTTTTAACTGGGATGTTTAGATCAGTTGTGGGGCAAATCAATAAATTCTACAATCCACACACAGCAAAGAAATATTTTTGTACAAAATCCCTAAAATTGCTTCCTAAATAAACAATAAATCTTTTAAATGTACATATTTAATTTTCAGAGTGACTTTTACATTTATTCTTTATACAACTGAGGGTTAAGGGCCTTACTTGGGGGCCCAACAGTGGTAGCATTGGAAATCAAACCACCAATCTTCCACTTGGCAGTCCAACACCTTACCCACTGTGCTAACATTTACATTAGCATTTATGGCATTTTTCAGACGTCCTTATCCAGAGCGACGTACAGTTATCTCTTTTTTTTATACAAACTGAGCAAATAGGGGTTGAGGGCCTTACTTGGGGGCCCAACAAAGGTAGCCCACAATCTTTCATTAAGCAGTCCAACACGTTAACCACTGCGCTACTATTTCCCCTATTTGCTGTATGTAATAAGCCCCTCTGAGTCAGTGGCTAACCCAGAGCTTTGTGTATTTGCAGTGACTGCTGTCTTTTGCTCAAGCAACCAGACTTTGAGATCTATTAGTAGATTTATACGCCTGCTGGCTTCAGCTGGCCATGATGAGTTTATTGGCAGTCAAAGTCATCGTCTGGAAAACAGCACACAATTAGAAGACTAATTGTGATTAACTAATGAGGCAACTTTCTCAAAATGTAGATTTGGAAATGATTTGATCTGCATAACTGCATCATAGCAAACTCCTAACAGGAAGTAGGATCCGCTCAGTTTGTATCAAAAACTTTGTATGAACGCATAACATTTTTGTTCATGTTGTTTTTTTACTTGTCTCTGTGCAGAAATTCAGTTCATGAACTTTGTGTTCTTTTCTCAATTTGTAGAAATGAATCTCCAACACGGCAGTAGATTTTCTTAGGTTTCTTATTTAGTGTAAAGCTTTTTCTTCTGATCCCAGCAGCCATGGGAGGCAGTGAAACCCTGCCAACCCAGAAGACTTATTCCCTCAATTTAACAGCCGTCTGAGGTGTTTCTCCTGCATCATCGGATCAATGAAAAGTAAATAGCCTGCACTTCTTGTTTCACAGTGCCGTATTGATCTTTCTTCAGCTTTTGCTTCCCCTGTTTGCCAACATCTTGTGCCTTTCAAACTCCAGGGATGGTGCTGATTGCCATGGATTGGACAAGCTAACAAGCGCATGATGAGGAACTGGCTGGTACCTCCAGCTTTCTTTCATTTTACAGAGCTCTCCGGGATAGACGTGCATACCCATAGATGGACTCCAAATTGCAGCTCTACACAGTTCCATGTCTGCAGTTTTTCTCTGGATTTTTTTTTTATGTCCTCGATCTCCTTACCCCTTTTCATTCTTTAACTTTTTCACTCTTTAGACGAAAATATATATTGTGGAATTTTTGTCATGCGGAGAACAAAAAAAAAATCAATGGATTGATGGATACCGCTGCTTGAAAGCCAAACTTCTTCTTTTTTTTTTTTTTTTTTTTTTTTTTTTTTTACCGGAGCCATATTTGTTCTAGTCTTCTATCTGAGAGAGTGGGTTAAGTGGCCTGTGGAGATCGGCGCAGTGTTTCGCAGGACTGTTTGTAGGTAAGTGTGACACTGTGTTCAGACACCCTTTCAGATTCAGTCTATACTTGATTAGTCAGCACCACATGAGGCAAGGAATATGCTCACACAAACACACTGACAGACACACACCTGTCTTTAGAAACAGACAGACCAGCAAGAGCAGTAGGAAATCAGTGTTGTGTTTCATTACCAGAAAGGGAAGGAGTGTAAAAAGAAGCGATCTGGTTTTGTCATCTTTTTTTAAATTCTCACAATCTGGTCTGCTATTTATAAGAACTCTTCCCTCTATCCCACAGATGGATTTTATAGATCTTGGCGTCTCAGTCCATCACTGTACTGTTATCTTCCCATCCTTTAATTAATCCATTTTAAGTTTCGTTTTACTTTTGCTGACACTTTATACGGCGTTTCTTTCTTGCTTACCGGTGTGAGTAATAATCTTTATATAGCTTGTTTAAGTTCTATATTAATATTACATGACCTACATGGCAGTTAGAACTAGGCTTATTAACTAGCCCTCAGGGTGCCCTTATCCTCATTTGAGCATCATTAATTTTCTATTATGGGGTGCTAAGGATGTTCCATGTGGTTCAAGCTTATCAGGAATGAAGTCACAGACCGACAGTGGACTTGCCCGGGGTGTGCTGCGAGGTTTGCAGTGTTCCTCTGGGAACTTATTTACTATTTGCCGATATTGATTTGACAGAGAGAACAGAGTGAGATGTTGATTTAGATCCTGGACCCTGACTATTAACCCTTTCACAGATGATCATAAATCAGAATGTTTTATAATAACAGTATTAAAATAATCCTGCATTAATTACAGAATTCATCATTAAATATAAACTAATCAGGAATTAGAGCATTGTACTAATTAGGAACTAATAAAAAACTTGTCTTAATTTAAACCTTGAGGCTTAAATTCACCTAAAATGTATGTTTGGTAGTAAATATGTTATAGAGATAATTTATATAGAGACCCTGTAAACTCCACACAGAAAGACCCCTGCCGTGGAATCGAACCCAGGCCTTTTGCTGTGAGGCAACAGTGCTAACCACTAAGCCACCAGGCTGCCCTCTGTAGTGTATGTTATAGACATATCATGTTATTTTTTGCACGGGAATTGGTTTTTGTAAATAATTATGTTTTTAGGCATTTTCGCAACGTGTCTTTTGCGTGAATTATTATTGACACGAATCTACCTCCATAAATAAGATAATATACAATTTGTAATTTGATATAAATTACTTTCTCTATATATAATTTACCTTTTATTAGCCAATCTCCCTTATCTCAGACACATACTGTACATAGAGAAAGAAAGTGAGGAAAAAAAATATTAAATATATACGATTGTGGAAAATATTTTCTGGTATACAATTTTTTTTTTTAAAATGAAAAGTGTTGAAAAAGTTAAAAAAATAAAAATTATTTCATTATAATTATGCTAATTTATTTTAAGGTTACTGATTGAAATTCACATTATCTAACTGCAGTGTTATTATCCCCCATTACAAAATAAGAGTCTTTTCCATTTTGCTGGAAGAACAAAGCACAATGACAGATTAATGGTTGCTGGATAATAGAAGGAGAGGTATAGTGTTGTTTCTTTAATAAGATATATAGAACTTTGTTATTGACAGATTTTCTTTTAGTCTTTAGAATGTGGTTATATTTAGTGAATTTTGATTGGCAGTTATTTTAATAATAGATGTGTACATTATGGTGTTGCACAAGGGAGGTGTCCTGGACCATTACTTCTCTCTATTTTTGCAAGAGCCTATGGTGCTGCAGTGCTGTTGTCTGCTAATGATGCGACTTTTTTTTTACAAAGACTCGTTGAGGTAATGTTGGGATGAAATAGCTCACAAAATTGACCTGACATACAGAAATATATATATTATTAAAAAAGTTAATATTAGGGCATTTCAACTGCTTACGTAAAAAATACAATTTCAAAAATGGATTCTATGGATTCCTTTATTGCAGATTTATTACAGATTACAGATATTATATAAAGTATTGAATATGTGTGCAATACCTACAGCAGCTGGCATTGTTTCTTTTGTTTTCTTTAAATAGATTAATAATATTTATTGTTACGATCTGTAATAAAATAATATAACATTTACAAATGTATCAAAAAAAGTTTGGGTTAAGAATTATAGACTCTTGCCAATTTCTTGCCCTGACCTATGAGCTGTGTATGGTATTATAATAATAAAAAAGAAATTATATATATTGTTTTGAATAATAGACATTTAATAAAAATATGCGAAAATTATCAACATCGCGTTGTTATTATATAAACCCCAATTCCAATGAAGTTAGGATATTGAGTAAAACAAAAATGGAAACAGAAAACAATGACATGCTGATCCGCGTTGTCCCATAATCAATTGAAAACCCCACTAAATATGCAGTGTTCAAACTGATAACTTTGTGTCTTGCAAATTTTCAATCATTTAGAATTTAATGCCTGCAGAAGGTTCCAAAAGAGATGAGACAGAGGGAACAAAAGTTAGGGAATTCTCTAGAAACACTTGTTTGGAACTTTCCACCAGTGAACAAGTTAATTGGATACAGGTAAGCATCATGATTGGGTATCAAAAGGAGGCTCTCCGAAAGGGTCAGTTATTCACAAGCAAGCATGGGGCATGGAATGGAGCAAAACAGCCCAACTGTTTAGGAACAACGTTCCCCAACATACAACTGCAAAGACTTTAGGGATTCCCTCATCTACAGTCCATAATATCCTGAAGATTCAGGAGTCCAGCGAAATCTCTGCACATTAGCTGAAAACCAACACTTACCTCCAATTCCTCAGACGGCACTGCATCAAAAATACAGACATTATTCGGTAAAGGATATTAAAACATGGGCTCCGAAACATCATAGAAAAATCATTGTCAGTTAACACTGTTCATCACAACATCTACAAGTACAAGTTAAAACTGTACCATGCAAAGCGCAACATCTACATTAGTACATTAGCAACACTCAGAAACTCCGCCGGCTTCTCTGGGCCAGAACTCATGGGAGACTGATGCAATGTGGAAAAGTGCTCTGATGAATGCACATTTCATATTGTTTTGGAAATCATGGCCGTTCTGTCCTCCGAGCGTCGTGTCCTCCAGGTTTAAAATCAGAGCAAAGTCCAGCATCTGCGATGGTATAGGGCTGTTTTAGTGCCTATAGCAGGGTCTAACATGCACATCTGTGAAGGTGCAAGTAATACTGAAAGCTACATACAGTTTTTGGAGCAAAATATGCTGCCATCCAATTTTTTTTTTCAGGGACGTCTCTGATTATTTCAGTAAGACAACGTCAGGACACATTCTGCATATGTTACAACACTGTGGTTTAGTAGTAAAAGAGTCCAGGTACTATAGTGACTACATGCAGTCCAGACCCGTCTCCCATTGAAATTATTAAGCTCAAAACACAGACCGCAGACTGTCGAGCAACTGAAGTCTGAACTAAACATGACGCACGAATGGGAAAGAATTCCATCTACAAAGCTTCAACAATGAGTGTCCTCAGATCTCAAACCATTATTGTTAAAAGGAAAGATGATGTAACACAATGGTGGAAATCCTCCTGTCGCAAATCTTTTGGAACGTGTTGCAGGCATCAAATTTGAAAGGAGTAAATATTTGCAATAAAGCAATAAAGTTTTTTAGTTTGAACACTGCATATTTTGTCTTCGTAGTGTTTTCAATTGAATATTGGATTTAGACTTCTATAAATTTCTTATCCTGGCGTTTCCTTTCCATAAACATTAAATAAACATTTTCACTGCATAAATCCTGACCACAGAAACTTGCCAGTGATTATCGGTGTCTTGTTTTAGCTGGTTGCAATAGATCACAGTAAATAATAGAGGGTTTTATTAAAATAACCAAGTGGTAGTCCAGTGGCTAAATTGTTAGCCTGGCAATTGGAAGATCAGGGTTCAATTCCCAAGGCCACCAAGATACCACTGTTGGGCCCCTGAGGAAGGCCTTAACCCCCAATTGCTTAGTTGTATAAATGAAATACGTAAGTTGCTTTGGGTAAGGGGGGCCTACCAAATGCTATAAATGTAAAATAGGTTGTTATAGTTACTCATACTGTAATTTCTTTTCTCTTTGCAAGAACATCTTACAGGACTCCAAAAACCTCTCACAACCTCCTCGCCGGAGCCTCGGGGCTTCCAATAAGCTCCTTTCCACCAGCCCATTTCAAGCCACAGCCACTGTTAGTGCAACCAAAGGCTAATTGGCTTTTAATAAAAGTCTGGACATACATTTATAACTGAGATGTCTTTTCTACAAAAGCTTTATCAAGCTCCAATTGATAATAAGGATTATTAACTGGACTAACAAGCGCTAGCTAAGCGTCTAGTTGCTAATGTACAGTAGATCACAGATATTAGTGAATAAGTCTGTAATGTTTTAGACATGTGGCGTAGCCGGAGGGTCTGTGCATGTTTAGTGTTGTTATTATTACAGTATAAGCAAATGTGCACTCATGCTGCTTCATATTTACTCATCTCCATTCCATTAAATGAGACGAGTGGGAACAATTACACTATTCATCAGGCATGGACAATGTCTCACTAACTCAGTACACATGTCACAGTTTTATTTTCTTTGTCATGCACAATGTGTAGAGAAAACGAGGGAGCGAAAAGAGGGAACAAGTGATGATGATGTTGAAAGATAACACATTTTTTTTGGATTTTCTCCCGTGTACTGACTGCTGTAATAAAGTTTTAATTTGGGGCAGCAGGCCCTAGATTCACTCAGTGAGGACAGCAGGCCCTAGATTCACACATGTCCCCCATTTTGTCTTCATTTTGTGCCACCACCAAATCTCAGTTTTGCCTGTGCCGGACACCACATCCTTCTAAAGAATCTGACAAAAGTCTGCACCCGATTTATAAACAACATAAACAAGTAACGGTTTAAATATATTTTTACTCTTGTTTAATACTCGTTTCTTCCAAAGAAAAAAAATTTTACTCGACGAACAACATTAAACATATCCCTCACGCTAGTTTTGCTCGGCAAACCTTATACAGGAAGACAGGAAAGAAAAGAATAAACGAATAGAAATGTATCTTCTTAAATTATAAACTTTTTCTGTATCTAATTTAGTTGAACAGTTTAACACGGCTGATTTGAAGACATGGGGTTAAACCCGATACGCTGTGCAAATTGAAATTTGGCAAAACGTAAGTGAAGTGTAAACACTGCACACGCCTGTTTCTCTTTGAAAAAAAAGCAAAAGATGAGCCATGCCATACAGAAAACTGCTGCAAATTGACATACCTTACAAATAAATGATTTCAAGTGTTGTTTTAGGCATGCTAGCCATCAGGTGTCAGCCAGCCACCACAGTGTTTTCATCAGAGTGGAAGCCAAGCTGTTTAGCCGGCAGTGCCAACCGGGCAGGCGTATGTGCCTAAATGTCTCATTTCAACTTTCACGCTAGCTCAGGAAGGCAAAACAAATCAGGATGCTTTAGTAGAATCGAGAGTGGATGTGTGTGTAACTGCGTTGACAAGCTCTTGGACGCAGTTTCCCGTTTGCTAGACTTTGTATTAACTTACGCAAAACGTTAATTGGAGAATACTTGGCTCCACTTCGCTGCCTGATCGGACTTCTAAAATGGCGAGCTCAATGGTGTTCTGATGATTTATATAAAAAGAGTGAAATAAATTTTAAAAAATGTCTGGGAGAATAAATATATGAAGTATCTGAAAAATGTACCTGAACTGTATGGTTTTTGACAGTGAAGCTAATCAGGCCATTTTCCAGTGTGTTTTTATTCCCAAGGATCTCATTAGGAAATTTCAGAAAGTGCTCCTTGTATGCTCTGCTGTTCTCTTTGTTTTTGTAAATACTTTGGTCCTTGTAAGAGTTTATTTCATACAAATAGATTTGATATTGAAGTACAGTAAAGGGGAAAAATATTTGATCCTCTGTTGATTTTGTATGTTTGCCCACTGACAAAGAAATAATCAGTCTATAATTTTAATAGTCGGTTTATTCTAAAAACATCCAGAATAACATATTTCAAAAAAGGCAATTTATTTGCAATTATAACTTCTGGCTCCCAGGTGTATTTTATACAGGTAACAAGCTGAGATTAGGAGCAATCACTTACAGGGACTCTCTTAAAGCGACTCTCCTAAAGGGACTCTCTTAAAGGCAGTGCTCCTGATCTCAGCTTGTTGCCTGTTTAAAAGACACCTGTCCACAAAGGCAATTAATCAATCAATCAGATTTCAAACTCCTCATCATGGACAAGACCAAAGAACTGTACAAGATTGTAGACCTACACGAGGCTGGAATGGGCTACAAGGCCATCGCCAAGCAGCTTGGTGAGAAAATGACAACAGTTGGTGCGATAATTCACAATTGGAGGAAACACAAACTAACTGTCAATCTTTCAAACAAAGATGGACGGGTCGGTGTACCATAATATCTAGGGTTAGAACCTTCTTCCCTCAGCCAGGGCTTTGAAATAGGTAGAGGATGGGTATTCCAGCATGACAATAACCCAAAACACACGGCCAAGGCAACAAAGGAGTGACTTAAGAAAAAGCACATTAAGGTCCTGAAGTCTTCAGATCCTAATACCATAAAAAAATCTGTCAAGGGAACTAAAGGTTCGAGTGGCAAATGTCAGACTGGAAACCTTAATGACTTGGAGAGGATCTGGAAAGAGGAGTGGAACAAATTCTTTAAATTCATTGAAAAAAGATTTTCACAATAGAAAGAAATGATTTCATGCTCCGAGTTCTATAATGAATACAACAGTGATTTTGTCTCCATCTGCTACAGCATCACGTGTTTTATTCAGCATGTCAGCCAATGGAAATAAATTGACATAAATTACAGTGTTTGTACTTCTCCCTTAGACTGAAATTGCTTGGTAATGTATATAACAACATTGGGGAAGCTGTTTAGCTATAATGCATGGCTGTTTTGTGCGAGGAAGACATCACCTCCTGTGCCACGCTTTTGTGGCCTGATGAAAAATGGACTTTCGTTTAATGCCGTAATGCGTTACAGTGTTGCGGTGCGGGAAGCAGATTGATTAGGGAATGCGGAGAGATTAATAACACACAGCTTTTTCGGTTATAACACCCATTGTTTCTAAGATGCCCTGTAGAGGTGTGTTCAGAAAAATGCATCCTGTGTAAAATATTGACCCCACAGACTTTCATTACTCTCCTCCTTTACAGAAAGATGCTGCTAAACAATAACAAACTACAGCCCTTTTTCTTACTGGGGAAAAAAACACTGCTGGTAAAAAAATACAGTGCAGAAAGTCACGCCAGAAAACAAGTTTCTGCTCTGGAAGCATAAATGTCATGCAGGTGATGCTTAATAACCGTACGGGTTTCCCGGAGTGAGCTGAGGAGTCTCTGTTTCTAAGGCCTGGGGCAAAATAAAGATGTCCCACGGTGTGTGTAGTCAAGAGGGCAATGAGGACTTTTCTGTTGTGTAAATAGGACTGTAAGTGCACTAAACTATACATTTTCACTAAATAAACCTTTGATTTTAAAGTGTTTTTTGAAAATCTGTGGCAGATTGCAGTCAACAAACAATGGACCAGTAGAACATTTGTACTTTTGCTGTTCCTTTTCTTAAATATGCCAAACATTAAGGATTTTTAGTTTACTCATTCGCGTGATTATCTAAACGCTTATGATCCACGTTAATAGAGACAGCTGTGCACATTAACACAGTACAGATCATATCAACAGTGCAGGTCTGATAAATAGCTGTGCTGTCCAGTTATTATCTCAGTGAGTTCTCCTGATGGTTTAATTATATTTTAAAGATGGTCTTTCTTTATGAATGTGATGGTTTATCCTACATTGGGGGTTTGAGTCCTGCCCTTACCATCCAGACTGATGTAACACAATCAGACTGGAGACAGACTTGAGGTAAACTGAACAGTGGAACTTTTATTTAAAGATCTGGAGAAACAATGGAGAATAAATAGAAGGGAGATTATCGGAAACACACTGACGGAGAAGACTATGACTGGAGATGGGATCTGTGGAAGAAAACTCTAATCGTGTAAGACAGGCGTGGGCAATCTTGGTCCTGGAGGGCCGGTGTCCTAAAGAGTTTAGCTCCAACTTGCCTCAACACAATTACCTGTAAGTTTCAAGTAGGATCTTGAATAGTTGGTCCAGGTGTGTTTGATAAGGGTTGGAGCTAAACTCTGCAGGACACCAATCCTCCAGGACCGAGATTGTCCACCCCGGTGTACGATATAAGGTAAGCGCGTGGGAGTCTAAGTTAAGACCAGACAGAGAAAGAAGAAAAGGTAGGAACCTTAATAGTGAGCATGAAGGTAGGGGTGTAATATGGTGCAGGTGTGTCTATTAAAACTCGGGTGACTGAGTGTGTTGGAAAGGCGTGGAACCTGGCGTGCCTGTGACAACTGACTTAAATTAATGGTTATTTTATTATAACTTTATAACCACGATAAGCTGAAAAGCCTCTCGGAATATGAAACATATTCAGTTTTATGGCAGATGAGCTACAACAACAGAAAACCAAATTGGGTTTCACTACTATTAGTGGATACCAGTGTCAAGTCAAGGAGATGTGTGTTAAAGCAGCTTTACAGAATCCAAAAGACAATATTAAACAGTCACTGAAACACTTAGTTCAGTTTAATTAATATCTGTAAAATAAGAGTCTCCAACTAAGCAAGTCAAAGACAACAGCAGCAAAGAACCAAAACTCCATCGGTGACAGAATGGGAGAAACCAGGCTCAGTCGAGAGGTCAGTTCTCCTCTGACCAAACAAACCAGCAGGTTATTCCATACTGCAGTAAAGTTTCCCTGGTTTTGTCTAGGATGGGACACTAGGAAACTGGCCACAGGGTCTCATTATCTTTAACTGCTAATTCACTAACTGGGCTGGATACAGACTGGATCTGGTGACGACCGTGAGTTTGGAATAAGAAGGAAAGCAGTGGTGGGAAGCAGGGGTGTCATTTCCATTGGGGACAGGGGGAACATGCTCTCATTGCCTTTTCAAAATCCAGATTCTGCCCTCTTACTTTTTATAATCTCGTTTGTTATTAGAATCCTGTTTGTTTTACCCCACTTTTCAGTATCCAGTTTGTGTCCGACCCACTTTTCATAATCTTATTTGTGTCCGTCCATGTTTAAATATCTTGTTTGTGTCCCGCCACCTTTTAAAATGTCGTTTGTGCCCCCTCATTTTCAAATTCATGTATGATATTTAACTGTCATCACCACCCTGGAGGAGCAGACCTCAGAGAGTCTACCTGTGTCAGTGCACGTCCGTGTCCAACAACGTTACATTTGCACACTAAAATCAGCTCCCTGAACGTTCTAATGAGCAGGTATCGCGGTTGCGGCACAGAAATAGCAACAGATGACTACTTTAAAAAGGAAGAAAGAGGATGTGAGTTGTTTGATTTAGTAAATTAGCTCCGGTCAGAATAATCATCTTTTCTGTCAGACAAAATTTGGCTACACCTGTTGATGTTAGTGTAACGTTGACTGAGCTAATGTTAACATACACTGTTGCTAGGTAATGTTTGACTGTTAGCTAAATATTTACTGTAGATTAGAACATTCTGTGTGTTATGAAAACGAGTTCACTTAAAAACACACATTTTCTGTATGACAAGCAGATTCTGGATTCTAGTTTAATACTCGACTCAGTATGATTATAACTCAGTGGTTTATATATCAGAGGACGGATGAGGTAGATCTGCTTTGGAACAGAGAGAGTGGGACAGGAAGAAGCAGTTATAAGTAGGTAATGTGCTGTATGAAGGTTCAGAGTGATTTTGATTTGATGGTGATAAAAGAAAAGAAGTCTAACATGATAATTGGTGAATAATGTATGAATATTATCCGAATAAATGTCTTGCTTGAAGAAGCCTAAGTGTGTTCAGCTGTTTGGAATATTTTGTTAACATGGTTACATCATCACGGCGGTGATGTTTCATATTATTTACCTGCCCACTTGTGTGGTGGAAGAAAAACAAATAGTCAAGTCCTAATATTTTTGGTTTTCTTATAGTTTCAGTTGTAATAAACTTTCTGACCACTTTTTATGCTTGGTTACTTCCTGTTTTGTCCTTGTCATGTGATCCTCGTTTCCCATGTGTTCCTGTCACGTGACCGCTTTTCCACCTTTCGTGTTCCTATTGGTTTGTCATGTGTATTTATAGCCCTTGCATCTCCTATTGTCTTTTCTCTATTTTATTCTTGCAAACAAAACAACTTTTATTTTTACATCAATAGAAATAGAGGGAAATAAAACTAAAATAACATTTAAAAAATAAGAAAGTTTGTCATTAAGGTGTCTGTTTTAATCAGGTGCACCAACAGATAAATCTATCTTAAAGCAAATCAAGTTATTTCAGCAATAGACACTGATGTTGAATCGTCTCTCCATATGGTGTAACGCTGTAATGGCGATCTTGCATGAAATTCTTACAAGAGGACATTTATCAGGGATTCAATATTACATACCTGATATATGATATTAATAATATTGGGAAAACTGAATATCGGTCAATATACATTATAGTCTATAATGTTCTGGATAAAGAACATTGCAATGCAATTAAAAGGAAAAGTACATTTTGGTATCCAAAAAAAAAAAACAATTCTGTACAATTCTACAATTCATCCTGAGCTTCTGATGCAGACAGGAAAAAGGAGCATCCCTAACACATTTTCACTGGCAGAGCCCTGATGAAGGCGTGATGCACTCTAAATCTGCATGTCACGCTGCTTATACTGGTTTTGCATGCACGTTATGGTGGGATATTAAGGAAAGGGATGCATGTGACTATTTTAACAATATAAAGAAGCATAAAGAGGCCAGAGAAAGCCAGAGAAAGCTTACTTTGGGTTTTACCTCAACTGATTTACTTTTAAAAGGAAAAATATATCACATTTTAGGAAGTGGAATAATTTACGGCATTCGGCAGACGTCCTTAATCAGAGCAACTTATACCTATTTAAGTAATACAACTAGACAATTAGGGGTTGAGGGCCTTGTTTAGGGGCCCAGAGGTGGTAACTTGGTGGTGCTGGGATAACACATACTGTGTTCTGGTTGATGTGAAAGTCATGAGTCTTGATTCTGACTCAACCCCTTTAAACTGAACACTTTTGGGATGAACTGGAACTCCGACTGAAACCCAGACCTCCTTACGTCAACATTAGCGTCTGATCTCACTAATACTATTGTAACTGAATGAGCACAAATCCACACAGTCACATGACCCAATCTAGCGGAAAGACTTTCTAGAACTATAGAGCTTATTATAGAAGTAAGATTAAAGCTAAATCTGGAATAGGATGTTGTAAAATCACATCTGGAAGTGACAGTTTTGTGTATCGATACTTTTGTCCATATAGTGTCTGAATTCCGAATAAAAAAACAACAACAGTTTGAATGTAGTAAAATGGATAATTTAATAATGACAGTATGTACCAAGGTTCTGCTAAACATGGGAAAATACAGGAGATTAACTGCAAGACTGTGACTGGAGGAAAGTGTAATGCAGACATGAAGAAACAGAAATACAAAAGCGAATTCATGCTAATTCTATTACTCATTACTTAAATCTAATAAACTAAAAAAAAACTAAACAATTTTTGGCGTCATGTAAAATTTAACCATGTTTTTTCTTTTCTTTTCTTTTCTTTTCTTTTCTTTTCTTTTCTTTTCTTTTCTTTTCTTTTCTTTTCCCCACAGCTTTATGTGTGTTCTATTTTATTTCACTTACTTCTAACACATTTTATTTCTTTCTCATGTTGCACAAATTGCTTTTTGACCTTGCCTGTTATGACGCATAAGTGAATTGAAAAGCCATTGATACGCATGAGTCTGAGTGCTGACTTTGTGCCGGCATTAATCTTCCCACCTGCAGGTTCACTGTTCCGCGAGGGTCAGGTATTTTAAAACCTGCCTTATTTTCATCATCTTAAGAGGGGAACGGAAACCTCTTTGACTTAGTCCTCTGCATTGGCAAAAAAAGTGCACACACACGCACACACTCTCTGTTTTTCTCTGAAAATGCATTTTTTGCATTCTGCTATGGCACTGACAGAGTGAGCAAAGAGCTTTTGTTGTTGGGTTTGTTTTTTGTTAGTATTTTGTAATTTGTTTTTGCTTTTGTTTAGTTTACTGTAAGCGTTTTTCTAGATTATGATTCTCCAGACTTTTACTACCTTTTACCATCTCTTATAGCTGGCAATAAAGGTTTTTGTTCTACCAACTATGGATAATTTTTACAGTTTGTGACCAAAGCGTGAAATGTTTTAGTGGTTTCACAGTGACAGATTATTTCCTAATGTAAAGGTATAAAAATATTTCAGCAGTACTTAGACCACCACTACACACTATTACACTCACACACATCACAGAGTATAGCAAATCGTAAATCCAAATTGTATTACCATAAGGCAGCACAGTGGCGTAGCACTGTTGCCGCACAACAGGAAGGTCCCATGTTCGATTCCCGGGCAGGGGTCTTTCTGTGTGGAGTTTGCATGTCTCCCCGTGCTTGTGTGGGTTCCGGTTTCCTCCCACAGTCCAAAAACATTTATGTTAGGGTGATTGGTAATTCTGAATTGCCCATAGGAGTGAGTGTGGCCCTGTGATAAACTAGCGACTTGTCCAGCGTGTACCCCTCCTGCTATTCGAATGATAGGCTCCAAATCCCTGGTAGTGTGGGAAAGTGGTGGCTTAGTGGTTAAGGTGTTAGACTGATATGAGAAAGACCGGTGTTCGATTTCCAGCACAACCAAGCCACCAATGTGGGTCCCCAATTGCTCAATTGTATTAAAAAAAGAGACAAGGTGTAAGTCGCTCTGGATAAGGGTGTCTGCCAAATGCTATAAATGTAAATTTTGATTCCGGTGACCAGCATATTTTATTTAGACCAGCATATTAAATATAGTTATATAAAATGCATATATAACCCATTTCCAGAAAAGTTAGGACGTTTTTCAATTTGAATAAAATAAAATCCATCCATTTTTGAACCTGTAGCAGGCATCAAATTTCAAATGAGCTCATTCTGTGCATAAAGTGCACAATTGCTCAGTGTAAACATTCGTTATGTTATCTATGTTCTATTGTGAATAAAATATTTGTTCATGTGGTTTGAAAGTTTTTTAGTTTTCATTTTATTCAAATGTAAAAAACGTCCTAACTTTTCTGGAAATGGGGTTGTATTTAAATGATCAGTTATTAGACTCACCAGAAGTTCTTCAGAATTTGCACACATTCACACAGACATTCTTTGTTATCTCACTACTCAGCTTTATCTTAATCATGTGCATTCTCTCTATGTAGAACATTACCTGTATTTAAAATAACACACTGCACATTAATTACTTACACTATGCACTTAAGGATTTTTACTGTATGATTGTAAAGGTGCAGTTTTAACTCAAAACACTCGCTTGTTGCTCTCCGAGAACTTTAATTCTGTGTCAAAATGCTATGGGATCCATTCTAGTGACAGCAGTCTGAAGTACGTGTCCAATAAGCACGTGTCACTGGAGTGTGACGTCAGCAACCAGGAAGCATAAATGGATGCATCCAGCATTGCTTGCTAGGCTTATTATTCTTCTGCGTGTATGCATGCTTGATGAATATTTTGTAGCAGTTTATCATGTCTAAGACGAAGAGTAAATCTATGGCCATGTTTTAAGCCATATATTACGGGCACGGACACGCAAGAGCTATGTGCGGCTTGTTTGGAAAGGGGTTAGAAACAAGCTCAGATCTTTCTCTACCCCCTCACTAGCCTAGGGCTGTCTCAGGAGCTGGAAGCACACGACCATTTTCAGCAAACTAAATGAGCGTTCATGGTTATGGACCAGCCACCTTCAAAGAGGATCCTCTCTTTGTCCCGAACCTTCAAACAGTACGCACAGCCTGGTACTTCCAAGAAGATGAAACTGAGGACCATCCTTCTGGTGCGGAAAGCCCTGAGGGGTCGAGTCATCTACTTTGCCATCATGCCTGAACTTTCCACAAGGCATGGCTAAGGTGTTCCTCCTCCGGCAGCTGGGGTATGTCCCTTAAATACCTTAGGACCTATAATATTGCAAGGTCTCTGCTCTCTTACATTATAGGATGTAGACCAGGAGAGGTCTAACTAGTATTATTTGTCCATAGGATGCAGTGAAGTTCAGATTAATTATCTGCTTCGGGTTGCCCAGGAAAGAGCTGTCAGCTGCCAAAGAAACGATGAGCAGGTAGGTGGTCAAGACCATGAATCTTGCCTACGAGTCCTCAGCTCTCAAGATGCAGGACAAGCTTAAGCTAGACTAGACACTCGACTAGAGGCATGATGATGCCCAAGGCATGGGCCATCCCGGCACCCTTGGAAGACATTTGTGCTGCGACAAGCTGGTCCTCTTCACACACGTTTGTGAGGTTCTATAGCCTTTGTGGGGTCACCATTAGCAATTCGCTTAGATATAAAGTGACTTGGTGCTATGGTGGGGTTTGCACTATGTTTCCATAGCATCTCATAGGGATGCAGGTGATACTAGTAACCCTAAGAAATTCTCCTTTCAGAACTCAATGCTGTGTCTCACAGCCATATGGCCTGCACCCTGTCTTCACGCTTCAGATTTAAAGCCTACTGTAGCATTGCTGGATGCATCTATTTGATGTGTCCATTTAATGTGTCGCTTTCCGATTGGACTGATTTCACACGTACTTCAGACTGTGGTCACAAGAAGCAATCCTATAGCGTTTTGTTGCAGTGTCTTGTTCCCTCATGGAACCGTGGTTACGCTACTAACCCTGAGACAAAAATAAACAAAAGTATAAACTGTTTTTGGTTAATGCCAAATGACATTAAATACAGTAATGTGATAATGTGATCGTAACATGGTTAACAAAATATGTCACAACATGAAATTGACGTTCAACCTCAATTTGAATAATAAATTAATGATTATTGTCTGTTTTGGTCATAAGTCTGACCAAATAGATTGTTTTCAATTTTGGGTTTGATAAAAGGCCGTAAATAAAAAAAATAAGTTTTAAGTTTTGAAAATAGGTTTGGTTGAAAAATAATGTGGTTTATAAGACAATTTATGTAGCTCATATGACAATACTAACATACATTTACATATACATCACTTAGTAGAAGCCCTTAGCCAGAGGCACGTACAAAAGTGCTTTGGATGTTATCATTGAACAGCTCAATACTAGGACACTAGATCACAAAACAAAGTGTAGCAACCCAAACAACTGTCAAAAAAGCAGCAAAGATGAATAGGAAGTTTTTTAAAATAGATTTTAAAATTCTAGCTATTCGAGAAAGAGGTGGGTCTTCAATTATCTCCTAAAAACATCCAGTGTCCTAAAATTGATGGATTACAGCATCTTTGTGCCAGAACACAGAAAAGTCATAAGCAGTGTCGGTAGGTAAGAAGGTGCTGTTTTTGGCTTTGTAGGCAGTGGGGTTATGTGTGAAAATTTAGGAGGAGGAAAACAACTCGCGCAGCTGCATTCTGAATTATCTGCAAAATTACGTGCAGAGGTAGACCTCCCAGGTGTGTGTGTTGCAGAGACTGCACAAGCAAGTGAGTGGACAAGAACGGTCAAATCCTCCTGATACTGTTAACCAACAGGGTATTTGGTTGTCCATGATTACCCCAAGGTTTGCAAGAAGTGGTCGAATAGTAGATCAAAGAGTTGCAACATCCTGGCAAATGGACTCAGCTGGGATGAAGAGCAGTTTTGTTTTGCTGCTCTTCTGCTGAATATAGTACCTCCAGATTGTATTCATACTACACATCTATACTAATCATTATTTTAAATGCAGTAAATAATGAATCAAACTAAATTGATGTAAAGTCAAATGCAGTGGATACAGAATCAAATTCAGTCAATACAGAATAAAATGCAGTAGTCACTGAATCAAATGTTGTAGATACAGAATCAAATTTAGTGGATACTAAATCAAGTGCAGTAGATGCAGAATTAAATGCAGTAGATAATGAATCAAATGCATTAGATACAAAATCAAATCTATTCGACTCCACCAAGCCACTACTGGGCCCCTGAGCAAGGCGCTTAACCCTCAATTGCTCAGTTCTATAAACGATAAATGTAAGTCGTTCTGGATAAGGGCGACTGCCAAATGCTGTAAATGTAAATGTAAATCAAATTCAGTAGATTCAGAATCAAATTCAGTAGATACAAAATCAAATACAGTGCAAACAACATTAAAAAATTCAAATGGAGTGGGGTTTTTTAATATGAGTGAATAATATGCAGTTCTGGATGCACCCCTGCTTTTGTAGTTTACACTTTCATCTGTCGTTGACTCAGAAACCAGGTTCAGTCAGGGGGTCAGTTCTCCTCTGGAACTGCAGGTTAGTCCATGCTTCAGCAACGTTAGATTGTGCAGATTCTGCTTCCCGTGGTCTTGTATGAATGGCCATCTAGAAGACAAGGTCTTCACTGGGGATCTGTCTCTGGGGCTCATCGTCTCTACATGCTGATCCACCATCTGGACTGGATACAGACTGGATCTTGTGAAAACGGTGAGCTCGGAATATGAAATAAACAGACAAATATTAGCATAGATGCCATTCGAGTTCAAGTACATTGTCTGTTATTGGAAGTGTTTCTGGTTCAACCTAAATATTGCAGCCTAACAATCCTTTGATGGATTTGGATAATGAAAATGTGTGTTTTGTGTAGGTTAAAGAGATGGGTCTTTAATCCAGTTTTCTAATGACTGAGTGTGTCTGCCTGTTGAACAGTGTTGGATAGGTTATTTCAGAGTTTGGGCGCTAGATAGGAAAAAAATCTGATGCCCGCAGTTGATTTTATTATTCTAGATATTATTAAATTGAGTTTTGAGAGCCCAGCGGACATGAAGGACAATAACAGGATAAGAGCTCACTCAAGTACTGAGGTGCTAAACCATTTAGGGCTTTAAAAGTAATTAGCAAGATTTCAAAATCTATACAATGTTTAATAGAAAGCCAGTGCAGTGTTGACAGAACCAGGATAATATGATCATACTTTCTGGTTCTAGTAAGAACTGCTGCATCTCTGGACCAGATGGAGATTGTTTATCAGGCTTGCAAATTATTACATGCAGAGGTTTTGGGTCCAATAATAAATCCTCTGTTTTTTCAGAATTATTATTAGCAACAATAAATTATTCGTTATTTCATTTTTTTATATGGACTATGCAGTCCATTATTTTTTTTAGATTGGTATGTTTTCCAGTTCGCAATTGTCATCAGCATAACAGTAAAAGATAACACCAATCACATCCCCTAAGGGTAACATTTAAAGTTTGAAAAGTAATGGCCCTAGTACTAAGCCTTGAGGTACTTCATACTACACTTGTGATCGATCTGATACCACTTCCACTAATGCAAACAAAGGTTTTTTAGTCTATAAATCTATTTATTCATAAAATATATTATTATAATGTACATTATTGTATCTTTAACCTGATTATAGTATTATAATCTACAATTTTTTTTCAAAACACTTTTCATCAAACACTTTTCATCCCTTAGATTGGAACAGCTCTGGAACTGAATAAAGTTTAAATTTCATGTCAGCAAACTGCACCACGCTCCATCCTGTGTAAGCTAGGTGGTTACAATAAATGTAATAGTACTGATATATTACTATTTTGCATTAAAACTAAAGCCATTTGCAGAGAATACATTTATTTGCTGTTCTTCTGTTGTTCCTAGTGATGAAACAAGGACAAAGAAATACCTGGTACGGAACAACTCTGTATTTGTCTGGTATTTATACAAGTGTGTATGTGCTTCTTTTGTGTTTGTTATTAGTATGACCTCTTTTTGTCACGTCCTGTACGTATGCATTTGCACGCCTACGCATTACCCAGCTCTGAAGTGCGGCTTTCAAAGCAAAAGCGTGTCCCCGTCTACTCTCGGTGTCACGCATGGCCTGCTTTTCCTGCAGCGAGTGACATGTTTTTCAATCTCGTCTGCTCTCGAAAACTCACTGATGTCTCGCTGCTCCTGCGCCATGCCGGTTCATTCCATCTCCTGAGCAGGATCTGTGGTGTGTCAACACCATGCTAATGTCTCTTCTGTTAAAGCTGTTGACCAGAAAGAACTCAACGGGTTTTTCATCTTGTGCTCTCAGATCGTATTGTGCTCGCCTGCTGGATTTCTGCTGCCTCCTAACCTTGATTTTCTTACTGCTGTAACTCAACATGTTGCTCTTCTGTGGTTAGATATATTGTTTAAGGCTGAAAGCCTCAAGCTGTTGCCACAATTTGGAATCTTTAACATCTACAAAACGTTAGATGTTACATTAACAACATTTGGTAGACGCGCTTATCCAGAGTGACTTACATTTATCTAATTTATGCAGGGGCCCAGCAGTGAAACTTGGTGGTGCTGGAAAATGAACCTTGATCTTCCATTTAGCAGTCCCACACCTTAATCACTGTGCTACCACAAACCTGGGTCAAGCCGCTGAATTGACTGCAGTAGGTACTGAATCAAACTTAATAGATACTGATTAAAATGCATTCGATTCTTAATTAAATTCTATAGGTACTAAACTGAATGCAGAAAATGCTGAATAATATGTAGTGTGTACTGAATCAAATGCTGTAAGTTCCAGATTAAATTCAGTGCAAACTGAATCAGCTAAGGGCGTTATCAAATTCAATCTACTTAAAAAGCTACTTAAAAAGTTCCACATCACCGCTTCTCACTACATCCACATATGACAAGTCGTCTCTTCTGCAAAATCATGGGAAAGTAAAGTGTTTAAAGTATGTATACTTCAAAATCCATCCGATAGTAATAGATCATCCAGGAAAATTTTGCACGTTATTCACATACTAAGGATTTGGACATACAACTCGCCTCGCATACTCAGTTTTGCACACTGTATATGTGGAAGAATGCGTTTTCAAACAAAGATGGTAGATCCCTTATGCTTTGCTTTTGAAATATTTTTATGTAAACTTAAATAAAAACATTAGTGTGTGTTCTGTCTGAATTGACTGCGTTTTTTTCAACATTAGCCTGGGAATCACATGTTTTTGTCAGCCTCTTGCTGCGTGGTGTGATTTTTGGAAGTGAGATTGAGAGTAGGGAAGGATTAGAATTGAGGGATTGCTTTACCAGCAGGGTGGTATGAGGTGAAAATAAGGGAAGGAGAATTTTCATTTGCATACCCAGCATGCCATCCAGACCTTTCTGGAGAGATGTGCTCTGCCACCGCAGTGTTTGGCACGTTTACGTTCTTATTAACGCTTTGTAAAGAGAATTCGTGAGAAACAGAGTGCCACCGGAGCCCATTTCTATGTTTGCACTATACAGCTGCTGTGTAAAAAGAGATTGCAGTCCTTGACACAACATGCACCCTGTGGAATTAGCCCAATTCATACGGTAGGTGTGATGGCCTCGCTGCAGTGCAAGGTCTTGTAAGGTAATTTCCAGTGAGCAAACAAGCCATCTCATTATCCACCTGCACCTGAGATGTCCAACCCCCTTCCCTATTCCTCATTCACTCGCTACTTCATTCGTCCACCACCTGGACCGGAGCTTTATTAGAGCACAACATCTTTTCCGGTGACTGCGCTTGCTCAATTGTGAGCGGTGGTCAGGGTCAAGTCAAGGGCACGCGCAACCTAGATTGGAATCATTTGTCACCCAGGCTCACTGCAGAGCCGATTTCGCTATAGTGGCTTCGGATGCATTCCTCACGTCTCCGCTGGCACCTTTGACACCGAGAGTACGCAGATGGGCCTTCGAAAAAAACGTTACACAAGACACAGCGTGTTGACGAGATCCCCTTTATTTCACATTAGCGTGGCCTCTACAGAACCCCATCGGCTGCGAGAGCACATGCACTCTCCTGCAGTCAGCATATATTCTAAAGGGTTGTGAGCTGTTTCCAGCCTCGCTTCTGACAGCGCTAAAATTGCCCCTCGAGTGACCACGATAATCACCGTGCCTTTCACAGCTGAAAGCGACAGAAAGAGAATGGAGGGAAAAAGAAAGAAATGAAAAACAATTCCGTTAGAGGGAGCGCTTTTAACCGGTGTAACGGTGTAAAGAGTTGCAATTTAGTCCAGAGTGGACTTTTTCTCTCAGCGACTCCTAAAATTTTTCCACCCTTTTTTTCCACCGTTTTTTTTCTCATCTGTTTTTTCACCTCACAGTCAGCTGCAGCTTGCATGAACAATGGGTGATGCAGTGGTAGCATGTGAAAAATGACTTTAATACCCCATATAGAAAGGCTTATTGCGTTGGTCAATAGGCTGCAGTCAGGACGGCGCGTTTGGCCGTATGGGAAGGTTAGTACGGTCTCTCTCTCGCTCACTCTCTCTTTCTCTCTCTCTCTTTCTCTATTTCCTCTCTCTCTATTTCTCTGACCCGAGCGAATGATATTTGCACAGATTTTTTGGGGTATTCTGATAGAACAGCAGCAACCAAATAATTAAAACAAGTTTAGCCTTCATGCATTGCACAAATACCTGCACAAGTGTGTTAGAAGATTCCAGATCTGATTTTTTGATACAAATCTCAACCCTGGTGTATTTAATATATTTTTGATCATTTCAATAAAAATACTGAAAACTTGTGCAAATCTGCGGAAATAAATAATTAAGATGTCTGTTTTCTGAGACGATTGTAGGAGGTTGTTATGGTTATAGTTCTGCTACTAGAACTAACACACAAGAAAACACACAAAACCTGGAACAGTGTGACGGTAAACAAGCAAGAATGGGGAATTATTAAATAAGCTTTTATTAATAAAAAGATTTTTAATAATGTTAGCACCTTCACACTACCTTACACACCTGGGTCAAGTAGTCAGTGTAACAGTACACACACACAAACATTCAATGCATTGATCTGGTAGGTTCTTTGTGTTTGTGTAATGTTTCCCAGTGTGAGGTGAAGCTATTACAAACACTGTTATAACCAGTTGGTATACCACCTTTTTAAAGTAAAATTATATTATAATTTTTATTAGTTGATAACAGTTACATCCGTAATACTACAGTCACACTCATATTATGGCAGTTATCCATAAATCCAACCATCCATCCATCCTTCCTTCCTTCCTTCCTACCATCCTTCCTTGCATCTATCCATCCATCCATCAATTCATCCATCCCTTCCTTTCCCTTCCCTTCCTTCCATCCATCTATCCATTGTCTACAGCCACTTATTCCTCATCAGGATCACAGTGATCTGTTGGAGTTTATCCCAGCTGTCATTTGGTGAAATGTACTTATTTATAGAGAGAACATGCAGAATAAATGATCATTTTAAGTTTTTTTCTTATTTGTTACCCTAAAATTCCTTAGAGATTCAAAGGTTGTTTAAAGATGTCAATTAAAAAACAGAAGACCACCAATTTCCGTGAACCAATTAAACCTGAACAGAGACTGGATTTTGTTTTTTTTTGTTTTACGATGGCTTTAAATTATCATAACATTCTTTGCTACAGATATGACAAAGGCAAAACCCGGTCTGATTTTTTTTTTTGAATGACACAGCATGAGATCATATTTATTATTAATGTATAAAAATTTTAGATGAATATTACAAAGACCTTTAGTTAGTGCTGTTGCTATAGAAACCGTAACAGAACGAGTGCACTAGAAATGAACTGAAACATTTAGACCGCTTCTATAGAAGATTATTCAACACTGATGAATCAGATACTAGAAATCATTTGTTATCAAAGAAAGAATCTGAACTACCACAAGCACACAGTCCTGCATTCACAACCTTTTCAAAGAAACCAATGAGAGATTCACAATGTCTGTGATTTCCACACCCTCCACGCGGTGCTATGGGATGTCTGGAATATATTTGCCCTGGACAGCACTTCTCCCCCACCGGGTCAACCTGCTGTCCTTGTTATTAGCTTAGGCTGTATCAGTCACCCATGCCTGGCCAGGTCAGCTGAACCTGGCTGCAGCACTACCCTGGGAGATTCACGTTCAACAGCTGCTGAGGTCAGAGGGCCGAGGGCTCAACTGCACCCACTGCGCCCCAGCACCGCTTCTCTAATAAGGAAGGAGAAGGAGGTGGAGACAGGGGCTAAGCAGAGCTGTCTTTATTAGCAGTGTTCTTTCTTTATAATTCGTTATGCCTGGAAATATGAAGTGTTATTTATTGCATTTTATAAAACTGAGAAATCTGGTCCATGATTCTGATCAGCAGCATTCTGAGTATAAATTAGACCTTGGATACACAACTCTCTTCAAAAGCATTAGCACATCAAATAAATTGGCTCAAACTGTTTACTTTTACTATATAAAAAAGAAAACTATTTCTTTATTCAGAAGTATGGTCAAAATGTAATTCTCAGAATAAAGTATGTACATTTTAACGCAAGTGTTTTCAAAAGGTCATTTTAAAAACTCAGATATAAGATATAAAAACAATGGATGAAATTAAGCTGAAATAAGTATCAACACCTCCTACTGAACTGGAGATTACCAGCTGTAATTCCAGTGTGTTGTCCAGCAGCCTTTCTTTTAATTTTTTTTTAAAGACATACAATGTTTGAGGGAAGTGGTGGCTCATAGTTAAGGTGTTGGACTACTAACCCAAAGATTGTGGGTTCAATTCCCAGCTCCATGGACCAAGCCACCACTGCTGGGCCCCTGAGCAAGGCCCTTAACCCCTAATTGCTAAGTTATATGAATAAGATAAATGTAAGTCACTCTGGATAATGTTGTAAATGTAATAATGATTATTAGTTAGTTACTTATAGGCTTTATCATGTTAAACGTAGCTCCACATCATGCCTAATAATGCTTCTTAGCTAATCAAAATTCACTATAGACTGATTGAGTCTTTTATTAATCGCTTAAAAGATCCCTGTTTAAACTACTTTACAGTGAAGTAATCATATGTACCTGTAAGTGAATTACATCACTAAATATACATGTACAGTTAAAGTTTGATATACATTAGCACCGTACATACTAGACGTAGTATATAGCTTGCCATTAGCGCAGTCTATGTGGAGCTATAAAGCTGTATTAAGAAACATCATGCCTCATTGTTATTTACAGCCTGCATAATATTAGAAGGAGCATTACAGCATTGACGCTGTATGGAAAGTGAGAGTTTGGAGGCCTGGACTCTGATTTATTCATCGGCTCATGTGGCTTTCTCAGCATGTTCATTTTCATTAACTCTTATACAGCCTGGGTCTCTTAAGGGATTAACTTAAAAGGCGCTTTGGCATTTGAGGCGACTGAGACACTGAGTGTGGAAAACTGTATATGATGTTGATGACGGCCGATAATGGAGTTTTGGGTGGTAATTGCGAAGGTAAACCTGATGATTCCACTTGAGATCTATAAACATTGTTCAGCACAGACACCACCCTGGGCTTAGAAAGTGATCTGTTTAGTGTGGAAATCAGGAAAAAGAGACTTATGATGCCACTTGATTAATGAGAAAGATCCTATTTGGAATAGTGTAAATCCACAGTGTGTCAATGTTTAGATAGGACTTGAGTGTGGTGGGCTGGTGGGTTCTCTGTGTTCTTTCTGTATCATTTTTTTCTCCTCTGAATTTCTTCGATATCCTTCTCTAGATTCCCCTAAGGTGTGTGAATGTGTGTATGAGGGGTTTCCTATTTAGGATGTATACTTCATAGGGCTTCATAGTAGAAGAAATTCTAATGAGCCAGGATAGAACACACTAAAGTAAAATCTTATCTACAGGCATGATTAACCCAAAAAATGCAGCAAAAGACAAAACAACAAATAATATTCCTGCCTCGTGTCCAGTATTCCTGTGGTTAAGGTTTCATGCTGAATTTACAGAGACCCTAGTCTCAGTCTCACACGCAAACCCATAAACAAGTAGCTGAATATCTGATGCCTGATTCCGATTTTGTGATTATATACGATTTTTTTGATAACCCCCTTACATCATTTTTTAAAACTGACCCGTATCCGATATCTGCATTTACACTATACAGCAAAATGTACTGATGTACTGACTGGCAAAGAAAGTAAAAACAGTATGATAGTTAATAAACACAGACTAATTAATTATTCAGTATTTAAAAAAAAAAAAAAGGAAAAGAGACTTGTTGCAGTCTGGGAGAATGTATCATTGGTCACTAAATTATATATATATATTTGTTTTAGTGTGTTAATTTTTAAAAATGTGTTTACTCTAAGTGTACAAAAATAATAAATATAAAAATGCAAAGTTGTGTTAAGTTCTATATATCAATGTTGGTGTCCTTCTGAGTTATTAAATGACATTCGATTCGCATTACCAGGTAAAAATTATGATCTGTTTACATGACAGACACAAATCCGATTCATATCCCATTTATTACCACAAACGCATAAGCAGTGATTAAGGTGTTGGACTGCTAATTGGAAGATTGGGGTTCAATTCCTAGGACCACCAAGTTACCACTGCTGGGCCCTTGAGCAAGGCCCTTTAACCAGAATTGCTCGGTTGTGTAAAAGACATAAAGGTAAGTCGCTCTGGAGAAAGACGTAAATGAGGCCTGAAATCAATCTGAAAATATCGGAATCCATGTGATTTTTTTCTGTTTGGACTGAAATCTACAAAATTTTTGAAAAGATTTGTGATTTTTTATCTCCTTAATTATTTTAAAGTATGTTGATTAGTAAATTGAGTTAGTGTATATGTGAAGTGTCTTTCTGTGAATTTCCTCTGGTTCTGCCCCCCCACCTTAAAAATGCTAGTAAAAAAGATTGTCTCTAGGTGTAAAACAGTTAGTGAATGTGTGTGTGTGTGTGTGTGTGTGTGCTAGAATTGTGGCCTATGATGGACTACTCTCTCAGCAAGCTGTACTCCCGCCTCCCACTCACTGTTCCCAAGATAGGCTTTTGAATCCATTGCCCAGGATAAAGCGGTTATTCAAGATGTATGAAAGGAAGAAAAAGCGTATAGGTAGAATTGTAAAACAAGACCAGGCCTCCTGTTCTTCAGCCAGCGTCTTTCTTGTAGTTCTTTAAGCCCTATTGATCCCCAGGTGTTCCTGTGCTCAGGTTTTCCTCGTCACTGAGCTTGCATTGCTCTGGATTTATCTCCTTTGCTCTTTAAAGTGCAAAACAAGGAACGGATTGTTCAGCAGCTTGGACGCTATACTCCTGCTGCTCTTGGCTTCCTCCAGCATCCGGCCTGTGTGCATCTGGGTGGCGCCAAGGCTCTTTATATATGGAATCAAGTGTTATTGAGTTCCATCACACACACACACACACACACACACACACAAACACACACACAGCCAGTCCAAAAGTGGGACCTTTAATGAACAAGGGATAACCTGCCACCCAACCTGTAATCTGACCTCATTACATCCAAATGACATGCTTCATAGGGGTCACTTCTCGGCAGCTAAATCAGTATTCATCTGAAAAAGCCCACAATGCATTTCTCCAGACCTCCCAGGATGTCTGTTAAACAGTATGCTGCCCTACCTATTCCCTCACCATACTGTCCAGTTCCTAAAGCCTTATGATTACATTAGAATTTAACATTCAACAATTTTAACTATCTAAATAATTTGGTAATAATAAACATGCTTATTATCCTAAAAGCTCATTTGGTAGCTTAAAAAAAATTGAGGATATTCAGTGAATCTGAATTTCCTGCATCATTTGTATGATCCAGGACAGTTACAGAAATAATCACACTGAAGTAAATATAATGCTATATAAAGTAAAATTACTTTTCTCTGTTTTTAGCTCGTTTTCTTTGCTCTCTCTCTCTTCTGTCCTTCTGCCTCTTGTCTGCCAGGATGAAATATCCCAAGCTGTTCCTTACATTTGCCTCGCCCTATCTTCCTCTATCCCTTTATCCCTTTCCATCGTTTCTCATCCCTCGCTCAGGCTCTGTTGATGACAGCTCGCTGGCGCTCTGACAGTGCTGATCTACATAACTTTCTGTATGTGTGTGTATGAGGTGGGGGTCAGAGGCAGCGACGGGGGCCATGACATCACTCGGATCAGGCCTGATTGGGCTGCCGCAATGGGCCACTCCATATGACTTTAATACAGCACCAGATGTGGAAAGAGTTAGTCTCTCCTCTCTATCCTTCCTCTTCTTTTCTTTTCTCTTCTTTTTTGGTCTCTTCATACCCCCACCCCACCTCTTTAACCCCACTCCTCCACCCCCACTCCTTGTATTGCTTCAGGCCAGCCGTATCAGTCTAGGTCATGCTTATTGCATGCTTGTAAAAATAAATTTAATGGAAGAAAACTGGCTGGACTCTATTGATTGGGCGGAGATGATTTGTATTTCAGATGGTCTCTGTCCATGGTCTGAGTGTGTGTGTGTGTGAATGTGTGTGTTTGTGTAATGGAGTAAAAATCTGATTTCTGAGGTACCACCGCTAGGCCCCTGAGCAAGACCCTTAACCCCAAATTGCTCAGTTGTATAAATGAGATAAATGTAAGTCACTCTGCATAAGGATGTTTGCCCAAATGCTGTGAATGTATAAATGATCAAATTTTTGCTGGTCAGCAACTGCCCTTTGGTTCAGTTTTCATTCATTTAACTATCCATCTATCTATTTTGTGTCCTGTTAACCTTGCACAGAATTATGGGAAGCCCAGACTTAATCCCAGGCAATTTAGACCACAAGGCCAACACCTCACAGGTTACAATTATAGACACACTCAAAAATCAATGGTAATAGAAAAAAAACTCATGTCTTTGCACTAGAGGAGGAAACTAGAATACCTAAAAAAAACCCACCAAAAATCTCAAGGAGAAAAACAAAAAAAATCAAAGATGGCGTCCCCCAATTCTAGAGTTAATTGTACCGTGCATGTGGGTGCTGGCACCTAAACCCACTACACCACCGGCCTACATGATCTAATTTATGAAGGGTATCACTATGATTTAGTTTTATTTGACTTTACCATTTTCAGATGTGTTGTATTGTCTTTTTCTGGCCGTGTGGTCCACTGTTGAGGTAATGAGGTGGAGGTTTGGACTGACGCGTTTTACTTCCAGACTTCTTCACACTGTTGTATTTAACACTGAGGAACACTGACAACTGGGGAATGAAAGGGGTAAAAACTCAACCTGGGTTAAAACCAAATCATGACAAGACTGACAAGAAAAAGAGATTCCGTATGAAACAATGGCTCCAATGAGAGCTGAGGTTTAAGACGCTGTGCCACAATACATTGATAAGCTGGATTGTCTGGAAAGCAGTGCTTGAGTTTTCTTCTGAAGCCTCATTGGCCATTCCAAAACGATTTAAGGGAATCCTGGGATTCTGAATCTGTTATATTCATCTTAGTGCTGAATGTTTGTCCTGGGGGATCTGGACAAGAGATCTCTGCCGTGGGATCAGGCTATAGTACATTCCATATGGCAAACGCTCGACCAAAGCTGAGACAGAACTAAAGCCAAGCCTCTTGGGCCTCTGTGAGTTCACTAAGCGCACCAAATCTCTTATGTCGAGCTGAACGTTGTGTGCACTTATCAATTAGACACAAATCTGGTCCAAATATATCAGGGTAGTGTGTGCACTTGGGAAATGCTCCAAGATGGCTGACACAGAGGTAACCTTTTCTGGTCTGCTGTGAGCTCAGCTTCTAACAGAATAGAGGGATTCTCTAAAGGACTACAGGCTTTAGTGACATGCCTCAGTTTGAGTCAGCTGCCAGTAAAATAAGTCCAACAAATCAACAGTGCTACGAAACCTGCTCTCCTATTCTTTCTCGGGGATTATATGCCCCTCAATAGGAATGGCCAAGTCTTCACAGTCTGACATCATGATGAGTTGGAATCAGGAAGTACAAGTTAGTGTAGAGTGTGTGTGTGTGCACATGTGTGTGCGTTTAGGAAGCAGGTTAATAGACACTCATCAGACATCTGCTCCAGTGTTGCCTTCCAATAATCTTCGCCTGCGATCTACTGCCAACAATTGATGACCGACCACATTTTCCCCCCTCTCTCTCTCTCTCTCTCTCTCTCTCTCTCTCTCTCGCTCTCTCTCTCTCACACACACACACACACACACTTTCTCACTCTTCTTTTCCTCCACTCATGGCAGACTTTTTTCAATTTGGATTGCCACTTGTGCTGGACTCTGGTGACAGATTTCGCTGGCATGTGTGTGTCTGAGCCAGGCTGGGGTAATGAGACGACGGCTCTGCTAAACAAGTGGCTCCTGTAATCCCTGCTAAGAGCTACAGATAGATCTTTCCTCTCCAGCTTCTCTCCTAGTCTGGAAAAGCACTCGTGCTTGCGACGCTGTTTCCATCTTGACCTCTCACTGTAATTTCATTCTGTCTCAACTTTTTAACTTTATGTCCTTGTTTTTTTTTTCTTGGTTTTTCTTTATTTTTTATTTTACTTTAAAGTCATGTTAGTGGTTAAAATGATCAGTAACAGGAGACAGCTGAAATGTCTAACAGCCAAACTAATTTACTCCTGGAAGGTAAAAGGACAGGCAGTGGATTAACTTTAGCAGCTGTAGAACCCCTGATTGCTGTACATGCCCCATCAAGACAGAGGACAGGTTCACCTCCGGGGAGATCCCTAAATTCCCTGCTCCTCACACACAGGCCAAAAATAGGAGCCATTTTTATCAAATTTTACCTCTTTTTGGTGCTAGATTTTTCTCTCTTTCTTGCACTTTTCTCTCTGTCTCTCTCTTTCTGTCTTACTCTCACTTTCTCTCTGTCTCTCTTTTTTTCTTTCTTATTCTTTCTCTCTCTCTTTTTCTTTCTGTCCCCCCTCTTTCACACTCTCTCCATCTCTCTCTCTCTCTCTCTCTCTCTCTCTCTCTCTTTCTCTCTCTCTCTCTCTCTTTCTTTCTCTCTCTCTCTCTTTCTTTCTCTCTCTCTCTCTCATGAACAATAGTTTCAAACTGCTGATGACTGATATTGAAACTCAACATAAACATATTATTTCTGTTAGAATTATTAGATTTAGCTGTCCTCAATTCCACACCGTTTCCTGCTAATGTTCCATATTAAACATTTTCAGCAGGTTGATTAAATCTGCTCGGTACAAAACAAGTTCACTCAATACCATTTCTGGACACATGACTGATCCCGAATATTTCAATCTTTCTGATATCAGTTTTAAAAAGAGTTTTTAATCTAGTTCATTAACCAGAAATGTGTTTTCAGTGTACAGACACATCTGATATAACACAAGCCTTCCGGTCTGCTCGAGCGGGTAAAAATAGCAGGAGCTTCACTGTTTCAGCTTTTTTATAATTAAAAGAAATCAAACTGATAGGAACTCATCCTACAGCAATTAATATCCAAGAAATGATTAAATAAAAAAAAGAGAAATCCAGCTTAACAGGTGAATAATTAAAAATGATTAATCAGTGTAATAAAATATACTTCAAAATATTTACTATGTATTGGAAACACAGGATTACTTATAATTCAAGACTGCAGAATGTTTCGGATTTATTTTCATATCCAGTTTGACTGTTTTTTTATATTTATTGGTAACAGATTGCAACATGGTTCTTTAATTAACCATAATAAAAACTATTAACCCGACTAAAGTGTAACAATATCTAATTTTGGATATTAGTGACTGAAGACTCAATAATAAAACATTTCATTATCACTTTCCATATTTAATTAATTAGTACTTAATGTGAAATAGAATAATGAGCCGGTTTGCTATTTTGTCAGCGCTGCAATGTAATATTAGTGACTTAATAATTAAGATGTTGTCAACATTTGTATGTAATAATTAAGCATAATAATTATTGAGGAACCTTAATTACTTCCTGCCGAGTTAATAAGAATGAATGAAGGAGCTTTGCAACTTGTTATAGTTTTATAAGAACAAACAGAAATTGTGGAATAAACAAACGTCATACGTCAAGCATTTAATGTAAATGTGATCTACATTTATATCTTTCTATACAACTGAGCTATTGGGGATTAAGGGCCTTTCTCGGGGGTCCAGCGGTGGAAACCTCCGCTCGGCTTGCTCATTAGGGACAATCCTACACTTTCTCACTGTTACTGATTTCTTTGTGAAGCTGCTTTGAGACATTGTCTGTTGTTAAAAGCGCTAAACAAATACAAATAAATTGAATCGAACCTAGTGGTGGTGCTAAGAATCAAACTCGGATCTTTCAATTGGCAGCCCAACACCTTAACCACTGATCTACCACTTGTGTTGTCTATAAATACACACATGTTGGATCATAAAGTTGGTAGTTTGTAGTTTTCTGTAAGTGATAACGGACATTGTTATGACTAAGAGGCAGCAAAATACATTAAAAAAGCATGAAGATTGTATTAAAAGCCTGCTGTTTGCAAACACTTCCACTTTATAGGGTTAAATAACATGATGGGAATGAAAAATCTGAGAGAAAATCTAAACAAACTCTCTGATCATGTGCAGCATCGTCATGCAAAAGGAACAGGATTTTAATAATTTATTCAATCCCAATTGATTTGTCATATGTGGTGTGTTGGTTCAGGTATGGAACAGTGTCCCTTCTGTGTGGTTCACACACAAGCTGATGTGTGTGCGTGTGTGTGTGTGTGTGTGTGTGTGTGTCTTAGCTTGCAGTCTAAAAGTCTGTTTTATTTCTTTATTTTCTTGTCTTGAGGAAGAAGTAACAACTCCCAGGCAAATATGAAACTAAAACTTTAAGTGCACAAAATTGCATGTTTTCTCTGACTCGTCTGTAAAAACTGGTAAAAAATCAGTTTGTAGGACAATAAATAAATGTTATGTTAGATATAAAAGACAAAGTGTGTAGCGCTGAATGTTTTTAATTTACATTTTCTAAAGCTTTGTGCAGGTTCTAAAAAAACCACCCGTTTATAACAGCCGCTCAAATCCACCCGACACTCATCACAATTTCAAATTGTCTATTCCGACCGCCCCGCCATGCCTGCAACCTGACAGATACATCCTGTCAGAAGATAAGTGGGCGGATGAGAGGAGCTAGTGACCCATGTCAGTAGTTCTGTTGCGGGAGTGCCAGTGTGTGTGTGCTTGGCGGGCGCTGAATTCGGGGTGTCCCGCTTCGTCGATGTCAGAATAGACAGGGGCGGCGTTGCATTCACACTTCAGCTCAGCCCAGTCAAGCTGAACGCTTCATGGTTCTCATCTCCGCACATGTCTATCTCATTCTGGCTCGTAAGCGGGGGGACACGTCCTCATACAGTTTAATGGAGTGGGGAGCATTAGGGTCAATGCTTCTAATAAGTGGATAATGTCTCCTAACCTTCTGTCTCTTCATTAACACACGCAACGTTAAAGTGACATTAAGAAATGAGGAGGCCGGACCCATCAGACACTCAAATTGAAATCAGAATATTCGCCTCATTTTTAGAGTGATAGAATTAATCATTTGGGTCATTTTCTGTCCCTGCATTTGGTTCATTATAGACACAGAAGACACTTTAGTCTGGAAATGAAGTTCAGGAGAACGTGTAAGAGTCTGCAGGAAAGACTGAGTGGCAAAACATCCAAAAGATCATTCTGTGTGTACTGAGTCTAAAATGTGTATGAACACTGAGCTGCCCAACACTTTCATTGCATTAACTGTGGCGTGAAGAAGGCTAGAATTCCCTGTCGGTCAGCCATACAGAGCTCGGATCCGATTTGGTGTGGATCAGGTAGGGATCAGACTCACTGGCTCATAGTTTCTCTCTCCAAGCTCTTTCTTTAACATCAGCCATTTTGTTTGCACTACTTTTCACTTTTCTGCATGCTTCTGTTTTTCTTTCTCTCTGTGTTTCTGGTTTGGATTTTTTTGCAGCTCTTTTATTATAAAACCTTAAAATGAAACAATAGAAAGATGGTTTGAGTCATGTGTAGGGTACAAAGGGGAACATTTTCCTTATTGTCATAATAATAACAATAATAATAATAATAATAATAGTAATACATAATGATAATAATAATCATCATAATCATCATTATAATAAATAATAAGCAGAACAATCTTTTACTCGTACAAATACTTTATTTTTTATTAAAAATCTTTTTTTTTTTCCTTAAGAAACTGTATTTTTTTTTTTTTTTTTTTTTTTTTTAAATAAAATATTTTTGTACATCTTCTATTTTTACCAGTATTTATTTAACTGCAGCCTTTTTTAATATTGCTCTTGTTTCTTTTTAATATAAATTGCACCGCCATGTACAACTTATAAATTGCTTATACACTGACAATTGATTAGACAGTCAGAAACTGATGCCTATATTATATATATACTAAATATTTGTGTTAGAATTTAGTAAAATTGGCTGTAATTACAGTGTAACATTGCACTGTCTTTAGGAGAACATGGTTTTTCTCGATGTCGGACTCGGGTAGAGGAGCAGTGTTTTTTTCCTTGTTTTTCAGTAACTAGTGTTCAGAGCATTAGTGCAGACAGACAGATGCATTACCAGACATGCTGCATGGCTGGACTGTGATGTATTGATCTGCTCTGGGCACGAAGTAGGACTGACTATTTGCTTTAAAGTTCACTGGCTCTCCACTACTATTAGTGTTGTAGCCAGTGGAGTAATCGATATGTGGACAGGCCTGGTGTCACCACACATACACTCCGTTTAGAGACACAGTAATATGTGTGTGATTCAGTTGATTGTGTGCTGTTGCCATGTCCAATCCTTGATTTTCTACAGCTTTTTTTAATTTTTTCAATATTTTATTTTATCCAGCATTTAAACATTGTGGGGATATTATTGGGAATGTCTGCAGCTTAGACTGCAATTAAAAGCCAAATGAGTTGAGTAAAATAATGACTAGAGAAAAAAAAGCAATTCATTAGGAAGTTTTTTGTTTCTCTGTATTTTTTAGTTATTTGAACAGCAGCAGAAGAGTAGGATGTAAATGCCTTTATTTTGTCACATATACTTTTACAGCACACTTTTACTTCACATATCCTATCTTAGAAAGTTGGGGTCAGAGCACAGGGTCAGCTAGGATACAGTGCCCCTGGAGCAGTAAGGGTTAGGAGTCTTGATCAAGGACCCAACAGTGGCTGGCAGTGATGTGTCTTCCTGGTCTTTAGATCAAAACTCAGG